>OY804520.1:2969754-3569754 GCA_963680855.1 Lepeophtheirus nordmannii | reverse complement strand
ATTTATATTTTCTCATATGAAATTTGAGAGGTAGTTATGAATAATACTTATTGTTAATCGATACATCAATTTTATGTACATAGTTATACCTTGAAGAGCACAAAATCCTTTTCCAAAAAATCAATTGATTTTAATATATTGATGGCTTGTACCCTGCCTGAATTATTAATTTATAGGCTCCTTACTTCAATAAGACTTGTCGTCCTGCAAGTTATAAATAGATCTACATATATCCACCTGATAATTAATTATTTATTAAATCATGGAAGGTTCTTACGTATGTGACTATTTTTAATATTTACTATAAATATTTTATTGATTTACATACAAACTTCAATACTTTTCAACTCTTTTAGTAATAGTATATATTGTATTTGATGATTCATCCTTTTTTGAGTGTACTTTATGAAAGAACAACAAAATCAATCACTCAATCCTTGAATCCTCATTTGAATTTGTATTTCGACTCATTCTGATAAAAAACAATATTTTTTTTTGTCTGTGGAAAATACTGGAATTATTTAATAAACAACATATAATGTATATTTAATCCCTCCACGGTTTTTCTCTTAAACCTTTGAAAAGCTGTTGAAATTTGTTATTTAAAGGTATTGGGCTTCAATTTGCAAACTCCAAATCTTAAAAGTTTTTAGAATACAATCATCTGCTCTCGAAATATACAATTATTCAAAAGTCTGATCTACAGATCTCCTCAGTCAGTAGCTCAATTTCAAAAAATATATACATTTATAAAATATATTTGAATATGACAAATTACTTAGTTTTACAATTTCGTCTCTAGCAAATAACATCTGATTTCAAGCTTGATTTGACCTCTTAGAACAAAATTTGACTTTGCTCAAAGTGAACACAAATGTTAGTTAACTACAGTTTGTAAAAAATAATTTTAGTTTGTTTTGTTTTGGAGAAATTGTAATGTCAATTAGTCAAAATTTATCAACAACACATTTCGACGCGTAGGACTCGTTTTGAATAGTTTTATTAAAATTATTTTTCCATAAAATGACTAAAAACGAGTCTTATATGTTCTGTGTTGAATTTTAATCTATTTTATTCCAAGACGAACAAAATTACTTTCTTCTATATACTGTATATTGTGAGTTTTAGTGTTTGAAAGTCAACTCGATTTAGTCACAATACATTTAAGGCAAAAGTTTGTGGCTCAAAAGTGGGTTTCTATGAAGAAACTTTGATTAGTTATTTTTTTTTTTCAAATGAAAAAACTATTTGATCAAATGGGACCAGTAGCTCAGTGGGTATTTCAAACGTTGAGGTAAGCTCCAGTTTTGACAAAAAGTAGCATTTTATATTGCATGCTCTAAGATTACGTTTGGGAGAGGTAAACGAACGAGACGATACCAATCTTTCAATGAGTTCACAAAAAGTATGCCGACACTCAGTTGCATCATGTCAGCTGAGATACTCGCGAACCCTCACCCCAAGTGTTTTCCATATTTATATCTTTGTAAATGTATAATGTATAAAATGATCAAATGTGTGACCTTCCTCTTCTTAATGAGATTAATTAAAGTCATAAAGCGTAATTCAATTTGTTTTTTCAAATTAAATTTGTATATGTATAAAAAAATTAATTTATGAAAAAAAATTGTCACTTTAAGGCCGAAAAAAAAGGTTCAATAAAGTGTTCTTATGTATGTTTTTTTTTTTTTAAATAGAGTCAATTTATTTTGTTAGAAGATTTACATATAGTTAAGTTTATTTCAAATTCCTGGATTTAGATCTGTAGACTGCTCAATTTTGAACTGAATCAAAAGTTTCGTTATTTCTTTTTTCATTTTTGTAACCACCAATTTGATGTTACATATCGCCGTTATAATTTTTCAATAAGTTCCTTTAAAAGTAATCCAAAAATGCTTATTAAGGTCACAAAAAGGTGCTTTGACACCTTAATGCATAAAGGTTCTTGTTCTTTATATCATGAAAAACAGAGTTAATGACTTCCGTTGATTGACAGTCATCCATTTCATTTAAAAATATTAATTGACCTTATACTCCCTTTATGTGTGTTTAGTATGTATGTAAAAATCATTATGAACGTTCATTCTTTGTACATATGTTGTCAAGTTAAAAAAATTAAGGTTGCAAAAATATACACACATAGTGTCACTAGCTCATTTTATTATTCGCAAAGGTATTATTATTATTTATTCAATATACTACTATGAGCAGAAAATACCAGGAAGTCTGATTTTTTTTTTTTTTTTTTTTTTTTTTTGGGGGGGGGGGGGGTTCAATAGGGGTAAATGTTTTTTTAGTTTGTATGATAAGTTGGCACTACCCTCACTGACATTTGTGCTAAATTACACGTTAAAATATTTCAAAATTTGAAACTCGTGTCTTTTTTGAAGAGCAAAAATCCAATTTGGTTTGTTTATTAAAATGTCTGATTAAAAATTGCAAATATTAAACCTAGCAAAAATTCATTGAAATGAAAGTTGTAGATATGATGTCACTGAAAATAGTTTTTCAAAGCCATTTGATGGTTCATGGTTAGAGATTTAAAAGACGATCAGACACTTTTACCCTAGTAGTAGTCCACCGAATGGATTTGAAAACTGTTTTTTGCAATATCATTCAATATACAGATTGTTTTGAAAATTGGAAAAAATGTTGGCACACGTGTATTGCAAAGAGGGGGGGGGGGTACTTTAAAGTGAGATGAAATGAACTTTGCTGATCAAAAATATAGCTTTTTTGATTGATAAACAAATTCCGGATATTTTTTGCCTATAGTATACAATGTTTGATGTGAACTATAAATAGGAATGTAAAAAATATGCAAATGGGGTGTGTAAAATAAAAAGAAAGAGAAAATCAACCTGGCCACAATGACAATTTGATGAAGGTTGAGAGGGAAGCTGCTTAAGCTGTCATGACGTTTTACTGAGCTACAAGCTGCTATTTTCCCTTATATGTACAAATGAAGACATCAATAATAAATAATAACATTATGTATGTATACCATAGATGAGAGGCAGAAAATTAACTGAAATTAATATATTTTTAACTAATAATAAATTACGAGAACATGAGCCCTTTTCTAACATTGTATTAGCTGTAGTACATGTACTCCCCTCATTATTAAATGAAAAATGATAACAGCTTTGGAAAACAAAAAGTACTGTTAAAAGTGCCAACTCCACAAAATCTCGCACGCGGCATTTTGCATATTTTTTACATTCAGTCCGAGGCTAGGACTGAATTCCTCATGGGTCTTTTACCTTCTTTTCTTCACCCTCTTTCTAGTGGAGACAAAGACAAAATCAACTTAAACACTAAGTCTGAATAGCATTTTAAGTCTATTTTGTTTTTGTCAAAAAACTGAAAAGAGGAAACGGAATAGAAAAAAAAAATGATCCATGAGGAATTCAGTCCTAGGACTATACACTTCAAAGACATGAAAAGTGTTCTGTTTCCAGTCTTTCTTAGTGTTGAAAATCTAATTAATTGTTGACACGCTCATAGACTACTCTTCATCCCTTCTGTTCAAAAGTCTTAAAAAGGCTTTCTACGTTACTATATGTATATATACATATATTTAGGTATTAGATAGATATTTCTAATATTATTATTATTATTATAAAACTTATAGAACTTTCAATTAACCTACATATTTAAAAATAAATTAAAAGGGCCTTACCTGTTAATGCATATGCTGAACTTATGGGCATGACAATAAGACCAACAGTCAAATCAGCAGAGGCTAAACTCATTATAAACATATTGGACACCTGTAATAACAATGATGACAAATTAGTTATAAATAGTACTTATATATATTATCAATTAAGAGTTGGAAATAGACAAAAAAATCTATTAATATAAGCAATTAATGGATTTGGGTTTGGTTTTATAAAAATAAATATTGCAAAAAAGAAAGTTGATAAGGGTATATATTTTTTTATTGCTAAGACACAAGTATTGGTTACTACCACATATATAGTTACTAATTTTTCCAAAAGATTATTGACAAAAACCATTAGATAAAGTGGTTTTCTTGTAGTAAAAAAAATAAATAAAAATATTTTAGGATAAATATGTGTGTAGTTTTTTTTTGTAACATTTTTTTAATCAAATTTTTTTTCGCCACTCTTTTAAAATATTTGAATTGTTTTGGAACAAAAGTAGAAAATATATTTTGTTGGGTACAATATTTCCCTTAATTGTAATTAGAGTAATTATTTCATGTACACATTAAGCATTCTAAAATATAGTATATTAATTTAATGATTAGTTATTTGGGTTATTCTACTCTTTAAAAAAAATAAAGTAAACTTAATTACATGATGATCAGACAAATTAAAAAAATAACAACTAAAAAATAGTTTTTTTGAATTAGTAAAACAACAACTAATGCTCTTATTTGTTGTTACTTTTATAATGAGGGAATAAAATGATTGTTCACAAAATACAGTAACAAAGTCCCTTGTTGCTTATTATACATATATTGAAAGTACAGTTTCTTTTTGAAATCCCCAAGGTATCTTAAGCATATTATTAGTTGAGATGTGAGGAAGGAGCACACACACATTTGTAGCAATGTTCTCAAATGAATTAAATATAGGCTGCTTTGGGATAAAGAAACAAAATAATAAAAAAAGCTTTATCATTCCTTCAGCTGACGTTATGTTTCTCTCAATGCTACCACCATATGATTATTGACGACATCTTTGATGTCTTTTTTTTTAACATTCATTAAAAATGTATATGTATATATGTATATACGGTCGTAAAAACTGGGATAGAGGGTTGATTTAAGGTCCCGAAGCTTTTAAAATCATTTTCATACTCCCTATATGTGTATAGTCTAGATTTTACGTCTCCAGATGTTTTAAGACCTCAAATGAAACCTATACTCCAGTTTTTATCACCGTGATATATATTACATATATCAATAATTTAACCCCCTCACAGTCATTTCCAATAAAGGTTAATGAATGAAAAAAAAAAGTTTTTTTTTTTTGTACTAAAAAATAATCTATACTCAATATTTTTTTTTTTTGTGCTAACTCATCATTATTCTGTTATTCTACAAAGTATCATGTTATCATCTCATAGTAATAGAGTAAAATCATATGATCGAAAGCAGTGACTAGAACCAAGCCTTACAGAAATATTTAACCTTACGTGTAAGGAAACGTATTGCCATTGCATTTCTACTTTTTTGAGTACCTATTAAGCAACACCTATTATCGTGTGATTACTCTAGTCTTTTGATGGTAGTACACAACTTCTATTATGTTCATAACAACTATCAAAATTTAGCTATATCATAAGAACATTCAACTCTACCATTATCTCCAATCATAACCTGAATTTCGTGTTTTTGTAACTTGTTCTTTAATTGTCTTTTGTTATTTTCCGTACTGTCCTACTGTACGTTCCATTTTTCAGCAATCCTCAATGTAAATTCAAGCTTTTAATATGGGTACAAAAGCTGAAGATCTTGTCAATTGTTCTGCAGTACTTACATGTCAGATAGAGAAACATTGTACCATGTATTAGCTTAGATAAAGAACTTCTCTTGATCATTCTTAACAAAAGAATAGGTGGCTTAGTTTTAAGGGCCACTAGTATGTAACTTATATTTATGTGGTCCATGAATGGCCCGTTTAAAGAGTAAGTAAGGAAAAAATCAATAATTTTGATCCCCCCCTCCCCCTAAAAGTATTGTAATTTTTGTACTGACTTGCTACAAAAATGGTAGATACCCAGGTCTAGTATTAGACTGTGACTGCGTGTTCGCCACAAAGCGTCTTGCTCTCAGACAAGCAGTGTTTTTCATTTATGTACCTGAATCTGATTATGTTTCTAAGAACATGGCCTCTAATACCCCTCCACCCCAAACTATGACAGACTATTGAACAGCCCCTGATGTATGTAAAATTGGGGACTGATGCGTGTACAGAAAAAAATGTGGTAATAGAGGCAACAGGGTGTTTGTTTTCAGTAATTTAGCATCCAAGAACTTTCCAGAGATTAGAATATTTGCGCATGGTCTTGTGATGATATCAGGTATAAGAGAACCGGGTTTCTTTTTCAAACATGTGAATTTTTTAAAATGCCCCTTGCTCAACAATATCAATTTACTAATAAAAATATTTGAGCTAATGATTGAACAAAATGACTAATCGTCATTTTGTCTTATAACTATTGAATTTTATATATATATATATATATATATATATATATATATATATATGTATATATACTATTACTTCAAACAACAGAAATGTGAAAACTAACATTCTATAACTCCTCTCACAAATCAGATGGAGCTATTGTAACATTATTGAGCAAAGTGTCTTGTCATTATTGAGCAATGTGGCAGCGAATGAAAAAGTCTCCCTGACTTTGAAAACAGACACAAGTACTAAATAAATTAAAAATAACGGGTTTGTTACTTGATTCAATTAGTCTTAGAAGCAGAATCTGTTATTAGTCTTGTTTATATCATAAAATGAGAACTAGATAATTTTTGATTTCAATTTGTCGATGTTGGATCTCTTTTTGTACAACAGTTAAATGTAACTTTTAAGTAAGAAAATAATAAAAAATACAAAATTGAAAGTAAATTTACATTACAATCAAATTTAATATGAATGATACATATGAATTTAAATTCAATATTGAATAATTTATTCATAGGAATAAGCAATGTATCCATCAAAAGATCAAAATATATTTTTATGTTCAGCAATTTAGATGAGGAATAAAGTGCAATTTTGTATGTTCAAGTAATAAAGGGTAATTTTGATAATGGTTTAATAGATATTATTGTTGTGTTTTTTTACTTTAAACTATAAATTAATGAGTAAGAATCAACCCTAAAGTATCTTAAAGTGGTTACATATTATGCTAGGATTAGTTAATTATCCCACCACACATTTGTTCATTTGTTTAAGCATCAAATTAATCCAAACAGCATCAATGTATGTGGTATTATAATCATGTGACGTATGGTTATCTATGAACATAATACAATGAATTTGATTCTGTATGTCAAACTCATAAAATATGAAAAAAGTCACGAAATTTACTCGTAAAAAAAAGTATGTTTTGTTATAATTTTCATAGTTGTGTCAACATTTATCATTCAATTTGTTATATTGCTGACGAATTCGTAATATCAGAATGTTTTTGAGATTTTGTAAAGAACTGACTCAACGATATCCTTTTGTATCTGAATTTAATGATGCATTTAACTAATTTAACATATTTTCCAACTCTCAAATGATCAAAATGTGATATATTGTAGTCCGTCCAATCAAAGTAATATAGAGCTCTGCTCGTATTAAAAATGAGAGCCAATAAAATAGGTCAAAGTTAAGAGTCTCAGTTTATGAAATTATGAATATTCATATTTGAAAGTAAAAGATAATATTGAGACGAGAGGCAAATTATGTTGAGTCGACGACTTGAGTATTTATCCGTTTTAAATCACATCCAATGTATATTATTTGCATTGGGTGTAAACTCTACCGAGTAAGCCATATTTAGAGTAATAAGCTTTATTTGCCCCTTAGTAATCTTTGTAGACATTATAAATGCTATTACACAGTAGGATTTGTAGCACATTCAGAAATCATATTTCTCCTCTAATATGGGTATAAATAATAATAAATTGATTTTATCAAAAATATTAGGAGTTTAAATTAGTTCGGCTCGTTTTTTGTGGTTTTTTGTTTTTGAATGATATTCATGGTTTTCATTCGTAGGGTAAATGCTTGATCAGTAATTCCAAATGATTCTGCAAGCTCCTTTTGAGTTTGGCTCGGATCTTTATTCAGTAATGTCTCCAATTCTTTGTTTTCAAATGCTGAAATCCCCATTCTTGACATCTCGAAATCATTATCTACACAATTTATCAGATGAAGCATTGTCACCATACACTTTTGCAGGCATTGGATACGATTCTACTCCACTTTTCTTCCAATTTAAACTGAAACATAAATCCTGTTGTACATCCTGGTTAATTACCACAAAAATTGACATATTCAACAAAGTAAAACACAGGTTTTTGTTTGAAAATCAAAGCAATATCAATTGAATATTATACAAAAATATCCAACATCTTTGAAAGTACCGAAACCAGCTGTCATTATGACACAATTATAGCAGTCAGGGATCATCTTTTGAAAAACAAGCCGAACTAATTTGTACTCCCTATAGTTTGAATGCACCGATTGATTATTTTATTAATTACGATTCAAGATCAAATGACCCCATTTTTGTTGGCTAGACACCTCCATTGTGTGGCTGATGTGTATAAGTATATGTCCAATATTTTTATATTAAGTTTTTACAAAAACTCCAAATATGTATAACATAAAGCAAGAAAAAACCCTGAATCACCAGTCGCGCCCCCAAAGACTGGAGTGAGAATAATAAAAGCACCTTGTGATTTTGCAGTGTTTTAAAGGGATTACATGCTTAGTTGACTTTTTAATTTTAAATTTAATATGTCTCAGATAGATGAAGAAGTTTCTACAGATGTTTTACAATCTTGCAATTTCTCTCTCTTTTTTTTACCTATTTTAGCTGGGGCGGAACTATTTTTGTATGATAGAGTGAATTGAAGTATGATTGAATGGTTTATGAAATATTAAAATTAAATTGTGACTAATTATACAAGGCATAACTTTCTATTAATTTAGATGTAATCGATATTACTAATAAAGTAATTAGTATGTACAAAAATTCACTCTCTTTATTTGGTATTATATGTCAATTAAATTATACAACAACCAAATCACACACACACAAGCTGATTAAACTAATATTAAAGTTCTTGTCAAGATAATGACAAGGAGAATGAAGGAACTTTTTGAGTGGAGGTTAATAAACTTTTATATATTTTCTCACCATTCATGTGTGTGCCTATGTATGTACATAAAATGTAATTTAAAGAGCCATTAAATAGTAGTCAGCATCTTTTTCTCTCATAAAACCCCCCCGAAAAAATATATACTTCAGAATTTTTAGAGGAATAAACCTTCAAAATGTCGTTTTTTGAAAAACACTTCATAAAGCTATTAGCTTATTAATAATAATAATCTAGTACCGTTTGTAATCGTTTTTCCGTTCGAATGGCATGAAGCACCATGGCATTTCCAACAAAAGTAGTAAAACTAAGGATGTACAGACCCAGTCCTGTAGGTATGAGTGTTGATAGCGTTGCAAAGGCCGGCTCATCATTGAGCACAGAGGAACCAATTTCACTCATACTTCCATTGAAAGACGTGATATTCATACTCATTTGAATTAGACCTCCTGTTGACATGCTATTGTTGTTCATTTTTTCTGTCCTTGCTTATTCTTTTGAAAACATATTCTTTCTCTCTCTCTAAAAAAAAAAAAGCACGAAAATTAAATATTTAGTTGCATGATGGTTAAATCATATTAGTTTTATTATGAGATAAGTATTTTTCTATATATATATATATATATATATATATATATATATATGTTGACTTGTTTATGCTTGTAGAACTTATTTTGAGCATGTTTAAAGTTAATAAGTTTATTTAATAAATGATAATAATATTTATAAGGCTTATACTTATGTACTTGAATACCCACTTAAATAACAGTATATCCCATCAAAAAAAAAATCCTCAATCCTATTTATACTATTTTAAATATTAATTTAATTATACTTTTCATAAGTATTTTGATAAGAGGCAGTCTATGACATTATTACGTCATAGGTATACATACATTAAAAAGTTCTCTCCAAACCTGAAGTAAACATGTTTCTTTCTATAGTTGGTTTATATATACATATATATAAGTACTTTCTTCATCATTCTTGAATCTATTAAAAAGTTCATTTCTTCAAAGAAAGATGATACACTAACTATATATATATATATACTTAAATACATACATTAATTAAATAATTATAAATTATATATATATATATATTTTTCTCTCTATAGCTTCTTTAATTTATTTAAAATCTTTTTTTTTAAAAGAAAAGTGTATCCGTAAAAAACAAAATCTTTTAAAGATACAAATTGAAAATGTATTATTTATGAATTTATAATATTATTTTCTTAAAAAAAAGTCTTTATTTTTAAATTAAGTTAGAAGAAAATTGTTTAGTAAATTATATACATTAAAAAAAAAATCCTCGTAGTATTTTTTACATCAATGTTTATACAAACTTATACATATACCTTTGTATAATTAGTTATGCTTAAGTGTATACAAAATGCATATTTTGTTTTGCAGTATGTATAATCAGGCATTAAATCTCTGCAAAGAAGTTAAAAGCCCCTATAAATTCAATAGAAAAAAACCAACTAATTGATTTAGTATCTATTTTAGAATAAAACACAGTACATACAATAAAAACAGAGATATTAAAATTAAATGAATGATAATAATAATAAAAAATACCTTGAAGCACATGACCTGTTACATGTTTATTTGTTTTAAATTAATTTAGCTGACGATTATATTAATTGTAAGCTATCTAAATTTTATAATTAAATATCAATTTTAAATAATTGGTTCATATTTTTTCATACGATTTTGTGTTTACATTTTGATTACATCAATATAGTTTGCTCTTAGTTGAGATTGAACTATGAAGGCAACTCAATTTTATTGACTATTTTACTCACAATAAATCATAGAGTATCTGGGTTTTTTTTTACCCCATTCAATATCCAATTTATCGTGAGAATATTACGTATTTAATTCGGATATGGATCTTGTACCTACTAAAAAACAAAAAACAAACAAACATGTGACTGTAACAGGACAAAATCTCCAATATAAGTCGTTCATTTTCCACTTCATTAATTTTATAATCTGAGACTTAGTTTGTCACTACAAATTGTCCACTCGATTGTCCACCTTACTATACAACATCCCTTTAAAAAAGTATCAATGATTCGTACTGACATTAAAATCATATTTGTCATTGTTAACAGTTGTACTAAGGACTACATTAAAGGTGTGTTTTAAGCACTCTGTTGGGCACGATACTTGAAAAAGTAATTAGTTACAAGTTACGTAATCAAAAAAGTAATTCAGATGTTGCATATGGGAAAAAGTAATTTGTTACTCGTCAAATATTATATTATTTTAAAAATGTCATTTTATTTTAACAAAATTAAAAAACAAAAAAAACACGCAGCAGAAAAATAAGTTTTGAATCTCAAACTTTCATATATAATATAATACACAAATAATTAATTAGATTTCTAATTTAAGTCATACGGGTCACTTATTAATAACACTGATTGTATTATTAAAATAAGACTTGTTTTAGTAATAATGTACTGATCTTTTTTTTTTTTCTAATCTGAAGACGTGATATCAAAAGGAAAAGTAATCCAATAGTTTGACCACTGAGAAAATAATTTACCAAACTTGTTCACATCAAATGAGTTTATATATTTTATTTGATATAACCCCGCATGGAGCCGTTACTGTGAAGTCTGTTACTCCCATCCCTGGCCCTAAGTGTGAAAGGAACGTATCAGGAGGAAAAACTATATTGAAAGTTATAATTGTATACATATATTGTAAATTACATACATAATCCACTTAGGAGATGAAAATTGATTATTCTAATTAATTATGTATAATACCCAAAGTAGAAATGAAATTTGTCGCCTGCTTCAAATTTATCATAATAAGGTATTACATGTATTTGATTAATTTTTAAGAAAAGAAAAGTTTGGTTCCTTAATTACTTTAGTTGGAAAAACATAATCTACACTCCTTGGTTTGATATACATTATCTATCATTCTCAATTACCAATTAATACATCAACATAATTACATATATTCATGAATACACATAAATAGGCGCATGAATAATGATAGGGAGAAGACAATCAAAAAACTTTGAATTTCACGGATGAAAGATAAAGACCTACTAAGTATTAAGTAGTGTGTGTATATGCATATTTTTTGCTTGCTCTTTTATGCTTAATATATTTTTAATAGCGTTTTTATAATGTACTATGTATAAAGTATTCTGTTTTTATAGTGATAAAATATATGATTATTAACATAGTTAAATGTCCATAAACGTACCACTCTCAGTCTAATAGTTCGTTCTTAACTTATAAACTAAAAGTGAGTTTACAATACGATGTACATACATAAGTAGAGGCGTTGCGTCATAAAGATAAGCTTCTGCAAACGTTGTCAGGCTTAAAATTTATGCAGGACATAAAGGAGAGGGTCAATATGTAATAAATATTCATACGCTGCATTTTTAACAAAATCGGCAAAGTAAGTCATTAGTTGTATGTGGAAAAAAAGGAGGAAGGAGTAGCTTTTTTGTTCACTCGCAACCTCGACTCAGAAAAGGGAAAATTTGGAAAAACAACTTGGTAGCAACAACTCTTCTATATTTTCCTTGTTGCCAACTTTTTAATATTAGGCAGAGTTATTATTTGGATATACTAGTCATTGATAAATTCAACTAATATTCAAACCAATCGTGATTACTTGTATAATAATATTCAAAAATTCAAAAAAAAAAAGGACGCACAATCCTTGATTTAATATATTTTCTATACATCAGGATCATAAATACTAACAATAATACATACTACCCTTTTTGAGGTCATAGCACGTAGAGTCAGCTGCTTCAAATCAAAAGAGTCAACAAGCGAAAGAAGAATACATTGGGTTTTTGTTTATTCCAAAAAGCTCGTTAATGATACGTGTGTTCACTTAGCTTGAGGAGTCAAGTGAACGTAAGGAAGCTGAATACATCTGATGACGCTCTCTGACGTAACGCTTATCCACTTTAAAATGATTGTTTGATATATTATACGTACATAATATAATACATTTAATAAAACAACGGATATGAGGCAGTCAATGAATCATTTAATACATAGTTAGGAATGTAAAAAAATATATAAATGGGGTGTGTAAAATAAAAAAAAAGAGAAAATCATCAACCTGGTTGTAACTCTGACAATTTGATGGATGTTGAGAGTGAAGCAGCTTGAGCTGTCATGACGTTTTACTGAGCTAATAGCTGCTATTCTCCATTATATATACAACAATAAATAATAACATAGATGAGAGGCAGAAAATTAACTGAAATTAATGTCAGGAAATTATATATTTTTAACTAATAATAATTATACGAGGACTTCAGACCTTTTTGTTCACATTTTATTTGCTTTATTAACCTTAGTTCATGTATTCCTTCATGTGAGATCTTTACTATCAGGTAGATGTTCTCCCCTCAGTAGTAATAAAGGAAAAGTGATAGCAGCTTTGTAAAAAAAAAGGACTGTTCGAAGAGTCAACTCTACAAAACCTTGCACACGGCATTTTGCATATTATTTACATTCATATACATACATAGTGATGTACATTTTTGTCTCATATGATGGGTTTTAAAAAACTACCCTGGGACTATAAATTGTTACGCCCTATAAAATTATTTTTAAATAGGTTATTGTTATTTAGCTTTTATATGCAAAAGGATTTCTTTGTTGCACTTCCTAATCTTTCCAGAAAAAAGGTTCAAATAGGTTCTATTTTAGTATAGTAGATCTTAGATAGGTTGTGTACGAAAAGTTCTCGTAGTGCTTTTTTTCACAATTAAAAAGATTTGTCTTCATACTGTATTATGTCAAATAATACATATATTTAGAATATATCTTAAGGAAGAAAAAAAAAATACTACGATGTAGCGTTTGATTCAACTTTAATCTACAAAAGTTTAATAATACAATATACTCATTATCCTTGTAAAAAAGTAAATTAAATATATAAAAAGAATAATTTGAATTTCTTAAACTTATAATATAAAATAAAAGTGTATGAGGAAAAGTCTTTGAGACAATCGTCACAAGACGTGATAATTTTAGTAGTAATATATATTCAATTCAGTAAAATAAAAGTATTATCATAAAGTTAGAGAACAAATTGACTGTAAATTTCGGGAAATAGGAGTTAAATAGAGTATATTCACAATTAGGTATAAAAAATTCAATTAACTTTTTCTTAATTAAATCACTTTTCTATTGAAATATTAATTTTTTGAATTAAACTCTAAAATATTTTTCAAATATTTGATTTAAAAATTGAAATAAAAGCTCTGAGTATAAAACTTCCTAAACGTTTTCGGAATACCTTTTTTGCCTAAAGATGACCCTTTCTGTAGAGAGTTTATACACATCCTAGACCTAAAAGCAACATCTACATAAATGAACTTTATAAAGGCAGTGAAACCTTTATTAAGTCCATTTAAACAATCAATATATGTACATATATCAATACTTTAAAAGGTATTCAAAGGGTTTGGTGCATTGGTGTGAACTTCATACTTTGATTCCTATCGTGGATGACAAAGGACATTTTTATTCATAGATATTAGGTATTTATTGTATGTACTTAGAATGAAAGCCAGGCCTTGTAAACAAAGAAGACACAAAGTTCAATAAAGTAAATAATAATTATCTTTATTTTTCAGCTTATTTTATTCATACTCTCATCTCGATAAAAGATACTAAAAAATATTTTTTTTTGTTTGATTATATTCAAACAACTTTACCCAGATAATAAACTAAAAAGTATAAGAAATATTATTACTATAATATATATATACATTTATTTTGGATATTGGCCAAATATACGCAAATATTATAATTTATTTCTATATGTATCCATATAGGTAAATAAAACTATATCTCAACCTATATATATATATATATATATATATATCTCAACATATATATATGTATATATATTGCTATCAATACAAAAAAAAAAATAACAAAGAAATCTTAAATGCACATTTGTTAGTAAAAGCAAAAACCATATTTAGTTGAGTATACCAATAAAAATTACATATTTACCCATCTAGATAGATTGTAAAAATATACAACTAATAAATTTGAT
The DNA here is from genome assembly GCA_963680855.1 of Lepeophtheirus nordmannii. Classification (NCBI taxonomy): domain Eukaryota; kingdom Metazoa; phylum Arthropoda; class Copepoda; order Siphonostomatoida; family Caligidae; genus Lepeophtheirus; species Lepeophtheirus nordmannii. The sequence goes on along the minus strand of OY804520.1, from coordinate 3,554,817 downwards.
CCAGAATATTATATACCCTACTATATTTTATACTCTGATGTTGCCATGATATATTCTTTGTATCTATGTATGTTGCTCAAAGCAGGGAAGTGTTCTATGATAAATGAAGACTTTCAAAGCTATCAAACAAAGTAGCAAAACGACGACCACATGATCCTTTTCATTACAAACTACTGCGTCCAGGAATTGACTTTTTTTGTAGACATGGGTATGACTATCCACGCAATCTCCATGGATTTATTACTTCAATTTTAAAACAAATGAAACTCTGCTAAGGGCAGACAAATACGTATATCTATGTATATATACATATATAAAACAGTTGACGAAAAACATCCACGGGCTTCTTATATAAGACCTGAAAGTCAAAAATGGTCAAAGGCAATTTTTCGTTTTTTGTAACGCTTTTTGTGTGTCAATTTTTCTATGTATGTCAGAATCTGATATGATATGGCCGATGATTCTACGGACAAATGTTTGACCAGAATGTGCTTAAAGTTTAGTAAGTAACCTTATGCGAAGAATATATTTAATAACTAAAAGAACACTTGTTCTTTGCATGTAAGTTTGAGGTTGACGACAAACATCCTAATGTTTAATGTAATGGGTTTTTTTATTAGAACAAATAATAATTGGATAAATGTAAAATTTAATATTGTGATTGATGGCTAGGAATGTAAATAATATGCAAATCGGGCTTGTAAGAATCAAAAAAAGAGAAAATCAACCTGGTAACTCTGACAATTTGATGAATGTTGAGAGGGAAGCAGATACAGCTGTCATGACGTTTTAATGAGCTACAATCTGCTATTCCCCTTTATATCTGTATACAAATGAAGACATCAATAATAAATAATAACATTATGTATGTAAGCCATAGATGAGAGGAAGAAAATTAACTGAAATTAATGTTAGGAAACTATATATTTTTAACTTATAATTATTTAAGGACTTGAGTCCTTTTTTGTTTACATTTTATTTGCTTTATTAACCTTAATGCATGTATTCCTTCATGTGAGGAGATCTTTACTATCAGGGTGATGTTCTCCCCTCAGTAATAAAGAAAAAATGATAGCAGCTTTGGAAAACAAAAAGTATTGTTTGAAGAGCCAACTCTACAAAATCTTGCATGCGGCATTTTGCATATTATTTACATTCCTACCTATCAGTACCTTCAGGATGTTTAATGTCCTGACATTAATTTCAGTTAATTTTCTGCCTCTCATCTATGGTATACATACATAATGTTTTTATTTATTATTGATGTCTTCATTTGTATATATGAAGATAAAGGAGAATAGCAGCTTGTAGCTCAGTAAAACGTCATGACAGCTCAAGCTGCTCCCCTCTCAACATTCATCAAATTGTCATGGTGGCCAGGTTGATTTTCTCTTTCTTTTTATTTTATACACCCCATTTGCATATTTTTTACATTTCTACTTATATATTTATTCTAGCTAAAGTGATTCATCCTATACAAATACATATGTATAAAAATGTTTTATTTCTATCTGGTATCATTCGTTTAATTACTACAATATATAATATTAATACTCCATATATGTAATTATAATAATTTTGATGATATTTTGTAAAATAAATAGATGTATTAGTAAATTATACATAAAAAAAATGTTTGTTCATGTTTATCTATGGTAAAAAAAAAATCATGCGTGCCAAAAAGATCTGTTACTTTTCATTTATTAATATAGAACTTCCTTGTTAGAGTAACAAGAGTATTATATGCCTTTTTTATTTTTAGTGTACATGCAAATCTTAAGTTGAGCAGCCTTGGTTCCTACAGTAACTAAGAGAATAAATAAAGTGTTGGAAATAAAAAAACAAAACAAATTACTCTAATGTAAATACCCTTAAAAAGAATACACCGAAAAATATTATAAGAATTACAAATTAGTTCGGTTCATTTTCAAAAGATGGATTTGACTGCTATGATTGTGTCATAATGACACCTGGTTTCAATGGTTTCAAAGAGGTTTGACATTTGTTAGTCATATTTAATTTATATTGCTTTGAGTTTGAAACAAAAAACTTTTTTTTTACTTTGTTGAGTATGTCAAACTTTGTGGTAACTAAGGAGCATTTGCAGGGAGCTTTATGTTTCGGCTTTAATTGAAAGAAGAATCCTGTTAAATCCCATATGATTGTAAAATATTATAGTGACAATTTTTCATCTAATAATTTATATTGGGACTGGTTTTGGTGTTTCAAGAATGGTAATTTGAGCGTTGAAGACAAGTTTTTCTCTGGCCAGAAAAAAAAAAAATCAAAAACAAAGAATTGGAGACATAACTCGGTGCAGATCCAAGTCAAACGCAAGAGGAGTTTACACAATGATAAGGAGCCATACAACAAGTATTTTCGGTACGATTGAAATTTATGGATATTATTAACAAGCAAAAAAACCACAAAAAAACGAACCGAACTGGTTTGTACTCACAATAGGTATCATAAAATTTCAAAAATGAGAAATTAATAATGTATACATATGATTTTTGTATTTTGAAAATGACACAAAAAGGTATTTTAATCAGGTTTATAATTCATTTTATGTAGTAGAAGGAATAAATGAGACAGTTGATGAATTTACCCACTATCAGATTAAGTTAAGTAACAGTCCGATTCTAACTTGTCTACATGTTAATGAACTTATTTGAAAATATTTATATACAAAAAACAAGACACAAAAAAAGACTCATTAATTTATTAATAGTACAAAAAATAAAAATGTTGCTCTTTAATAAACAAAAAAGAGCCTCACGACAGTTTTCATCTCACTTTAAATTAAATTAAAATTTGTGAGCTAGCCTTGGCTAAAACAGAACAGAAATAATTTGACATTGTAGGGAAGAAAAAAGACAAAATATATTACATCTTAAAATGTGTCTAAATATCATAACTTTATTAAAATACAATTAGTAATTGTACGTCATTTTAAATAGCAATTGACAAGCATTGACGGCTCCCTTTTAAAGGCATTTGGTAAAGACATTATTGTCTTATCTTTATACATGGTTGGTATAATTTTTTTTTACGAACGTACATCTCATATTTTTTTGCAAGTAAAATTTTTAGCTTTTTCTTGGATATTCAAGAGGCCTATTTGCCACATTGCCCTCGAACAACAACATGATAGGAAGGCTCATATTTTTTTTGTTTCTACTATAGTAGTAATGTAAATAAAAAAGTTATTCTTTGGGATATAAAAAAGTTTTTTTTTATTAAGAAAGTATGTAATGATACTCAATATATATTAATGTCTGGATATTAGTATTTGTATATCGTCTACCGAAAGAAACAACAACAACAACAACAACAACGAACAAAACAACAACAACAACTATTGTCAAAATCCTAATAATAAATCTTCATTTATAAATGTTGCTCCATAAAATGGTTCTAGCTTTGTATATTTATGTATATTGTAGGTAGACGGATGTAAAATCAAATTTGATTTAATTTGTTTTGTTTTTTCTACAAACCCATGCATAACATCCTATAAATATCTTATATCATTCTTTGTAAATGAATGATAATGGCTAAGAAATCAGCTGAAATCCTTCTAACCAAATTGATCTTTTTAAAAAAACCACATTTTTCTCATCTGCTATTGTTTTCATATTGTATGATATAAAGTTGATGCTTAAAGTTATGTATTATATTGAGCTTTGCAATACAAAAAAACCCTTTTAATTTCCCTTTTACATGCATAGTAATATGCCCAAAACTGAATTTTGGTATATAAAAGATCACTTTTGCTCAAAAGTTCACTCAAAATCAAAGATTCAGGGAAGAGCTACCAAAAAACAATTGCAATAGGAAGCTGACTTCGCAATCCTTCTCTGACCTACTACTAAAGTAGTTCTACCCTGAGTCTTTGATTTCTAGCGAATTTTTGCTCGAAATTAAATGAAAATTTACACATTTACATGGACAATTTCTTCTAAGGTAAGGATTCTCATCGGGTGTTTGACATCTCGTTTGAAAGCTGTGGGTCTAAACTATTGGATGCATTCCTTATTAATTCATTTCATGTAATATTCAAGGAGATATTTAAGTAAAAACGATTTGACCGACTTTTGGGCCTACTCCCGCGTCCTACACCCCCAGGAGTCCCTTTTAGACAAAACAAAGACCTGAAATTGAATCTGCATTATATACACTAGCGGATCATTATTTTTTAATGCATAAAATTATAGGCTTAAATTAAAGCTGAAGTTGAAAAATAGTCCAATAAAGCTACAAAAGTAATTTCGTGAAAACTGTCCGACTCTCGAAAAAAAAAAAAAGAAAAGAGTTACAGATTTGAAGTCAGCGTGCAAATCTAAATAACTTTTATTATTAGGATTTTTGACTGGTGACCAGTGTAATTGAGTGAAAAGAAAACCACAGGACAAATCAAATCATCAATAAAACTGCAATCACCTTTGTCATCTCCCCCCTTACATTATAATGCCACTGGTTATAAGAAACTATTGGCATTCAGCAGAAGATAGTTTACAAAGTATTGGTTTGAAAATTGCTGCAAATTGAACAAAGTTCCACTCTTGTTTGAGGAACTATTTGTGCATATGATGTTCATCCTAAAGGAGATCTTTTTGATTCCCTGAACAGAGTTGAGAAAATTAGTACGAAAGGAACGAAAATACAGTGTGCCGTTTCTATGATTTTTTTTTTTCATTCAGACGTTCAAAAATGAACGACTCTCATTTCCCCCTTAATCTTCAAGTATAAACATAATAATAATTTAAATACACAAATCGAGTTAGATTTTTGACTGTGGATGTCTTTTAAAGATTTTAGAGCATCATTTAAGACCAAATACTCGTATAGTTACGCACATATGTTTATAAATAAGTTAGGCCAGACTACATCACGCAGATTTATATACATAAGAAATAGTTTATAAAAGAAGGCATCAATCAATGAATAAATATTTAGTTATGTTATGTAAATATTTTTGCAACTTTATTCAACTCATGAAGAAGGATTAAATTTCCCATTCATTCAATGAAAAGATTGCATTTTTGATGGATCAAATATTTGATATGTACATAAATTAGTGTTTGTATAGTTTTTGTCAGTGAATTGATTGAATTACTCAAATGTAAGAAATAAGTATGTTGCATTTTTTGTTTCTTTGTAAAAAATATGGGTCCTACATACGTTTGTTTCTGACGAAATTGAATGAGAAATAATGGGAGAGAGAATGGACTGCCTTTAATGAGCTCGGGATATTATTTTCTACATTGAGTTCTTCATGTTTTAGTGTGTCTGTTTCATTTGGAAACACAACAAACGATAAATTACAAAGATTGTGATTACATCAATTGATGTTGTTAGCTATGCTTTGATGTATGTATAAATTAATTATCCACAAATAAACTTAATTAAAAAATTTCCTTCAAAATCTGAGGTAAAGATGAAAAAAAATTTATATACATGTGTGCTTGCAAAAGTTGTTACAATGACTCAAAGTATTTTTATTATATCAAAGGTCATCTTAAATTACCAAAAAAAAAAAAAAAAATTGATTCCATAATTTAATGCATAAATAAAATATAAGAATAATCATATTCATAAGATCAATTTTAAATTGATATTGACCAAAAAATTAGTGTTTTACCCCCCTCCCCCCTCAAAAGAAAGAAGATATATAAACTTATATTTGATATACATGCAATTTTAAGAATGTTCTAAGAAAGTCTTTGTATCATTAAGAGAAAAAGCAGGTGAGTTGATTCATTTTTAGCTTTTTGCCCGAGGGCACTTGTTTTTTTTTTTTGATACATTCTAATAGGAACCATATCAAAATAACAAACAAAATGAATTGTATATCTAACATTTATTCAAAGTGTAAAGTGACATTCTTTTCTAACTTTTGTTTGAGTAGAACAAAAGAAAAATAACAATTGAATAAATACTTTAGTAGCTCTACCACAAGTCTTTGTTTTCTAGTGGATTTTTGGTCAAAATTGAATGAAAATTTACACATTTAGATGAATGATTTCTTCTTACTGAAGGATTCTTATCGGGCGCTTGATATCTCATTTGAAAGCTGTGGGTCTCAGCTCTTTAATACATTCCTTATTTATCCATTTTATGTAATATTAAAGAAGCTATCTAAGGTCAAACGTTTTGGCCTATTCTCGCTGCCTATACTCCCAGAAGTCCCTTTAGGTCAAAATAAAGACCGTAAATAAAATCCACATTAAATATACAAGCAGATCTTTATTTTTTATGCACACAATGGGCCAAAAAAAAGCTCAAAGAGTAGAGTTCAATTTCTTGAAAACCGTCGGACTCTCTCTCAAAAAAAGTTACAGATTTGAAATCAGTCTGCAACATTAAATAACTTTTATTGCACTTATACCCCATAGGATTCTTGGCTGTTGACCAGTATAATTAATCCTTATAACAAAATTAGTACAAACATGATACTAGATTGGACAACCTCCTAAGTGGATGAGTCTACTTCAAATCCAATTTATATGGATTGTTGGCTGCAGAGCAGCAATTGAAAGTAAAGCCAGTATCAACTCTCTCTATCAATTGGAGAGAATCAGTCATTTTGAGAAAAATCATAGTTCTTTCATTTTATCCATTCTTTTGTGGTGGAAATTTATATAATTTTCTATCGTTAAGTTAAGTAGTACCTAGAGAAAATAATTATATATAAGAGGCAGAGAGTATCCTGCTGCGTTACAAGAATTTCAAACATTGCTTCTAAAATTTTTTTCATTAAGAAGTTATACGAGCAATTCGTTAAAAACTTTAAAAAAATGAATACTCATTAATTTATTTTTTGTTTCGAAAAAAAAAAAGGTGAATACCTTGAGCACAAAAGAAATAAACAATAACTCAGTTACGCTCTCTTAATCCCCCAATATACCATCTAAAAAAAAAAAAAAAAACTCCATGTAAGCTTTTGTAGATAAAAATGAAAGACTTACACAAAATATGCATGAATAGAAAGCTTAGGTTTAAATTTAAAAAAAAAGTATTTAAAAAATAAATAGAGGCTTTAACTTTGTAATTAAGTCAGTCTAGCCAAAAATAGGTAAATAAGAGACAGACAATAATGTATTGGGTGTGCTGAAGAGATGGGACAACAACACAAAAATGCATTTTCAAAAAGTGACATAAAAAAACACTTTTTATACTTTAGACAGAATCATAACCATTGAATATTGGACTTTTGAGCTCAAATTAGTCTCTAAAGGAAAATCCTACACTTAATAACACACAAAACAAAAACCCCTAAAAACAATACCTTTTTTCGTCTTTAAATATGGTATAAGGACAACACTACCTCCTGGACAATCACCCCTCTGGGACAACCACCCCCCACATCGTTTTAGAAAGCTAATTTATTCTTCAACACTGCTCAAACTAATGTAATTATAATTCTAATTGCTAATTTTTTTTTTCAAATTTGTCTACCATGTTTTATGTGATCGATGAGACCAGATGCCCTCAAGGTATGTCAGTCTATAAATAGCACAACGTTTGATAGATTGACATGCCTTCAGGGCCTCTGGTTGTCCAAAATCTGATGCATAAGTGTGCTCGTTGGTCCCTAGTAACATGGATTCTGGCCTTTCAATGCTTGAGGTTGTGTAGTATCTCATACTCATATGATTTCACACTAATGACATGGTTTATCTGCTTGATATCTGGTATAGAATCTTTTTCCCACACTGAGTAGGGATAATCAATTCCATAATGATTAACTCACGTTTGAATTACCATTGCATTGATCACATAAATCAGAAAAGACAAATTATAAAAAAAATTAACAATTATGATCATAATTGAATTAGTTTGAGCAGCTATTGCATTAAAAAAAGGTAGTTTTATAAAATTATGTGGTGGTTCATTGTCAAAGAGAGGTTGTTGTCCTAGAACTATTTAAAATGTTTATTAAACGTTGTGGGTGGAAAAAACTTTGTTTTAAATATCATATTATTCAATCTCAATTCTACAAATTGAATACAAATAAACTTCAAATTGATTAATTTGAGCAATTGTCCTAATACATATGAAGGAATAATTGCAGATGCTCTGTTGGTAGGGCAAATATTATACGAATCAGTGCGTATCAATGTTATTTTTTGATTTATATAGTACTTTTGCAATGTTGTTGTTTTTTGACAGAGTATGTAATGCTCAAACTAAATAAGTATTCGATATCACATAAGGGGGTATCTTGCAAAACAAAATTGCTTTTTATTTCGTATGCATGAACAAAATTTCTTATTTCTTTAATAATTTCTTGTTTTGCATACTTTTGGGATGCCCATTTTTGTTTATTTATTTTTTGGTGTCCATAAAATGAATAGGCACAATAAACATAGGTACTTCTTATTTCCCAGGAGGTTGTCTTTCAAGAAGATCCGGAAAATTCTGGGATGATACAGAGAAACATAAATTTTAAACTAGTTTTACCCAAAGGTAAAAATCACTTTAATGGAACGATAAATATTTGTACTAGCTAAGAATAACCGATTATAGCTAGATGGTTGATTACAATACTTAATAGATACTCACCAAAAAAAGTATATACCTGTAGAGCATCTAAGAAATAGGCAAGAACTCTCCCAGAATAGTAATTCCTTTTATAAAAACAGTCCATATTTGATTTAGAAACATCAACTAAGTCCCATATATGTATATATATGAAAAAAAAATTTTATTTCAAATCATTTTTTTTTCAAGACTCTGAAACATTTTGATGCTGCTTCATTGAGCATCACTAATTATTATTAAAAACATTATTTGAAGTAAATACTATTCAACTTTTCATTAAAAGAATGACATAAATTTTAAGAAAGCTTTTGTTATTATCATAAAAAAAGTTATACTTTCCAAAGATTTCTTGTTGGTGTAACAAGATCATAGGAGATAAGCTCTAATAAGTATTTACATATATTGCTAATATGCAAACTATCATTAACGATATGCTATAATTAATTGCTTTGATGAGTCAATGGGGGCAATTAAGCGGAATTTACAGCATATTTATAATATGTCTAAGGTTTTTACCTACGTGGAATTGATAAATATTTTGTGAGAATTTATTGATTTTATAATTCAATAATTTTTGATTGATGTTAGGATATTTTATTCATTCAATATCTCTAGAAAAATGCTTTTCTTTTCTTTTGATTAAACATACATATTACTGAATAATTTATCAGAGATGTAATTAGAACTCTTTGGTATACATACACTTTTGCAAAAAAAAAAAGTTTTTTTCTCAAATTACATGCTGTAATTTCACACACATCTATGTTGTTTATGAATCATTACAAAAAAATTTATTCAACTCTATAAATTAACAATAATTTTATGCATTTTGATTTAATAAATGATGACTTTTTTTTTATATATTTTTTTGCAATTAGTTACACTTTTTTTTCCTTGATAATAAAAATAATTTGAAATTATATATATATATATATATATATATAAATATATAAACTTAAAGCTTTGTAAAGTTCGACTTTTATGTTTATGCACATTTTATTATATATTATTTAAAAAATAAAATTTATGTTTATTGTATTATATATGAACATTAATTTCGTGACATGAATATATTTAAAAATTTTAGTTGATAGATTAAAATAATAATAATAATAATAAAAAAGCATGGAATAAAAGCAAAACTAATGTGTTGTTCGTAGTATTTTAAAAGTGTTTTATATTAAAACTGATTAATTACATATATACTGCAACAGTATTTTTTTGTGTTCTTATGGTTCAAAAGAAAATATTTTATATATAGGGAAATTGATTTATTTATTATTTTTTTAGTTCATACTAAGGACTCAGATTTATTGATATTGAACATAAAAAAAGAACAAACATGACACAAAAAAACCAAACATTTGATAAAAATTATATGGAAAGGTCTTTATTTTTCTAATAATATATATATTTGATATCTTTTTGTATCTTGTTCTACACTTAAATCCTTTAAGAATGAGGAAAAAGGATGAAAAAAAGAAGATTTCGTTCTTTTTAGAGGATAATGATTAAAATTTTAATTTTGAGCTAAAGACAAAATGCACAACATTAATAAGGAATATCTTCAAAGACGTTTTAAAGTTATTAAAGATTTAGTTTTAAAATTTTTTTTTACCTTTTTTCATTAATGAAAATGTCAAGGTTTTTTTAAACTCAATGTGTTAAAATACTCTCACAGTTAAAGAAATTAAACAATGTTTTAGTGATGAAATGTTTTAAAAATACATTATTGAATCATATTTAAATTATTTTTTCATTATTAAAAAATATTTTTTTTCGTCTACAGAAATACCAACAGTTATATTATATAATATTATGGTAGGTAATTTTTGTTTGTTCTTGACTTTGCACTAAAAAAAATCAATTTGTATATGCTCAAAAGCAGAACGATGACTATAAAATTATCATTTGACGTAAAAGTCAAAATCAAATAATCATTGAAACGCAATTATATAAAGTTTACAGTGCTGCTTTCTAAATTGTTTATTCGTTGATCCATCTGTAATTTCGTATATGAGCCCTTTAAATGTATAGGAAACATTACAATTATTTTAGCATTGCTACTAGCAGTTAGAGGTAATTCTATTTATTCCACACTATTTATTATCAAAACGTCTCAAAGATGATTGTATTTACTATTAAGTATATGCAATTCACAAGATATCTACAGCATTACATATTTATAAGACAAACAAACAAAGGGATAAGTTGAAACATTTAAAAACGCATTTTCATGAGATTTTCAATGCAATCAAAACATCTTTCATGAAAAGAGGTCAGTTTAAAACTAACCAAAAGCAGTTTATAAACCTATTAATCTAAAAGTAAAATGTATTTAAATATTTGATTCTGTCTCTTGATTCTTCTTTCTTTCTTTTTTTTATTACCTCTCATCTTAATTTAATGAATCACTTCATTTCAAATGGAGACTATTACATTTAAAAATACTTTAAAACATAAATCATACCCCAATAAATACGTACATCCGTAAAATCAGTGTTCAATATTATACTAACATCATTAATGTAAAAAAAAAAAAGAAGATTTATTACTATAAGAAATATCATCTCCCCAAGCAAGAATATTCATTTAGTTTTTGAATGCAAAATTTAATTTTGACTCCTTGGGATTTCTAAACAAAGATACATACCCAATGCTTAAATATCATAATTAGATATTTTAACACATCATATTTATTAACTTATTAGTTTTTAATCTTTATTCGTTTGAATATGGACTTATTGACCTTCAAAGTCTAGATACAAAACCGTTCATATCTAAGCTAATTGCAATTGTAGAGCCATGGTTAAGGTATCATATGATTTTTTTAATGGAGCTACATGTATCTTGAGTTAATTCGTTTTCAATTTTTGTTTTTCAAAAACTGAAGAAAAATTCATAAAACTAATTTTGAGATTTTTTAAAATGTTTAATTTTTTTTTTGCCTCCGCATGAAAAGAAAAGACAAAATTTTAAATATATTTTGCTGGATACATTTTTTTGTGGGATCGACAATATCGTCAGATATTGACGCACAAAAACGGGAGATTGTGTTTTACCATTTTCGTTTCAGATATCTGAGAATTTAAAATTTTTTCATACAATACCCGTATGATAACTAGTAAACATGGGGAGGAGATGTGTGTGGAAGTTTTTCGTCAACTGTTTTATATATTATATGTTAGAGTGTATCTATTAGTAATGTATAAAATATTCGTTTTTACATTTGCAAATTATCCACATTTTATAAATATTTGTATCCGCAGTCAAATACACAAATTTGTATATTTTGGCATCTTGAATCTCATCTTTAAATATCAAAATTAGATATCCATATTTATATTTGCATATCTGCATTTTACGACATTCGATACAACACGCTCTTGGATTTTTTTTTTATAAGTCAAATATTATTATTTATTTGAAGTTATAGGTAACTAAATATATAAGACACACAATATTTTACACTCATATTCAACTTTTCTTTACGATTTGAAGGATAAAAATTGTCTCAAAAGAACAATTTGAATTGAATGATAGCACTTAAAGCAATGTATTTAATCATCTTTTACATTTCTTTAAAATAGAATTTACATATATTTGGAACAACAAGCAACTTTATACACATCATTGTATTTCAGTACACATGAGTGTTGTTTGAACAACTTTCATCATAGAGCTGGATTAAAGGAAATAATAAATATAGCTTAAAGAAATGATAAATAAGAACTTCATTCATTATTTATATTTATCTCAAATCATTGGCCCCTAACGACATCCTGGATGGAGTGATATCCCTTTCAAATAACCCATATAAAACATTTTTTAAATGACTTATTATATATTTAATCTTTTATTTTTTTCATTATCTGGTAATTGTCACATAGTCACTGGTTTTAAAAAAAATACAGTAAAGAAATTAAAAAAAAAACTTATTCAGAAAGGATAAGGAAAATTAAATATATTTAAATATAATTCTTATACATATACAGGAAGTACAAGTTAGTTTGGTTTATTTTTAGTAGATGGGTTTGATTGTTATATATGTTTCATAATGACTCCTGGTTTTCTTAGCTTCAAGGAAGTTAAATGTCTGTCAATAAATGTTAATTGATATCACTTTGAGTTTCAAACAGAAAACCTTTTTTTTACTTTGTTGAATATGTCAAATTTTGTGGTAATGAAGGAGCATTTGCAGGAACTTTTATGTTTCTGCATTAATTGGAGAAAAAGTGCAGCTGAATCGCATTAAATCAGGGATGTTAAACTCATTTCACATCACAGGCCACAAATGACCCCTAGGTAGACGTCGTGGGTCCTTTGAGTCCCATCTTCAATTAAATATTGAACCTATGGTTCACAGTATTAAGAATTAAAGATATAATTCATAAAAGCACAAAAGTGTATATGTTTTTTTATAAAATAGTAATAGAAAGAGAATGTCATTTGAAACAATGACTCAGAGTTCCAGAGTTTTCAACTTTACCTATTCAATAAATATATCTACATATATCTATATAATTATATAATTAAACCTGTATTAAGGAGCCAGGCAACTGAAACTGTAAAATTGGCCGCTTAGTGCAGGAAACCGCTTACATGTTTACCAAAATTAGAATAAAATTAACTTTACCTATAATTGTATACTAAATTTATAACAAATAACAAAATGGAAATAATTTTTAACAACATTTCTTAAACAAATATAAAATTTCTCTTTGTTCAAAGGGATTAGCCATGTAAATATGTGTCATTTGCGTTTCAAATTTAATGAAAGTATTTAGCAAACTAATTTTTCTTCCATCGATTACAAACTGGTTAAATTTTTTGAAATTGTCATATTCATTCTCAGATATATATATATATATATTTATCTGAAGGATCTGAATTGTACACGATCGTACTAGTATAAAAATATGAATAATAAGTACTCATGGATCAATCTCCGAGTGACCGGGATTAGAAATTATTTTTATGTGGAATAATAAATTCTTCTATTTCTAAAGGGCACAGTCTCTGAAGTTTTATATTGCACAATCAGTAAACACTAAAAAAAGTGACTCTTGAAGTAGGTTCATCTATATTGGTATGCATTTTTCGGGTAATCGCTGATCGGGAATTACAGGGGCACGCTTAATAGAGTGCATTTATGTACTTATAAATTTCCTACTTGGAAACTGGATATGAGTAGGAATGTAAATATTAGTTATCTTTGAAGGGATATACCTTTGTGTACATAGAAAATATGACTTCTAAAAAAATTATGATTTTGTTTGATTTTGAATGGGACATTTTGCAGATGATAAAAATAAATGTTAGACACAAAAATACATGTACAATGCCCTAAGAAAACAAAGCCTATCTATTTTAAAAATAAATGTTTATCATAACCATAAAAACATAGACTCCAAGTTTAATATGTTCCCATATTTAGATATAATAGTCATATATATACATAGCCAAAGTCTTTAAAGAGAAACTAGCCTACTACATACTAAGCCAATAATCCAACAATCATTTATCTATTAAATATATACTCTCATATGTATGTAATACCCTCATTAAGCAAGCCTAAAAAGGTTTCTACAGCTCCATTTAATCAATATTTGTATCCCTAGTTTTGATACAAATAATGTGCGCTCTCCCAGAATATTCTACAATTTAAATGGTTAACTGTATATATATATATATATATATATATATATATATTTGGACAGCAGCTTACAACGAGATCATTTCTCACGTTCCTTGAGACACATAAACGTATGATTGATATATTTATGTAGGTATAATTATAATTATAAGGGTAATTGAGTATACATATAATCCAGTACTGTTTAATGAGCTTGTACCAGGGTAGATATTAGGTATGTAGAAATTATTAGGTCATGATGCATACTTATATATATATATATAAATTGGAAGGATAATAGACGTTATATGTACTATGTACACATTTTGATATGTAACTAATTAAGTCTTGTTTCCATTATATGATAACTTGGTATAAGATGTTATCATGTAATGGAAAATGGATTATCACAATATGTATATATATATATATATATATATATATATTATCAAATATGTACACACACAAATTCAAAATATATCTCGTTTTATAATAATAATAATATGATCTTCAAATAATCATAATAAAAAAAATGACACAGAAGATCAAAGGGAATTTGATAAATGTATTAAATGTAGTGTCTATGATGTCTGTTTTAACCCATCATTGATTCGTCATGTTATTGGTTGGTTGTATGAAAAAACTAGTATATAGCTGAAAAATATTTCTCTGATTTTGAAGCGAATTGTCTGCCCAATATAGATATGATCTATATTTTCATAGGTTAATTAATATTTTGTATGAACGTATACATACGTCACTGGATATAAGTGAGTGTTTATGTGAATTATGTTTAGCTTTTTTGTCCATTCGCAACCCCCTTCTTTATTTTCCTATTTGTCAACTTTTTAAGTTTGGGCAGAGTTATTATACTATATTATACTATACATTCATAGATTATATCAATATACAAATCAATCGTTAATACTTGTATATTATTCAATAACTCAAAAAAAGGGCGCACAATTTAATATATTTTTTATATATCAAAATCATAAATAATAATAATACCCTTTTTTGAGTTCATCACGTCGAGCTTTTTTGTTCACTAACAACCTCGACTGACAAAAGGGTAAGGAAAAATTGGGAAAAACATCTGGTAGCTACCCTTCTGTATTTTCCTTGTTGGCAACCTGTTAATAATTGGCAGAATTTATTATTTAGATATACTTTATATTTATAAATTCTTCCAATCACAAACCAGTTGTTACTACTTGTAATATATTCAAAATTCAAAAAAGGGCGCGCAATCCTTGATTTAATATATTTTTCATACATCAAAATCATATATAATAATAATACCCTTTTTGATCCCATAACACGTATGGT
Organism: Lepeophtheirus nordmannii; assembly: GCA_963680855.1. Lineage (NCBI taxonomy): Eukaryota > Metazoa > Arthropoda > Copepoda > Siphonostomatoida > Caligidae > Lepeophtheirus > Lepeophtheirus nordmannii. Next base: position 3,539,306 of record OY804520.1, on the reverse strand, counting down.
CAGCTGCTTTAAATCAAAAGAGTCAACTGATGAAAATCAGCTGAAGGGAGAATACAGTGTGTTTTTGATTATCCCAAAAAGCTCGTCGTGCATAGCACGTAGATTCAGCTGCTTTAAATCAGAGGAGTCACTTCATGAACATCAGCTGAAGGGAGAATACAATGTAATCTTGTTTATTCTAAAAAGCTCATCCTGAATAGGCCACATTGATATGAATCATATCTCCCCCACATATACACTATGAAATGGGATTTCATCACTTAATTATGTAGGCCTTTTTAAATATTTTTGAACTTTATTTTTTAAATATTGTTACAAATGATCACATGACTATAAAAAACTTTGTTTATATATAAACTTGGTAAGAAAAAGTATGTAAAAAGTACAGTTAAATATAAATATGTATATAGGTAATGTATTTTAGTTGGAAAATTGTATATGTAATAGGAACATCCCTATAAATCATAAGTTTCGTAAGGAGATCTGGTCAAAAAAATATATTTTGACAAGTATTTCTATTGTATTTCCTCTTCAATACTTTTCCACTTACTATGGGTGGATATTAGTAAAATATCTCTGGATAAATGAAAAAAAAAATGGAATGAAGAAGACAGTTCTTTAATCAAAGGCAGTCCTATATGGAAACTCAATCTATGTACAAATGTATTGTATTAATAAATCATGAATAAAAGGGTCACTATTCTGGCTGTTTAAAGACTATAATGTATCATATATGTATATAATTGGATTTTAGATATTATATGTAGGTACAATGAGAGAACGGTTTTTACATACTGGGATGCCATCAATACTAAAATTTATAATCAGTTTCTTGATATATTTAAGTTAATTATTATAATTATTTATTGTTAAATCCTTATAAATATATGTACATTTATTAAATATATTAAAACTATACTTTTAAAATGAGAATTTCAGCTATTCGACAACAAATGTCGCTAGAATTATTTTTAAACCATCCCAGATGTCTTCTTTTTGTTTTGTTTATCATCTGGAAACAATATTCAGTTCAATGTTGTTTTTGAAGTTTCATACATAAGACAACACATTTTTGTTCGTTGTTAAAAATGGTGAATTTCTTCCATTCAAACTACGATTTGCTGGCTTTGTTGATTTTCTGTGTTCATTTGAAGAAAAACGCTGCGGAAGCACATCAAATGCTTTTAGAAGCTATCGGTGGACAAGTTCTAAGCAGAGCACAGTCTGATCCTCCCGGACACAATCCAAAAACATCAGTCAAACCAGATCGCTTCGGACAATTTTAAACAGCTATACGTCGAAAACGCCCAGAATATTCGAATCAGCGTCACCAATTAATTTTTCTTGATGACAATCCACTACCAAATCGAACAAAAGCGACCTGGAAATCGGTAGAGACGTGTGATTGAGAACCGTTGGTGCATGCGGCTTACTCATCAGACTTGTCGCCATCAGATATTATCACTTGTTCGCATCCATGGGTCAGGCATTAAAAGAACAGACCTTCAATTCTCATGCAGAAGCCAAAAATGGCTTGATGATTGGTTTGCGGCCAAAGACAGCCAATTTTTTTGCTGCGACATTCACGAATTGCCTGAGAGATGGGAAAAATGTGTGGCTAGCTATGGCTATTATTTTATAAGAGCCAATTTGTGGCCATTTTTTCATAATAAACGTGAGAAATTAAAAAAAATAAAGTCTCACTTTAGCATTGGATATAGAGCGATATTTTAATTATCAAATCTCTTTTGAAGAATTAAATTTAATATGATTTTTTACTTATTTTTTTTTGTCAATTAAATCTATTGAAACTCCAATGTCATACGGAATAGATCATTCAAAATGCGAATAAACGAGCTACAAGCTATTAAATAATAGCTGATGATGATTCTGTTAAGGGGCTATTGAGATTAGAAAGCTTTCTTCTGGACCTTCCTACAATAGGAAGATCATTTTTAGTCTTAAAAAAAAAAGAACTTTTGAACCAATATTCAATATACTTTGAGGATTTTCTAAAAAAAAGTGAACAAAGACCATTTTTTATGGATCAGTACATATATTATTTTTTTCAGATAAACTATATAGATATTCATGCCTTAGAAATTGTAGTTTGTGACATAATAAATTTGATATTCAATATTTATGATTGTGGTTTCCATATATAGCGTGTATACATACATAAATATATTTGTATCTCTACAAAAGAACATAACTCAAATATTAGTTCCTTACTTTAAAGGGCAAACCATCTCTAAAGTTGTCTTTTCACTATTCAAGCGTTGTCTACTTGTATACTTTTCAAACTATCTTTGAACCAAACCACAATTTGTAACTTTTGTTTCTATCCTCCTTTCCACTTTTTAAAATAAATATTTAACTAGGTAATCAATCATATCTGTGCGCCATATTGACTTGAGTACAAAAAAAACTTATTCCAAATAATATCAACACAAATGAGTAAAAATAAATCAAATCTATAAATGTGGACTACAAATCTTATAAATAGCCTTGGAAGGACCCATAGAATAAAAGTTCTTCTTTTTGGTTTTAATTTAATTTGATTTTTTTGTAATAGTTTTTTTTTTTCCTTTTTTGATGTATGTTTGTCATGTTGATTCAATAAAATACACATTCAAAAAAACTTTGCATCCGAAATAATAATAATTTTTTTATATCCAATGTTTTGATTCACATGCTTTTCTTCTCTAAAAAACAAAAAAAAAAAAAAAAAATCACAGTTTTAACTAAATGCTTAACATTTTGCGTCATAGGATTTAGATCCATATTTTTTAATTAGTGTATCTATGTATGTAATTATTTTTGATGATTTAAGTGATCGTGTAACTTCCTCAAACTATGACGATACAAGACGATCAATACTGAATTTTTTATTTGATCAACCCATTGATCACTGAATGAAGTCATTCTCCCATTAATCAAAGACGTGTTTAGGTGTTTTTCAAAAGTGAAGAAAAGTTTTATTGAGTGTTGACCAGAAAAATGACTTAAAAATGATGCTTTGAGTCAAATTAAAAGATTTAGTAATGTCAATTTGGGAAAGCTTCAGTCTGCCAACAAAATGTAATGTTATTAAAAACAAAAAATACAAAAACAAGAGGAAACTAAAAGTTATACAAAGAAAATGCCCAGATCAAAAAAAAAAAAATCATATTGAATGAATTGCTTTGTTTGATATATCCTTATAATGTTATTAAAAAAGATATATGGAAAAGTGTTTTCCCCATAATAAAGAGAGTGGCAAGACTACATTAATTAGAAAAATATTCGAAGGATTCTCCGACCGATTGACAGTATTGCAACAAACACTAATCATCAATATTATTATATTTGCACTCGATGTTATTTTAATAGGGTTTACACATTAATTCAGTTCGTTTTCAAAAGATGGATCTGACTGTTATGAATGTTTCATTATAACAGCTGGAGTATCAGAGAAGTGTGACATATCTGTCAATAATATCTAATTGATATTACTTTGAGTTTCAAACACAAAACCTGTTTTTTACTTTGTTGAATATGTCAAATTTTGTGGTAATTAATCCCAGCATTTGCGGGATGTTTTTTGTTTCTGCATTAATTGGAGAAAAAGTGCAGATGAATCGCGTCGAATACTTGTCGAAGTGTATGGTGAAAATGTTCCAACGTTTAAATTGTGTAAGTAATGGGTTTGATGTTTCAAGAAGGGGGATTTTAGCACTGAAGACAAGATTCGCTCTGAACAGCCAAAACAGTTCAAAGACAAAGCGATTTGGAGGCATTACTCGATAAAGATTCAAGTCAAGTTACGCAAGAGGATCTTGACAAACTATTGGGAATTATGCAAGAACCTCTTACCTTACGATTCAAATCCATAAATATTATTCACGAGCAAAAAACGGACCGAATTAAATTTTAATTTATAAGGATGTGTAATTGAATGAATACTGCACTACCTCTTATTAAACGAGTAAAAAGAATGACAAATCTTTATTACTTGAGAATGAGCGTAGAAGCATTTTTGTTTGTTTGTATCAAAACACAACTTTTAAGATGGTTATATCCCTGACTTTTGGTTTGTATGATCCCCCCCCCCGTATGCACATTTTTGTACTTAAAATACGAAAATATAATGATAAATAAGCAATGTCATGTTAGTGCACAAACAACACCAAATATAAGTATGATAAAGTGGCATTTTGTTATTTGCACATTAATCAAAGTTATTTAAAGAGTAAACTTGTCACTTTATTTTCATGTAAAAAGGAATCCAGAATAAAATTACGAGTCCTTGCATTTTCCTTTAAAATATTTTTCCTAAAAAAAATCAACTTCATATCCTTGTAAAATCGTTCACCTGGTCAATCCGAGCAAGGAGCAAGGAAATTACTCTAATTATTTTCTGGCGTCAGCAACAAACACTGTAATACACTATTTGTTGCTAAGAAAGACAAAATTTCTTCAACATAATTGAAATATTCAAATTATTGATAAGTTGAGTCGAAGGAGCATAAACTTGTTCCGGTTGCTGTATAATTATAACCAAAAACTCAAAACTTTTGCATCTACAATCTAAATTATTTAATTAGAATTCATCCCTTGAAGCCTTGAATATTTGCATATTAAAAGAAATGTCATATTTTATAGATGGATTAAATAGTATTTTTTTGTATGTGCAAATTGTAATTGTAAATACAAAAAACATGAGTAAGAAAGTTCCATGACTGGCTAAGAAATATAACCAAGCAAATATGGATATTTCATATGAATTATGCTAAATTTATACATATGTAAGTTTGGGGCTTATGCATTACTTCCTCTCCTTGGATAATTAAATTTTTTTTTCAACTATCTTCTATACCACCTCATTTATAGATTTTCATAAATTATTATCAGAGCTTGAGCAAAAATCTGTGAAAATATGTAATTCAAAGTTCGATTTTAATCTATTTTTAACGTCTATAAAATGTATGACACTTTCATACTTTTAAAAGTATATATGTACATACAAGTACATTCTAATTAAGGAATTTCTAATGCAGTTTATATATATTTTTGTTTATAAAAACTTTGAAAATTTACTTTTCAAGTGCAGTTTTTTATAAATCAAGTATAGATTTAGTTTAGTCAAAAAAAAAATGTGTAGATTAAGTTATATCTAAAAATAAATAGCCAAAATTATGTGCAGATCTATATCTGAAAATGATTTTTAATATAATATATATATGTATGTATTAATTCATTTTTATTACAAACTAAGACGATTTTATAATCAATTGTACTCTTTCGACATAGATACTTAAAAATCTATATAAAAAAGATTTGCAAATACCACAAGTAGCTCTATAAATTTATTGTCAGTCTTTGTTGGCTAAATACATTATATATAATGCATGAAATGTATTTAGTAAAACCAAAAAAAAAGGCTCCAAATACTGATAGCAAGTCCAAACTAATCTACGTTTGAATCCTTTTGTACAATACAATTCCTTTTTACACTCAAATCCTCTCTTCCTGTTTCATTTAGAGATTCATTATTCATGTACAACTTTTAAGAAAATGTGTAAATACAAAGGTTGACGAGTTTATATACTAATTATATCAATGTTAACACGGGCACAGTTAACATTTCCAGGAATTTTAAAGTTGTATTGACGTGTATTGACACATTAACACACATATCGATCATAATCAATTTCCATCATTAGATTCTTAGTACTAGATGATGATTCCTATACTCTCATCAAATGCAACTCTGAAACTAAATAAATCATAGTTTTTTGGATTAATGACACGATAAAAGTTGAGTGTGATGAAACAATGGGCTGTGTTCACTTGTAGTTTTTTATATGTACATTAAATTAAAAATCTTTTTGCCAAGGTTATACAGGGTTACCTACTTATGACGGAATGAATATTGAATGAATTAATCAAATGTAATGGAGGATTTGTTTATGTAGATATAATTATTGATGTAAGATTGATTGATAAATATTGAATTTGTAGGGTTTTTTTTTCTATAAATTTGGAAACCTTTGAGAAAAACACTATATTAAATAACATAAATATAATTGAACTCCTATCTTGAAAAATAAGGAAATCTTAATATTACATGCAAGTAAAGTAAAGCCTGTTTTAAAGTAGATTTTCCTGCTGTCATGTGCAAATATCCAAGGAATTTTTAGAAAGTGTTATCTACATTAGTCTAGAATAATAATCATTAATAATAATTACACTGGTCAACAGTCAAAAGTCCTATGGGGTATGAGTATAATAAAAGTTGTTCAGTTTTGCACGCTGATTTCAAATCTGCATTTTTTACTTCTTTTTTTTTGAGAAATCGAACCCTACTTTCTGAGTTTTTTTGGCCCGTTCAACTTCAATTTAAACCTAGAAGAATAGACATTTTGTTCATTAAAAAACAATGATTCACTAGTGTTTTTAATGCAAATTCTATTTTTAGTCTTTGTTCTGACCTTAAAGGACTCCTAGGGGTGTAGGGGGCGAGAGTAGGCCCAAAAGTCGGCCAAAACGTTTGTAACTTAAATAACTCCCTGAATACTAAATGAAATAAATTAAGAAAGAATTCATTAAAGAGCAGAGACCCTCAGCGATCAAGCAAGATGTCAAGCACCCGATAAGAATCTTTGACTTAGAATAAATCGCCTGTCTAAATGTGTAAAATTTCATTCAATTTCTAGCAAAAATTCCCTACAAATCAAAGACTCACGGTGGAGCTACTAAAAAACAGCTTTAGTAGATTGAAATAGCTGCGTGCAGAAGGATTTCAGCTGATTTCACGATCTTTCTACACGCTATTTTCTTTAGTAGCTCTACCGTGAGTCGTTGATTTCTAGTGTATTTTTGTTCGAAATTGAATTGAAAAAACTGAATAACTCTTATTATACTTATACCCATTAGGATTTTTGGCACTTCAAATTTGTTGACCAATGTTATTATTTGTCTTTCGAAAATAGATCAATGTTTCCCCACGTGGGGGGGGGGGGGGTCGTGTGTACATATATAAGTCCCACAAAGAGGGAATTTGATTCTTCGGGTATTTTGGTAATTAAAGTATTTGCTATTGTGATTGAGTTGTCGCAACAGATCATAAAGTCAAAAATAAATAAATAAGTGGAGATCAGGGAGAGTTGTAGCAGTTTTTGTTTTGAGCTCAATCACTCGAAGAAAAGTTTAGTTCGATACATCAAAATTTAACTCAATATATTTGCATATGTCTGTGATTGATTAGATTTATTTGTAGATGTTAGGAATGAGTAGTTTTTTGAGATCCATGCGATAATTTAAATGATAAAAGGATACAACAACGTCAATGAATAATTGACTTCATTATTAATAAAATATTGTTCATCCAAACTAACTAACAATATCCACACCTCCAAATCAATTTTTAACAATTATCCATAGGAAAAGTTGCCAAAAACTTCTAATTTCTTTCGTGGTTAATTTTTATTTATTGGTTTATATAATTAATATTTTAAATATTGAATAATATAGGACAGTTTACATATCTAGATTTGTATATTTCAAACATTCTAATGATTGGTTATTAATCAATTTGAGGGAAGGAAGGGAACATTTGAACTCAAGAGGTGATTAGAAAGGATCTCGACTAGAGAGTAGTAGGAAGCACTGCTTCAGATGTGACTCAAAAAAACTATTTAATTGTGCCGGGAGGAAGGAATGTTTTAAGGAATGCTCTCTCAAAACTTATAAAGAGACGTATGACTAAGCCTCTGTTACTTTATATATTTGTTCATTTTGAATCGATAATGATCCATTCAAAAAGAAAAATATACGGAACACTCACAATTCAAAGATGATTGTGACATATATTATGTCTGTCATAGTTCAATTGTATGTACAGAAATTTGACTTCCTTGAGTACACATAAAAATTGACATTATTCAAAAATGTAACAATATTTATGTATTTGTAAGATATAGGTACATATACCAATATATGGTAAGTCATGTTATGTCAAAAAAACAAACAAAAACAACAAAAAAACAACTACCCGTGAATTGCCTTAAGCACACATATCTCAAGTTATTTCTATGTCTTTGATGTTATGTCACGATAAAAAAGAGTCTTAGCAAAATAAGTAGTGAAACATTTTCCCATCTGATAAAATACGAAACAAGTTCCCTCAAGGGGAATACACCTCACCTACTACTTCTACTACAACTGCTACTACTATTCAGTAAGTATGTGTAATTTCCTTCATGAAACCATAAATTTTACTCTGATAGATACGTCATAGCTAAATTATTTTGTGTGATCATTTCTTTTTTATCATCATGGTCTTTCGTATTATTTCCTGGTATTTCAATCTCTGACTACAAAGTCTTACAAATTTTGTTGTTTTCTTCAATACCATTCGTTACAGATATGATAAGTTTTTAATTACATTCAATTTTGAATTGAATGGGGGTTAGATCAAGTTAAAGCAAAATAAAAAAAAACCATGTCCTCGTAATCATAATGACAAAGACTTTATGATTAAATCTAATCATAATTTCCCTCTTGCTATATACATATAGTTTACTAACTGTTGGAAACCCAACTTGAGCTGAGTAAAAAAAGTAATTTTATACATTCCAATTAATCATTTTTGTGCAAAAGACACACTTTTCGAATTAAATTGAATGTTTTTATTAATATTAGAGTGAACTCCCTTAAGTGTAATAGTTATGATTGAGATAAATGGTTATATGAATATAAATATTTAATTACTTTGATAGGAATGAGTAAAAAAAATATATTGAAAAAATATACAAGTCATGACGTCAACAATGTCCAATTTCCCCTATATTTTGGAGTAAACACGTGTGATTAAACCAGACTTAGACTTAACTAGAAAGTGATCCATTGTCCTAATTTAGAGCAAACAAAATTCGAACTCAATATGTATATGTTCCATATTGCCTTAAAAATGTACTTTGAACATTGATTTTTCACTACCTAAAAATAAAATTTAATCATTGTAATCTTGGGACAGAGCTATTCGAAACCCTTCCAATCATTCTCCAGAGTATCTTTCTAAGTTATTCTGCTGTCAGAATTTCTAATGGATGCAAGAAAATAATGAGAGAATAATATAAGAATAATGAGAGGTAATTCTACTCTGGGCTCATCTCCAGTCAAGGTATTGACTCCGAGTCCTCTCTGATACTTCATGGAGACACATTATTAGCTTACTTTTTATACACAATGGGGCTTTAGGAAACATTTCAGTCTACTTTGTTAATCCTTCCAAAGATCAATTATCCCAATAACTCGTCAGATTCAATATCTCACTCCTACTCCTTGATTTGTTTGGCTTAATCTTTGTTTCTTTCTTACTCTCTTTCTCTATTTGTTAAAAGATTGCGATCCTTTCAATTTTCCATATTGAAAAATCAATGCATTGTAAGTAAACATCATTAAATTACTAACTTTGAATATATTTAGGTAGATAAATTTCATGATCAAAATTAAAACTTTTATCCTTGATCAGCAATTTTATAATAGTCTTATACAGATTACATTATTTTATAGTACATAGTATGCCAAAAAGAGCTTTTAATCTTAACGTAAGCTTTATTTTTTTTATCATAAAAAGTCATGGAATTTATAGTTAAACAACTTTTTGTAAACTGAAATTAGTGATAAATTTAAATTGCTTGAGCTCATTTATTCAGCCAAAAAGGACTGTCTATGCATCTAAGAACCATATCATGTACATATCATTCAAGTTGAATGACCTTTCATGCATGTGCAGATATAAAACTAATTATATATCGCTATGCATGAAACAAAATCAACTAATTAAAAGGCCAAATAGACGATGACTCCATGCATCAATAAATAATGTGATTTTGAAAATAAATATTAATATCTTCATTATACTCATGCAAGCTTAATTGAGGTATTATGGCTCTCAATGCATTAACAATAATAATAATAATAATAATTAATCCATCAATCAACCTTTTATTACTCCTTATTTATTAATGTAACAGAGTCATCAAAACATACATGAGACTAATTCGTTCTAGTAATAAATTACTTCTTACTTAGTTTGTGAATAATTTTACCATCATAATGCAATTTACTCCTATATTCCAAAAATGTTCTCTTTGGTAAATATAACTTTGATCATAAAGAGCCTTGATGACACTAAACTAATTGAGAAGTCAAAAATTATACACTTATCTACGAGTTATTTTATTTGTATATTGAAAGTACAAATTAGTTGCTTGTAAATAATATCAATGGGTTTTAATCGTTTCGAAAGTTTGCGGGTTGCGTAACTTCTAGTAATTCTTCAAGCTTCTCTTTCGTTTGACTTGGATCTTCATTGTGTAATGTCTTCAATTCTTTGTCTTTGAGCTTTTTTTGGCTGACAAGAGCGAGGCATGTCTTTAACGCTGAGATCCCCATTCTTGAAACGTCGTCAAAACCATTTTTTACATCATGTATCAGATTGAACGTTCTCATCATAAACTTCACCATGCACTTCAGCTGTACTTTTCTACCAAATTAAAGCAGAAACACCTCCCGCAAATGCGGGGATTAATTACCACAAAATTTGACATATTCAAGGAAGTACAAAACAGTTTTTTTTTGTTTGAAACTTAAAGTGATATAAGTTGAATATTATTGACAAATTTTTAACCTCTCTAAAACTACCGAAAGCAACTGCCACTAGGAAACATTGATAGCAGTCAGATCCATCTTTTTAAAACAAACCAAACTAATTTGTATTCCCTATATTTTATATGATATTATGGTTAAACTATTAGGCAAAAAGATGAAAATTTAAGGAAAAGAAAAATTTATAAAATCATTTTATAAAAAGAAAAAGTCATACAACTGAAGACTACTCAGTTGCGACTAATAATTAATCAAACTGATATTTATCCGTATTTATATTTGATTGTTCAAACAAATCAAATTTTCAATTTGATATATTTTACACATAATTTAAATTTACGGTTCATATTTATGAATATTGAAAGTAAGAGTTCAACATAACACATCCTTCTTTTCAAACATTTTCACTCTCACAAATCAATTTCAAACTCAAACATCAATTATGTACAAATGTTCAATACTCGTAACATATTTGTCGAGTAAAGGTATTTGCTTCACTTCAAAAGAACTTTATTTTCTTCAAATTTGTTTCATGACTTTTAAAAGATACATGTCATTTACAGTTTGACATACACGTTTTTTTGTTTTAAAGTCAAGTTTTATTAAAAAAAACAACAACAGTTAATATAATTAAACAGAAGTTGTTAAAATCTACAAAATAAATAGAAATATATTCTGGAGAATTAATTATGTTTTATTGCGTTAAAATCTTAATGAATAAGATTTATAAGATATAATGTTGATGGCTTTGGATACATTTAAGTAAAAAAAAGGTCATGACAAAAGTGATTAGTTGATGTTTATTTTTTATTTTTTTTTCAAATTTAAGGCAAACATTGATTTAAAATGTAATTATAACCAAAAATTGTCATTGTGTATACAGATACAAGGATCTTCAAAAATTTTTTAGCAATTTATTATTCAATCTCCAATTTCTTTGACTTTAACTCAAACACAGTTTGAACAAATGAACAAAATAATAACAGTTCAATAATATTTATACGGTTTGAAAATCCCAGGAATGGTAGAAAGCAATAATTTCATTATGGAACCATTATGGTTACAACCTCCTTTAAGTCATCCAAATCTGAACCTACTCAATTATTTTTTGTAAAGTTATCTAGGGTTGAAGGCTCATTCCTACTAGGATTTTGATTTTGTCCGTCAAGTTATTGAAAAAACATGAGAGGAACTTCAAAGTAGTCACATCTGTACGTACATCCTGCGACTCATTCCAAACTATTTTATCGAACGTAGTGGCTTGAATAAGTTTTTAATAAAAAATATACTTTAAAATATTCTTTAGAAATGTTGTATTTACTATTTCTTTAATTTTAGTTTGTCCCATTCATTATCACGTAAATTAATGCTTTAAAATCTATGAAGCTTATTCAAAAGCAATGATATTATTTTACAATTTATTTTCTCGTTTATAAATCTGTACATAAGATACAGGCTGTGAATTTACAATTCCATGCATGTGATATGAAGAATGTACATATATACTTTATATTTGGTAGTATAGCAACTTCAAAAATTTATAAGTTTTTAGTTATTTTCTATCCATTCTTTTCTTATTTAAAAGTATACAAACTTTATTTTTAGCAATTCATATTTATATGTATGTTTATTTCCATCGCATATATATTTTACACAATATGTTTCAAATCTGTGTAGTTTCATATCTAAATTCAGAATGAATAAATAAGGAAACCGTGAAAAAAGAATATAGAATTATCTATCATATAAACATAAATAAACACACATTATCTGCAAGAAAATCCTTTTTATTTGTATACTATCTTTACAAGGGCTCAACTGATATTGATTTTTTTTAAAGGTGCTGATACCAAATATTTGAGGGTTTTTTTAAAAAGATATTCTAAATCTTTTGTCCTGATAATTATGAAAACTATGGATTCATATTAGTAGTAAACAGGGGTTTTCAACCCATTGGCATTTTAACATGACTCATTTTTTATTCCACTTGAAGCCAAGCAAATGTAGTTCGTTAAGTGATTGACCGCCTTTCGGTCAGCCTTTATATTTGATATTTTACCACATATTTAGTGTGTTTTGAAATAGTGAAAGTCCTCAATTTCCTATCTTCTTTAATCAAGGTTGAGATCCTTCTTCATCATTGTCATGGAGATGAAAATTAAGAACTACTTTCATCTTTAATTAGGTCTTTGCATCTCACCTATTAAAGGTCTATGACCACCTTAAATGTGTGGACCATCAATTAAGAAACATTGCTACAGAACACATTTTATTCGGTGATTGAATGGCCATGTCTGAGATTTGATCATAAATGAATGATCAAATCCTTTTAAAAGAATCATGAATATTATAGTAACTAAAAGTGATTGAGCCGGAGTAACTTTTACTCAATGTGCCACTCATTTTTTCTAAAACACATTTAAGTATTCATGCCAAATTTGAAACTAAAAAATCCAGATTTATTCGAGTGTAATTTTGTATTGATGTACAAAAAATTAAAACTATGCTTATAATATTAAAAAGAAGAAAATATCCTTGACTTTCACATAAATTCATGATTTTTTTAAATAAAGGCTTATAATAATAATTTTAAAAATGTGTGCCAATCTTTAGTTTGCTCTTTATTAAAGTTATATTCCCTTGTTAAACCATATAGTCAATATCTCAGCAGAAATGAACATCAAATGACCTGGAGTTTGTCACAGATATTTGTTGCAGCTGTACTAATAATATCTGTTAAGAACAACTTAAGGTTAATTAATTGTCCACTGCCCTAATGTTTTAAATTAAATTTTTCATTCGTGTGGTTAAAAAGATGAATTGAGGGTGAACAAAAAAAAAGGGACTTTCAATATGATCACAAATAGGTTTTCAAGGGCATAATGAAAAATTTTAAATCTTGAAATATATAAAATAACCGATCAACATCATCGACTGTGACCAATCTACAATAGATACTACATATGTGATTTGAATTTGCACATTTGTAATATAAATATGCAATTTAACTTCATGAAACTTCACACAAACAATATTATACAAAATAAATATTTTCTCCATATGAGTTTTTAATTTCATAATTATTATCATACACCCTTCAGCAATCTTTAAATTTTAATGCAAAAAAAAAAAAAAATATTTGTAAAATAGGCTGAAAAAAATAGTCTATTTACAATTTAATATCTAAATGGAAATCAATTTAGGTATGAATGACTGAGAACAGAATTCTATAATGAAAAAAAAAACTAAGAAAAAAATTCACCGACTTAATCATTGACTTTATAATTTCATTATTCAGATCAATTTTTTTTGGGGTCATAAATGACCATAATTAAAATACATAGAAAATATGATGTGTAATGATTAAATGCATCTATGTGGATAAAAAAAGGTAAATTGTCTAGTTGGATATAAAAATTCCTTTTGAATTATTTGTTCTTATTTCTAATAAATAAATTGATACACCGTTTGTGCCTAATATGATAAATGAATTATGTCATTATTTTACAAATTGTGAAACTTTTTTTTGATCAAAAAAAGTTTATACACATATATATAAGGTTAAATATATTTGCTTTAGACATTTTACAATAACTACAAATTAAAGAACTTGAGCATTTAAAACCTCAAAAAATATATAGAATGAAAAATATAATTTTATCTATCCCATCAAGGCTAAATAAGTAGTATGTACTCTATGGATTTCTTTTCTGCATCTTCTTCCTTGAGTTTTAGGAAGGAAGGAAAACTATCAGATGTTACTTTTGCCTTAATAACAATCAATTTGAATTCATTCTTTTTCTGTAATATTGAGGCAACAACTTCTTCCGATATTAAGTCGATCAATTTCCAATTGATCGACTTAATTAAGCTACAGAAAGTCTACCCCTTCTCCTCGATTTATGATAATTTTTAATTTTTTATATTTCAATACCTCTGTTATACACGATTTAGCATAAAAAATATAGATATTCATTTATCATAGATATACGTATATACAAATATTTATTTGCTATTATAATAAGAAGGAAGGTATTAAAATCTTTGGGATCAAGAACCTGTATTTCAAAAAGGAATATCACAGTGCTGTCTAGTATATCTAAAGAAGAAAGAAAAAGAAAAGACAGAGACCAAAAAGAAAGCCGAAAAGAAAAAAGATGCTTAACCAAAAAACAAAAACAAATTTTTAACACTATTGTTAGGTAAATGCCAACAGTCTAACGAAGTTCAATGCTGTGAGGGGGACCCCATATTTGTAAAACTCTGTTGGAACACAAGAACCTCAAAACCCAGAAGGTTTTGTCCCTTAGCAAACTTAATTGCATACATAGTTTGTTGGATCTTTACAATAAAAAACTCAACCTTAAAAACCTCTTGATGTTGCGATGATGTAGCCATGAGCCAGTCCAAAGGGCCGCAGCTCTACGTTAATGGCTTCAATAATTTTATTTTCTACCATTTTAATGAGGGGTCAATTTTTGGGGTCTAGGAAAGTTCATCGACATCAATTCATAGATATCAATTAATCGATGGATAAATTCATTGACCATCAATTCATCGACTTTTTTCTCCCCATTAGTATTGTCAACAACCAAGAGTAAATTCCATAAAAATGAGTCCATAAAATGCAGATGTACCCCAAATAGTAATTACAAACACTCAATCACTTCAATAGCCCGCCCATCTCTACTCATGTCTTTATCCCTTCTACTTTCATTGATGAACGAATCTACATAAACAATATTTTTCTACCCTTATGAATGAATTACACTAGCCAACAGTAAAAAAACAAGTGCAATAGACTGAAGTAGTAGCACACAGAATGATTTCAGCAATAATGTATTAGAATTTAATGACTAATCATGTAAAAACTTAATTCAAGTAGTCAAAACGTTTCCAAAACTTTTGAAATCTCTTTAATATTCATGAATCTCTAGATATTTTCTTTGATTTTAAGAATTTCAAAAAAATTATTTTATGTCAAATTTTATACTGTCTCATGTTTAAAGTTTGAGTTGCTAAAGCCCAACACAACTCCAAATTTGAGAAAATTTTGTATAACTAAAAGTGTACATATTTAATGACTAATTTTAAAATTTCATCAAAAAGTTATTAGAAATGTGCATTTTATGAGGGTTTTTGATTGTTTTTTTTTTCATAAAATTAGTTACTTTTGTCAAAATTTTTTTTGAATAAATGGGCATTGTAGAATATTACATTACCTTTCAAATATATTATTTCAGGTATTTCTCCAAAATTGGAATAAAATCTATGCTGAAAATATGCATAGAGAAAGCACCAATCTAAAAATTTTCTTATGAAACAGAACAACTTTCAAATTTATTGCAAAATTGCTCAAATATGAAATTAGAACTATTTTGTATTTTTTTTATGATTTTTTTTTTAAAAACTTTTTTATTTCCCTATGGAGAAAAAAAACCTCTCAGTACGTTTTATCTTCACTCTTGAAAATAGATCAATCGATTTGAAAAGTTTTTTTTTTATTATTTTATTTATCAGTCTAAAATTGTGATTTAAATTTTATTTATATGCAAATTAGTAGTTTTACTACCATGCAAAAAATCTATTTTTTGACTTTAGAAAAATATAAATAGGGTTGTACATAGTTAAAGGGTCTATTTCAGTAGTAATATTAATTTAATGTCTGTTTAGTGTGTATAAGGAAAAAATTAATTTTATAAAAATAAATACGTTACAGTATAAGGAAAATTGTCCAATATATGTATAGTTAATTTAAAAAAAAAGTGTTTCTCTATATAAAATTAATAACTAATATTTTAGAATTTCAATGGATGTTGAAATGTATAATGGAAAATAAAGTTCAAAGAAAAGTCAATTTCCGTTTTTCTTTGTTCTTTTTATTTTAACTTCCTTTCATATTCCCTGTATATGTACACATACTTACTTCTCAAAATATGAGTCTTGAATTTCATCTTCAAATATGTATTATAATTTGATAACAAATCTCAATATCATTTGTATTTATTTATTGATCAATCGACATGTACAAAACTAAATGGTTAAATCATATAGTTTTTATGTCTACTGGATATACATATTTTAAATTGTTATAAAATTAGATTGAGTGAGCCAATTTTCACAAATCAACCATGTTTGTAAAGCAGAACAACAGGGCTTTACTTTGATATAATTTTAGTCAAAAAAAAAAGTTGGGAGAAGATGGGGAGCGACTATAGAAAAAAGATTGTCAAACTCCTCCGCAGGGAACACTCTCAAATTTGGCATTGTAAAATAGGTTGATGTGGACATGAGAACAGTTTACAATACCAAGAGACGATTGGAGGCCGAGGAGACCCCCTTAAGAGAAAGCCTGGAGGAGGTGCTCTCATCAAGATTCCCTCAAACTTGATAATGGAAATCTATGATATCCACAGCTAAGGACTGCAGAATCTCGAGGGGCACAGTGTGTTAAAAAGGAAGTCCTTGGTGATGAAAAAAAAACCACTGCTCACACCAGCTATCACGGAGAAGCATTTTTTTCGTTGGAAAGGACTACTCAACAGTTTGAAATCTGCTTCACCTGGCCGAAAATTATATGGTCGCCATATTCGCCGGATATTAACCCATTGGACTATTGTTTGTGGGCGCATAATGTTACCAAAGCCTGTCGCACACACCACCCAAATACCAATGCACTGAGGGCCAGTATCAATGTAGTATGAGTGCAAATGAAATAGGCTATGGTGAGAATAGCTTGCACTGCCTTTAAGATCCGTTTAAAGGTCATTATAAGGGCTATGGGTGCTTAAATTGAGCTTCAAATCAAAGTCAACACATATTTTGATTTATTTGAAATGAAGTATATGTTCCTTCTACGCCAAGTTATCACGTTATCTATGAGCAATTGGAAAATAGTAATCTGACACCCGGTATATCAACACCTTCAGTTATTTTACATAGAAATAATGATATAAATTCTATATTACTTTATTCAAAATAAAAGATCAATTATAATTTATTTATGTGTCAACTATAAATCAAGTGAATCTTAGCTAGATTAATATTTATATATATATTTTTTGCATAAAATGCCCCTCTTACACAAAATCTATATTGTATGATTGTATAATTTTGTAGAAAGCTTCCATTTGAAGAAAAATACCATTCATTGTCCCATGACAAAATATCTACTCATCTCTGAGACAATAAGATTGAATGAGTAACATGAGTTTTACAGCTTTTATTGAAAGAGTTAGATAGAATTTATTCTTTAAAACTTTTTGTAAACACACTATTTTTTATAGTGACTTATTTGTCACTTGAGACTTTCAATATGTTCTCCCTTAATTAGTTGATAAAATAAATAGTAAATAACCGTTATTAGCAAATATATATATATATACATGTGTAAATATTGTACCATCATAGTAATTGGTGATATAAAACATCATTCAGTCTTAAGGTAACAATTGGTTATGACAGAAAGAAAAAGCCTCATTTCTGAACATCCATATTTTGTCTACTTTATATTGAATTTATTAAATATGTATAAATTTATTAGCCAAGTATTCTGTTTTAAGAATGCATTATATTCAAAATATATTTATGAGTACTATTTATAACTATATTTTTGCTGACTTCATACATAGTATAAAGATATTTATGTCAGAATGAAATTACAAGTGATATATTCAATTAATAATTATTTTAGATAAAGTATATAGATAAATGCAATATAAGTTAGTTAATTTCTCTCTCTCTCTCAAAAAAAAAAAAGAAAGAAGATATCTTCATATTTCTAAATTGAACATAATTAATCATGGTTAACCATGCAAAGGATTGTAATAATGTGAACATAAAAATAATTTATTTTCTTCCAAGGTAATTAATTATAACTTATGATAAAACTACAGCGTATTTTGATGACTACAAATACTAGAGAGAGTTGAATCAATAAACACTTTATTTTACATAAATTCTTATTACATAAATAATTTGAAATGAGAGCCCTGTGACCGAAATAAGTTTGATAGTTTTGACCATTTAAATAAAGGTGTTTTTTTTTTTTTTATTTTCTCATTGTAATAAATACAATTCAACGATTGTATACATTTATGTATACAAAAAATTCTCAAAAATTCCAAGTGAAACTTGAATCCATTTAATACTTGGTTTGAAAATGAGGAATATGTTAAAAAAACACAGGGACAGAGATAAAATAAATAACAACAAATTGTTAAATATACAAACATACATAGATATATTGCTTCATCACTGTTTGTGTTTATTTCACAACATCCATTCTTCATTTTAAATAAAATATGAAACACAAAATATGTATAGGATAAAATGTTCCATCTAAAAACTTCTTTAATTTGAGGACAACCTATATATATATATATACATATTATTTAAATTTTACTCTAAAAATACGATAGTGAGTAAATATATACAAAACTTGGAAAAAAATTCTAACAAGTAATATCTTAATATCTAATTCTGTATATTTGGTATTTCTACATTCATACCTAAATACATAAATACCAATATAAACATATATATGCATTTACATATATTATTAAAAAACTATTTACACTCCCTTTTTATACACTTTTATATGAATGAAAATACAACAAAAATGAGACAAACTGTTCTAAAGAATTTTAATAACGTATATTAGATCTATACCTATTGGTAAAGTGATACTTTCAACAACTATTAAGCAACAGTTGTCACTAGGTGTATTTTTTTAAATCAAAATTTCAAAATTCTTATTTTTTTTTTTGTTTATCATCTGGCAACAATATTCAATTCAATATTTTTGCTGAAGTTTCATACAACAACGAATTTTTGTTCCTTCTTAAAAAAATCGAATTTCCTGCCTTCAAACTACAATTTGCTGACTTCATTGATTGTCTTTGTTCATTTGAAGAAAAACGCATTACAAGTACATCAAATACTTGTAGAAGCTTATAGTGAACATGCTCTATGCTTCAAAAATTGTAAAAATTCCGAAATGGTGATTTTAGCGTGGAGAACTAGGAACGAAGCAATATTGTGTGTTTTCTGGGATCAGCGTGGTATGATTAGGAATGTAAATAATATGCAAATGGGGTGTGTAAATTAAAAAAAAAGAGAAAATCAACCTGGTAACTCTGACAATGAAAGGGAAGCAGCTTGAGCTGTCATGACGTTTGACTGAGCACCAAGCTGCTATTCCCTTTTATATATACTTATACAAATGAAGACATCAATAATAAATAATAACATTATGTATGTAAACCATGGATGAGAGGCAGAAAATTAACTGAAATTAATGTCAGGAAATTATATATTTTTAACTAATATAATTATTGTACGAGGACTTGAGCCCTTTTTTGTTTACATTTTATTTGCTTTATTAACCTTAATGCATGTATTCCCTCATGTGAGATCTTTACTATCAGGTAGAAAAATGATAACAGCTTTGGAAAACAAAAAGTACTGTTCGAAGAGCCAATTCCACAAAATCTCGCACGCAGCATATTGCATATTATTTACATTCCTAGGTATGACATTGTACGCGTTGTGAAACCAAGTGAAACAGTTGACAGTGCAAGCTACCAACAACAATTGGCTGATTTGAACAGCGCTATACGCTTAAAACACCCAGAATATTCGAATCTGCGTCACCAAGTAATTTTTCTTGATGACAATACACAGCCACATCGAACAAGAGCGAACAGGAAATTGGCGGAGACGTATGATTGGGAACTGTTGCTGCATGCAGCTTACTTACCAGACTTACCTACATCTGACTATTACTTGTTTGCATCGATGGATCATGCATTAAAAGAACAGCACTTTGATTCTCACACCGAAATTAAAAAATGGCTCGATGATTGGTTTGCGGCGGAAGACGGCCAATTTTTTTTGGACCAGCATCCACAAATTGCCTGAGAGATGAGGAATAATGTGTCGCTAGCTAATCTATTATTTTTTTTGAGTATTAAATTTGTCACCATTTTTTCACAATAAACGTTAGAAATTGAAGAATAAAGTCTAATTTCCTAGATGTAGACCTGATAAGTTATCTTTTTTTTCTTCAAGTTGTTACCATCGAAATAAAATATTTTTCAACCTATATATATTTTGTATATACATTTGATAAATTAAATTAAACAAATATAAAAAATATTTTAGCATCCATATTTAATTACAATAGAACTTGAAGCTTTGACTATTAATCTGACACAAGTTTTTTTTTTTCCCTTTTGTGTGAAATCTGATTTTTAAGCTATTTTTAGTCTTGACAAAGTTAAAGCCAAATTCTCTAGAACTAAACTCTCTAACATCAAATACTTTTTTGTAAAGGAAAGGCAAATTTATTTACAATTCCAATGAATTCCTTTAACTTACATAAAAAGGATTGAAAAACCTAGGCGTTATTTATTTTCACAATAAACCCATAAAAATGAATGATTTTTGTATAACTTATATATTACTTTCTTAGGATTAAATACTCCTTTATGAAATATAAGCTCATATTTTAAATTAACAATTGGTATGACTCAAAGTAGGTCTTCTTTCATATGAATGAGCATTTTTTTTTCTTATTCAAAAGTTGACTCAAAAATATAAAGAGTGTAAAACTGTTCAACAAATTATCTTATACACCAGATTTGATACTAAAGACAAACAAACCACAGATTTGTAATTCACGTTTCAAGTATTAACTATTAAAATTATTTGTAATAAATGAAATTTTTTGCGTAAGTGTTACTTTTTTTCATCGTCTAAGTATTTTAAAAATAGTTAGTACGTAAGTGAAAATGTAATACATTTTAAGCTTTGACTCAGTTAAAGGCTTCCAAATTACTAATACTTTTTTTTCTATATTGCTTCCTTATTATTAAAAATCATTTTCTAATAAAACCTTTAACACCTACCATTTTATTACATTTTGTAAGCCCCAAAAATCAATATAGTAAAATGAAAGCTCAACACTTTTATCATCGTAAACTATTTTTTTGATTGGATTTAGAAGAAAATACATACAATTGTTTAATTTGTTTTGTTTTTTTGGTTTTTGTTAATTGTCTTGAGGTCTTTAAAAGTTGTCTTTTTTTTTTATTTAAGGGAATAAAGCATTTTACAATATCTATATAACTATAAGATTATACGAGATAGAATTTGTAGAATTGTCTCAAAATGCCACCTCTAATTAACACCAATCATTCTAACTGCAAATAAAAATTAATTGCTTCATTTAAACTACTTATTTTTTGCACATACAATGATACAAATGATAAAGCATCAAACTCTTGAATCTTATAAACAGCTAAAAATATCTTTCAACTGTTAATTTTCATAATAATATGTAGTCTAAAATTACTCTAATCAAACATTTAATGGAATTTTAACGATTGAATTTTATTCATCGCAAAAATTATGTGTTCAGTCCATTCGTTATTTAAAATACTATTTGCACCTATGCATAAACAGGGAAACCTTTTTTTTACACCTTTCAACTTTTTCTTTAAAATAAAGGAGGGGAAGAAATGCCGAAATCAATTGATTGTTAGTTAAATTGACTGTAGATACACACACAGTTTAACAAGATATAATTTGAGTTTGAATGATTTTCCATCACTAATAGAAGGTAATAACAACACGACGGAAATATGAAAGACAGCTATGTATACGTACCACAACACTTCTACACTGTCAAATCTGAACAGGCGTAAAGTTCGATTAAACAATTTTATTTGAAACAAACTATTTAATCCTTAAGTTTTAAATCTACTTTCAAAAAAAATTGAAGTAAGAGCAACTTTAGACGTAAATTCGTAGGTAAAATATTCTTGAAAAATCAAAGACAATGCCACTATTGATGCAATTAATAAATAATAAATAACAAAGTGTTCTACTCTTTTGTGTAAACAACTGACAACGTCCTGAAATTATCAGAAAAATGAGGGTTTCTATGTACTTTTGCTGGAACGTTTTGAAGTTGTTCATATGCAGATTTGACTTTATTTAGTCGTTATATTGTGACTTTTTAGACCTACCCGCCATTGACGGCGCCTTCGTCGCGAAATTTTTTTTTTCGATTTCCGTAGAAATCTTTCATATGACGTGTAGATTACGCATACAAAGTTTCATGACCATAAGGTAAGGGGTTCCGGAGATACGAGGGGTCACGGACACACAGACAAACTTGAGGATTTATTATATAGATTCTATACCTAGCCTTTCAGAACTCGTTACATTTTGATCCACATAAATCCAGAAATATTTTCGAATCAAGTCTACTTTAAAAGATCATTTTGTTGATCAATAAACTTTAATATATGTAGATATTTATATCCCTTAAGAATGACATTAGCATAGCTCTAAAAAAAGCCCCTTCCATAAGAGAGCCCTTATATTATTTCATGGTTTTTTTTTATCCTTTATATTTTTAGTTCAATTTTAAGTGACTCATTTACATACAGTCTGCATCAAGCAGAATAAAAATGTGTATAACACAAAACTGAAGTCAATTAACACATTAAAAAAAAAATGGAACATGAAGTTTATTTTTTTTTTCTTCATGGAGTGAATAAAAAAAGTAACTTAACTTTAAATATATGCATTTTTTTTTTTTACTTTTTAATTGTACACCCAATTCTACTTCTTTAAAATAATTTTATGTATATTTTCAAGAGTAATTAAGTTTATTTTAATTTTTTTTTTTTTACAATAAAAAAAAACATGTTTTTTAAGAGAAACTTAAATACAGACTCTCAGTAGATGATCATATGGCAAACCATTGTTCACTCTAAGAATTTACATTATTATTATTATTATTGAAAATAAAGAACATATGATTGAATTGAAATATAAAAAATATTCATACATTTGATAAAAAAGTAGTCGAAAGTGTACTTTTAACAGCTGATATACTCAAATTTAAATCTTAAAAATTTATAGTGTAGGCTTGCATGAAAGAAAAGTGATGAACCTTAAGGAAGCAATGAATAAATGAAGGTCTGCAAAGGTTACTCAAAATTGAGTTTGAGTAACAAATCTATAAAATTAGACTAAAGAATATTTTTATAATATGAAATAAATATTTAAATTTGTCAAGGTGTTAATTTAATTTATTCGTTTTTCAATTTAATATTCCTCATTAAGATATTCTAAGGTGTTTTCTAAACATAAATCACTGATTAGTAGCCATTATAGATCGGAAAGATCTACGTCAGGTAGTGCATCACTATCAAGGACTTGTAATGATGTAAAATACTTCCAAAGAATAAACAATACGTATTTTAATGGACCCCTTTTTATTAAAAAAATGAATCCATCATGACAAAAGTATTCTTCTACCTAAAGAGTACATTGTCAACTCAAAAATAAAAACATTTGGACAAATACCTCAAAAAAAAAAAAAAAGCTGTCAAAAATGTCTAATGTTCCATGTCAATAAAAAGTTTTTATTATAGTTTTGAATTTCATCACTGTATCACTTGTTTGCTTCAGGAAATTTCTTTGGCTAAGAGATAACTTTTTTTTGCGCAAGAGGTCGCTTTTGAGGGACACATATACATATATATATATATATATATATTTATACTTTTCTTCACTTTGAAAGTTTAACCTTGTTTTAAATGAATTGATAAAAAATTAAGTAGTTAGTTCTAGGGCAATTCATGGCACCCTCAGCGCTCTCCGTAGACAAAAAAAAAATGGTCAAAAATGAATCACGTGGTCTACGTTCAACTACTTTGTTTTACAACTTTGGATTTGAGATATATCTGACTCTATTATTAAGTATGTACAATAAATGTAGCTCAATAAAAGTCAATAAAAGCAATATCATTTTTATATGTATGATATTACTTAAGGGTGCTCTCAATTCGATGTAGAGATGAATATCAGCCATAACTCAAGGCTATATCATATTGATATTGTATATGATGTCAAAAAGTTGTATATGAACATTCTTTATTAATTTTTTTTCATATTAAACAGAATAATCTGAATAAGAGTACAAATCTGTTTCAAAGAAACTTTGCTTTAAAAAAAAGTGCTTTTCATACCATAAACTATTTCGCATAGGAGAGATGCGTATATATTCCCAAGAATAACAAAGTAAACACGTAAAATATCTCAAATAAAAAATTCAATAAAGTCAAATAAATACACGTCAAAAAAAAAATAATACTATTTAGAGCATTTCAGTGCCTTACATTTAAACGACCCAAATAACCACGTTATTAAGCTCATCATTGAAAATGGTACTTTAAATACCTTTTGCAATTTCATAAGTCAAATACCCTTAGAATTTAATGATAAACTAAGACATTAAATTATTATTATTATTGTTATACAAGAGAAAATGTATTTATATCAATAACAAAAATAAGGAGAATTAAAAAATGGATTTTTAAATGCACTTTGGATTTGAGAGTTATTTTGATTGGAGCCAATGTGTTGATCTTATCATGAAATGTCTATATATGTACAAATACTTATTTAATGGATGCATGCATATAATTGGCATATTGAAGGTTTAATGACAGCCATATTCGTATTCAAGCCTAATTCAAATATGATGCACTTTTTCAGAGACACAAACTTTGTATACATGGTAAACAACTTCGAATGTTACTTTTTAATTAACTCACAAAATATATACGTAGAAAATTCATCAAAATATATATTTAAAGTATATAGTAAAAACAGAGTCAGAAGAACGTATTTTAAATAATAAATACAACCATGCTTATTACAGAACTATGTAATTAAAATCATTTATTTTTTGTCAAATATATGTGCATTTTTTTTAAAAAAAAAGTCGATGAAATCATTTGACTATAACTATATACGTACATATACAAATTGAGTAGCTATACACTATTTAGTGAAAAAAATATCAATCTATTCTTATATATATTCCTTATAGTGTATTCATTTTTTAATAAACAATGCACTATGCAAAATCATTATTGCATTTGTAAAGTCAAGTAAATCAAGATATTGACAAAAAAAAATATTTATTAATATATGTTATGTATAAAAAAATAAAATCATGCCTAAATAAATAATAAATTCAAACTTTTTCTTTTTGCGGAAAACTGTCACCTGCACGAAAAATCAATTATATAAAAAAATATCCGTGTATGCTTACTTAATTAAGCTCCTCTTTAACAATGGCATAATCTATGTCTACACGTCAGAGATTATTCCCAAAAAATATTAGCACAGAATTGCAGATAGTTTTATATTTCTAATTTAGTTAAATTGGGTCGTATGTATCTGCAATCTCGTATGCACATATATACATCACAGTGCAATGTCTTAATACACACAAAAATTATTATATATTAAAAATTTTGTACTTGATAAGAAATCTGATTGGTAATTTAAATATTATTTAGTTGTTCTGGGTTAATATAAATATACATTCATCTATCTTTATATATCAGCATGATTTTTCAATTCATATTCTTCATAAAATGTTCTTTAAATCCATTATTCATACGGGTTGTTTTTTTTTTAAACTAAACAATTAATATGCAACTTTTTAATGTACATATGTATGTAGACGTTATTTGAAGAAATGTATAATTGCTAAGGGGTTTTTTTTTTGTTTAGTTTCTCCAATGTTTACTCACGTTAACAAGACATTGTTAGCCTTATTGAACATGCGTACTCTGTTGTCAAAGAAAGGCTAAATATGTGCTTACTCACCTCTGAGGGGAAATATTGATTTCTTTAATTTAATCTTGACATTTAACAAATTATTTTATATTCACTTAAATTTACCAAATGCCAGTCTACATATATAGATATATATATATATATATATATATGGAGATGTGAAAAAAGAGGGCTTCCCGCTCAACATTGATCACTCAAAAATTATCTCAGTTGACAAGCTGTATTAACAATTTGTTTATTTTAAAGCAATCATCATTCTGTTTTTATTCTCTTTCAGCAGTGGTTCACAACCTTTTTCTAACTGCTTCTACCGGTCAACGCTATACAATTTTACTTAAGACCGGGGGGTGGGGGGTTGAAATATTAATAATAACAATAAACTTGAGTCCACTGTGTACTTATATGAAACTTTATTAACACATTGCTCCAACAACATAACATTTTATAACATCAAAAACTCACCGAAACGCTAAATTAATGGGAGTTCTGAGCTTGTTTCTTTGCAACAAGATGATTCCATCTGGGAGTAAGTCCCCTTTTATTATCGTCCCAGACTACCGATCCGTGGCCCGAGGGGTTGGGGACCATTGTCTTAAAGGACACATTTATTAAATATATATGTTTTGACATTACAAATGAGTTAAAAAGTATTTTATACCTTCATGGGTATAAGAAAACAAAAAAAAATACACATTTTAGATGAGATATTGACTTTTAACGTTGTTTTTGTTGGTATGTATAATTAACTTTGGGATATAATGGAGCGGAATGCACCAAGAGATGGTTTTCCCCCTACCCCCTTAGGTTTTACAATCAATTAATTCGATTATTACATACATACATATGTATTTATCGATTGAATGAACGTCTCTTATTTTGTATGCTTTCCATTCAAGTTGAAGACGATGCAATTATTAAGGCATAGTTTTGTATGTGATATAAATCCGATATTCTTAACATAACAAAATGACGTAATATTTTACGTTTTAAAAATAATAATAATATATGTATGTATGTAACATACTAGGATACTTACAAGAGCCATTCTAAGTATTTATATTATGCAATCATCAGTTATTAAATGTGTGTCATGCACATATGAAAAAGTAGAATTCTTTTGTGTATAAAGATTCATCATCAAAAGTTGATACTATTCAACACAATGAATAAGAAATGCTTATAGCGATACTAAGGATATGGTGATGTAATTCTCGTGATCGGTTTGAGGATTTTGAAAAATATTTTTTCAAGATCTTATGGTATTGACTCTAAGAACGTTATACAGATCAAAATCAACTTTAAAAATATCAAAGGAGGAAACAAAAAAAAAAAAACTTTTAGAGAGTGGCAAATTTTGTACATTTGTAGTTTGGGGTGCTTATACAAACATAGGGATTTTGTAGAGAGTGGGAAAAGAAGGTGGAAGTGAAATTAATAGTACTGTTAATTTAATACCCTAGGTTAACATCAGCTGTCTGTTGGTTATAGTTTTGTAATGAATAAAAAATGAATTACAGATCTGCTTTTCTAAATTTAAAATAACCTTATTGTAGTGAGAATTTATGTATAAGTTTTAATGTAAAATATGCTTAATACAGTTAATAAAAATGACAAAAAAAAGTCTATATATTTCTAATTCTCCCTTTAAAGATCGATTCTTCTCTTTCAAAAATCCATCAAAGAATGAACTTAATTTGAAAAAAAGAACACAACTACCAACCGTTCTTCCTTTTTTAATCGTAAAACTGTTATTTTTCTAACTTAAATATACATAATTCATACAGGGCTTTTGTTTCTATTTAAGGTGGTATAGGGGCTGATTATATCGGCCAATTCCTTTATAAATAAGTAGTTGTTTTTCCATTGGTTATTTTGTCCGTTTATTTATATAAAAACTAATAATTTAGGAGTGCATATATATATATTGACCATGGGACTTTGTATAATTTTTGTCGTATAATATACGTGCTACTTGTTATATGCAACTTTCGTTTTCTTTATTCTTCAAACTAAAGAAAAACTAAATTAATGAAAGCTCCATGCATGTAATTTATTATTGATACACAAGGGGTATACGAGTTGTATGTATAGCGTATGCATAAGTATTACATAGAAAGAGACAATGGCGTGTATGACATTATACGAAATTATAGGTTGCTGCAGTTAGAAGTTGTCTAGGTACATGAGTTCTTTAAATAGAAAAATGCTTTCTAAAAATATCGAGTAGAGTTTTTGGCAAACGAAGAATATCCATCCGCAGAGTAAGTGCATTAGGCTGTTCAGTTTCTAAGTAATGCCTGCGACCTACTGATGAAAAAATTCAGAATTGTAAAGTTATAGCTTTCAAAAGCCATTTTGTATACTTCTCAAGCAAATTGAAATTAAAAAAAAAAAAAAATCCTCTTATGAACGAAAATTAACTTTATTCAAAGGGATTGAGGAGAACAAAAAACCTCTTATGAGATTTAAAAAAAAATGGTGCAAAATAACATTTTTTTATAATTTTGGGCCTACAAGTTGGCCTATGAGCGGTAAAAATTGGTTTTTACAGTTTTTCTTAAGCAACTACCCTAAAAAATTGAATAACTTTTTATTACTTTTATAATTACTTATTTAAATTTGTTACATTTGATACACTGTAGGTAAATTTTAAGTCAAAATTTGCATTGATTGCAATTTTATGGCACGTTTTTTTGTTAATTTTATGAATTTATTTGTAAAAATATTTTTTCATACGACTACAGTGCATAGTATCGACTCTTAATAAAAAAAAATCGTTGTGTTTAGTTTTGTATGTATATGACTTAATTATTAGTAACAATTTTAACTAAAACGATTCAGTGTTGCCATAGAAGGAGAAGTGCAAAATATCCTTAGATTATTACACCTACAATTTACTTATTATACGTGAGATATTTGTTATAAATATTTTTTGGAATAGTGTAATAGATAGTGTCTTAATGAAATTTACATTTTGTTAAAGATTCTTCATAAAATGGAAAAATATTACTGATCAATAAGGTCTTTAAGGTTTTTAGTATCGATAAGATGTATATAACGTATTTGAAATAGAAAAATATTTCAAAAAGTGCTAAAATATCTTTCATTTTTATAAAAACTCAGAATTTCAAGAGTCTTTTAAAAACGGAAATGGTTTTTAAAATCTTAGAATGACATCAGCAATACAAATAAATGTTTAAAAGAATAAATCATTTACTCAGAGCTTTGCTTATCAACACATGCCTTTAAGCATGAAGCACACTACTATTTTTCAAATTAACCAAAAAAATGAATTGCATTTAGAAAACATGTCTTCCCTATAAGAATATGTTGGCTTATGTATTCAGAGTTTTTTTTATCTCCTTTATAAACTTTTTTCTCCACAATTAAAAGAATATATTGTGTGGTTGTATATATGTCAGGAAAAAGTTACTGTAAATACATATACATATAAGACACTTTTATTTTCCTTATTTTATAAGATTTGTCTTCGTTTCACACTAAATATTGTTACATACTCAAAACAACTCTTTCCTTAACAGTATAAATGTACAAAAACAAAATCACGTGAGTGCTTAAATATGTACATAGACTACAAAATAATTACACATAGAGAGTAGACTCATGTATATGAAAAAAAGCAAAAACAAAAAAAACTGTTAATAATTGTAGCAAAAGTGCATTACGGAAAAGATTGTTAGATTATCAATACAATGCTATAATAAAAATACATACATTTGTAATATAACGAGAAGAGTGAGTGAATATCTCTCATCAGATATGTATAAAAATTACTTTTTAGCATTGAGAAAATAATGAAAGAAATGTTCTATAATCAAAATATGTGATTCATTTTTAAACAGTGTGCTCCAGAGCTTTTTCAAATGCGCTTCGTTGCTTTCTAGAAAAAAAAGAAAAGAAAAAAAAATCTACTTGATTGATCAAATCCCTTGATTTTCCTTACTCTGTTTAATTGCAACAAAAAACCCCCCCACCATTTCAACTCTAAATAATAATGAATCAATCCTTTTAAAATTTACAAAACTGTTCATTGGTCTCTCAACCTTTCCTTCAAGAAGAGAATGAAAAGAGACGCTAATTGGGCAGTTACAGCATTTGTCTGACAGTTGAATTATTAAAAATTAATAAAAATATTAAGAGGAGAGGGATAAAAAGTTGGATCTTATGTACATATAGTTTGATATTGTGGGAATATAGTTTGAACTACATACAAAGGATTTGAGGCCATTTTATTAGTTTTTTTTAAATAAATTATACTCATTTTTTGCTGAAGAAAGCCATCCTTTTGTTGGAATAGGGTTTCCTCGTCCCCCTCGTATTGCTATCAAATAAATGTTAAAATCGACGAGCTTCCATGACTCATGAATGCTGTTATTTTATGTAAAGGCAAATTGTTTTGATATTGTAAGAATTGTCACATCATAGAGGACATATCTGGTTAATGGATATGTTTTGAGAGATAACAAATGAGGTTAAATAATGTTTAAATTATATTTATATCTTTAGGAATGAGCAAATGTCACAAAATACACATATTATGGGAAATTACTTCTAAATTCGTTTCCGCCAACTCTACTCATAATATGGGTTAAAGAACAACTACTTTAACATACATATCGTAGCACAGTAATGACTCTTATTTGACGATTTAAACATCATTCAGTGATGTTCCCTCTCTCTCTCTCTCTCGAATTTATGTATACTTTTGACGTCATCTTAGGAGTGGCTTAAACACACAACCAGAATCTCTAATTATAGTTATACAAGGTTATAAAAGCTATAACTATCTTAAACATAAGTTGAATTTCATAGTGCACAGGAAACAACTTCTAAATTCCCCCCAAAAAAGATATGAAATTATTTTTTGGAGTCTCTTTATTCTGGCTCCAGAGGAGGAAAAAAAAACCGCAAGAATAAGTAGACATTTCAGTTAGCACAATTTGAAAAAAAAATATAAACGTAATCATTTTCATATCTTTGATCTAAGTAAATTTCTTTCATAAAATCCATACAATGAGTATTATCATTTTTTCATATAAAATTAATTGGAAAATAACTGGTCAAAAAAAAACAAAATTATAAATTAGACTCCGAAAGGGTTCCCATTCAGACAATATAATGCATATAACCTATGATTAACTTTTTTTTATTTTTATTAATTGAAACATGATAGCATTATATAAAGAAACCCTTTGCTTAACAAAATAAAATTAATAATAATAATATTTCAATGCACAATATGACTTTGTTTTTGCTTTTACGTGATTATATTTGGTTTTATTTATGCAAGTTATGGTCTATAGCGTGCAACAGCTTACATGCTATTATATAAGTTCAATGATGTTACAATCTACACTTTCCAAAGATTTTAAGAGAACAAAGTTTCTCTAAAAAATAATAATAATTAATTTCGAATTTGGGATAAATATTTGAGTTCCAAATATTACATATCAAAATCAATTATTCCTTTTATGGTACTCCTGATCAATGTCAACCACACTGTGGTATACAATAAGTATATTTTGTTGTAGATAGAATCTGATCATAAGTAATTCATATAGTACTTGACGCTCTTATAACGAATCTGTAATTAAGTTTTTTCGTATCAAATTAATATTATGAGAGTTGTCAATTCGATTGTTGCAAAAATAAAATTGAATTGCTTTTGAATTAGAACACTTAGAAGCAAATACTCTTTTGTAAATGATAAATCAATAGCTCACACTTCAAATAAACTTATTTCAAAATGATGAAAAAATGAAGTGTAGCTCAACTTTGAACTTTTTGAATAAAAGAGGATTTCTTGACATTTAAACTGAATTGTCTTAGAATTGAAACATTCATTTTTTGAAGTCAATGTATAATTTCAGAAAAAATAAGTCTTTGTTTTTTATACGGATTATCAATTTTATCTTATTCAAAAGTTGGTTCAAAACTTTAAAAAGTGTATAAAAATGTTTAAAAATAAATAAATTATTTCGACTTGTAATTTCTATGATTTTGTGTGTGACAAATTCAGTACTTGAAGTCATAGCTAAAAAAATTAATTTATACATTCATTGAATCACAACTATTTTCGTCAACTCGAGAAAATTCGTGTTCCAACTGCAGTAGTAATAGCATGATTAGAAGGATTTCAGCTGGTTTTATAATCCTTCAGCGCACCACTTCTTTAGTAATTCTACGGTAAGTCTTTGATATCTAGTGGATTTTTGATCGAAATTGAATGAAAATTTATACACTTAGATGGACAATTTTTTCTTAGTTAATGAGTCATATCGAGCACTTGACATCTCATTTGAAAGTTGTGGGTCTAGGCTTTTGAATGCATTCGTTATTAATCTATTTTATATAATATTCAAGGATTTATTTTTGTACAAACGTTTTGGTCGACTTTTGGGCCTACTCCCGTCACCTACGCCCATAGGAGTCCTTTTAGATCAATACAAAGACTGTCAATAAAATTTACAATAAATACACTAACGAATCATTATTTTGTAATGCACAAAATGAGTTTCTTTCTAGGCTTAAATTGAAGTTGAAGTTAAAAATGGGTCAAATTAGCTCAAAAAGTAGGTTCTGATTTCTCGATAATCGTCAGACTCTCGAAAAAAAAAGTTACAGATTTGAAATGAGGGTGCAAAATTGAATAACTTTTATTATACTTATACCCCTTAGGATTTTTGACATTTCAAATTTGTTGATCTGCGTAATTATTTCAAATCTGCAACTATCAAAGTTTAGTGTGTTTTAACTTGAATTTCTTTGTTCTCTTGTTTTAATTTTTGCAAAGAAAGTCACTTACCTTTTTTATAAGAAATATTTTATAATTTATAACCCTTTACCAATAACTTGTATAACGACTTATACTCTTGCAACAATTTACTTTTTGAGGCCTCAAAACATACCCCATACTAAAAAATTCCTAATCTTATATTACATAATTTAATATTGTATAAAGATTCTAAACATGCATTTAAATATATTGATGCAAAAAAAGTGACTTTTGTATTTGTTGCATACTTTTAAATTTACAATCTGATATTTATTTATTTTTAAATACAAAACAGTATGCTTTGTATTTGACTCCTTTTTTGTTGAATATATATATTACCTTTTCAACATACAAGAAAAATTTCATTATCCTATCTAAAGACATGACTCACTCAAATATATAAATTATATTGTTTTTTCTCAGAATCATTTTTTTTTCAGTCAAAGAAATGTATACTCTTCAGAAGATGAGTAAAATTCTGATGAGAATGCAGGAAATATTTATACATACATACAAAAATAATTAAAAAAAAAACAGTAAGAATCTAGTGATGTATGCCTTCACAATTGATTATGGACCCTTATTTGTTACTCTGAATGATGATTTATAGTGTGTCAATTAAGACTCGAGGGATATATTAACTTTTTTTCTCTAAAAGAAGTTGTTAATTTCCATTTTTTTATTCAAGAAAATTGGAATCTGTTTTCAAAGAGTAAAAAAAATCCAATTTTCTTGAATATTAACGATTTCACCCATAATTAATACTTTTTACCATAGTAATTAATGTACATAATTTAAGATACGTATATTTCATTACTTTTATTTGTATTAATTTCCATGTTTTGTTTTTTTGACAATTAATGATCGTTGATTCAAATCCTGTACAAACATCAATAAAATAAAAATGAATCCACTTAGAAATATGATAAAAGAATTAATTTATCAAAATCATGAGAAATTATTTATTTTTAGAACAGTGATGAGGAGAACTTAATCTCAGATGCTGAAATAACTCTTTTTGTCCTTTTCCCTAATTATTATTTTTATATAAAATGAACAATTATACGTTTTTTAACCCCCAAATAATCAGTATTTGTCAAAGGAATATTTCATATCAGTCGGGTCTACATAAACGGGAGCATTGGAATCAATTTATTAGTGAAAGGATTGATAGTATTCGTGCTATCAAAGTTTTGAATACATCCATGTTTGTAAATGTCATTCTCAATTTCATCTATAGCTTATGAATGAATTAGTTATGATTTCTAACATCGATTGAAGCATATGTAACAGTTAATTAATTATCTGTAGTTTGCTTTTGTAGATATACATATGTAAAAGTTAACTTTTTTCATAGTATTTTTTTGTATAATGTAGCGTATGAAAAAAAAAAATAATGTTCTTGTTTTTTCCAAATAACTAGCAAAGAAAATTAGACATAATAAAATATAAAGTGGTACTTATATTTTGTCAAATGAGAGCAATTAACAAATTTATATTATATCATTTTATGTATAATTAATTATGTAAGTAATCATTTACTAATATATCAAAATAATATATTTTTACGGATATTACTTGTCCAATTGGTGATAACATTCCAAGTTACACAATTTGAAGGTCATTCAAAATAGTTCATATTAGGCATTTCCTTACTATAATTACTTCTTAATGAATAAAACATAAAATGTGATTTGAATAAATTTGGATTTTTAATAAAAGGTAATATAAAAAAATTTTTTTAAATTTTTTTATTTAATTTATTGGAAAAAATTGTGGAATGTTAATATTAAAAATAGATAACCTGCAATTTCTCTTCTTTTTGTCATTCCTTTATTTTATTTTAATGTAATTTTATTCGAATTAATTAGTCACATTAATAAAAAAAAAGAACTTTGAAATCCCTCTAAAATTGTGTTACCTTTTTTATAAAAAAACTCAGAATGAGAAAAGTAATAAATTAATTACAGACACGTCTCAACTTTTTCGCTTAATTTCCCAAGAAAATATATTTAAATTATTCGAAAAAGTATAGACTTTTTTTTAATTTTGTTGAGCATTGGTCATACAGAAAAAGTAAGTCATATATGTATATATAATTATACACCTATAAATAGGCCTTTCATAGGAATAAAAGCCTAGTAGGCATATATGACAATTCCCACTTTTTTTTCTTTTTTTCTGATAATTTACTTTAATCTTTCAATACTGAGTTCATCATCTACAAAAAAATAATTTTATTTACTAAAACATTCTTATTAATAATTTAAATTTATGCATGCACTAGTGAACGACTGATAGGGATTCTTATAGAACTAATATCAAAAAAAAAAAAAAAAAAAAAAAACCGATAAGTCCTAACTCAGCAGATTTTTTTTTTTGAATTTTTGACATTCAAGTAAACTTTACCGTACAAACACCCAAATTTGACCATTTTTTTGGACTACTTTTTTTTTTTTCTAATCAACAAAGAAAACAAATAAACTATTTGATTAGATTTTGAGAAATTACATCGTAGAAATTTTTAGTCAAAGGACCTTTAAATTATGGATTCAGTTTCATACAAGTCATGATTGGTGTGGATATGCATAAAATTTTATGGAAGTTACTTTATTTATTTTTTTTTTTGCAAAAAAAGATAGTTAAAACATCAATTATATTGATTTTCAGGATCAAAAATATTATTTAAAATTAAATTTAATTTTGAACAAATTGGGTTTTATGTCATAATTAAGTTTTAATATCATTTTTTTGGTAAGAAGAAAAATCACTGATTTTGTTTTTTATTGTAAGAAGTTTGGTGTGGACAGACATAAAGCTTTATGCAAGTTTGGAGTTTTTTTTGCAACAAAGACAGTTAAATCCTAAAGTACAGTGATTGTCAGAATTAAAAATATTATTTAAAATTAAAATTAATTTTGAACAATGGCTTTCGTAACCAAACTTTGGGTTTTCAATGTTTAAAAGTTTTGATAGCATTTTCTTTGTGAAAAAAAAAAATCATTGATTTTGTTTTTTATTTTAAAATAATTGTATCTTATTTTTTATATAAATAAAAAATCAGTTGCATATCGAGTCTTAATATGTATCTTCATTTCTTCTTCTTGCATAAACTTTTGTTTTTTGTTTAAATATCTATAGATGTACCCCCCATAAAGGAATATGGTCCTCTTTTTTCTGATAAAAATGCAAATATTTTTTATCTTTTGATAAGACACGACAATGTCTTTTCAAAATACCATTTCTGCAGTGCATCAAATGTGTTATAATAAAAGTTTAATACACGGATCTATAGATAGGTATATATTAAATCCTCATGCTATCAAGTATTGTATTTTTATTTACAAATGTGCAGCTCAAGACTAGACAAGAACAATCAGACAAAATAAGTATTCAAACATTTTTTTTTTCCTTCATGATATATATATCAATATATCTTTGTTCAATTTCGTTTACATCAATCATACATTGTTTTTTGTTTTTGTTCTTACACTCATGGGTGGTTGAAAGTTGTAAAAGATTTTATGCACGAACTTGGGATGAGATGATAGACAAGGAAAAGCTTGCAAAAACCTCAGTTACCAATATAATTATTAAGACAGTTATAGAGTTTCACTAAAACGTGATGACAGTCATGAAATCAGGACATTTCATTTTCTTTGACATTTTTGGTGATTGCTTTTTCAATGCATTGAAAATAAGGTAAGTCATTTTAAAGCTCTATAACTACGAAACTACTCATCAGAATTAACTAATTTGAAATACGAGGTCTGTTGAACTTTAAGTATGTTAAGAATTTTGAGTATTAATATCAAATTTTAAGTTTGAACTTGTTTCTTGAACAAGAGGTAAAATTATAAATACAACAGATAGTTTGATAGAAATAAATCTATCAGCTGTATTTATAATTCAAGGTCCTTTCGACCTATTAACTAAGGTCGAAAGGACCTTCGGTGGAACTGAATGAATCCTGGTAGATAGAAGACAATGTATCTTTTGAATACCATTGTTGCCAACTTTTTTTTCGTCCAATAAAATATATTAAATTTGTATAGTGGCTTAAAATTACAATTTACTCTGAACTTTGATGGGTTTTGTAAATATTGAAAATTATTTACTAATATATATATATAAAGAAAATACATTATACAGAAGTCAGGATTTCGGATCATAAAAAAAACTATGATTAGGTTAAGCAATAAACATTTATTAACTATGATTCAGAACAATGAATGTCTATGGAGGCATACTCAGAAATATAAAATGTTGAACTATTATGAAATAAATACAAGTCAGTTATGGTCTTTGTATGTATTCATCATCAAGGAAGATTATTTTTGTTTTAGACCTTTCTTGTTTAGACTGTTTGGATTTTAAAGATAACTGTGGACTTAATATATAGTCATAGTGTGATCCACTACCAAATTCTGCAATTTTTATATTTTCAGATATTGTGACTTGAGAGAGATGGGTATATAATTAGAAAGCCCTTTGTAATTGCATAAGAGAAGTTACTTTTTTTTCCAAGGATTTTCACCAATGGTTTACTTATACTAAATCCAAGCAAATTTAAAGCCATATGTCTTCAATACAAAATTTATTTTTAAAAAAAACGTTACTTTACTTTTAAAAAAGTGATTGAAGCCCTGTATATGTATTTATGCCTAAAATAAAGGGTTATAATTCCTTGGAGAGTCATTGCTATAATATACATACATATATGTATACATGCTCGATTTAATGCTTGGTATAACATATATAACAATTCCATACCTTGAACATTTATACAAATAGAAATGAACTCTTTATTCTAAAGAAATTTACATTAAATAACAAAGAAATTTATTCATTGTACTTTAAAATTACATCTCTCCGTATCTCATTTTTTTTTTTTTATCTTTCCCCCAAATTTAAAAATACATTCCTCAATTATTTATTCGAGTGGAAGTTAAAAGCATATTAAAGCTAAAAAAGCCATATATGTATATATAATTCTCCGAAAAGTGAGTCAATAGTCGCTCCTTCAACTTTTTTCTGACTAGAAAATTCGCTTTATGAAGGCTAGGCCTCTTTGGTGGATAGATATATAGTGTGTTATTAAATTATTTCTAGCAATGATATATTTTTTAAAAAAGTGTCAATTTCGAGGGAAATATAATTTGCTAAAGATATTGTTAAAATTACTGGTGAAGGGGGGGGGGGCATGCTCTCTCCCTCCCCCTGCTACCAATGGTCATATAATACTTTATTTAATTATGTCTCTTTATATTTATTCTTTTGTGATATATTTATGATCAGAGTAATAAATTTATATACCTACATACATACATACATACTAAAAAAGTAGGATTTTAAAAAAGGAATAATTCAATCTCAGAAAGCCTTCTTTTGTGACCGGATTTTAATGATTATTTTACATTTGCTTTTTTGTCAAATATTTTTTTAAATGAAAATTTTAAATTAAAAAGTATATTTCTATGGGTTTCCTTTAAATTTATTAGAACTTTTATACTTTTGATTTGATCCGATTTATTGCATATCTGCATTGTTCATATGCATGGATTAAGGTATAAGAACAAACATTAAAAAAAAAAAAAAAAGAAGAAGAAGATGATAAAGATAGGCAAGCACTTCTCTATTTTTCAAAATGTTTTCTTTGTAAATAGTTTTTTCACTATGTATTTAACATACTTAGAGTGATGATATTGTTAGAAATGATACAAGGATTATATTATGAAGGATATAAGAAATAAAACAAGGAATAAAGTCCTATGATTCTGCATG
Source organism: Lepeophtheirus nordmannii (assembly GCA_963680855.1). NCBI lineage: Eukaryota > Metazoa > Arthropoda > Copepoda > Siphonostomatoida > Caligidae > Lepeophtheirus > Lepeophtheirus nordmannii. Next base: position 3,500,398 of record OY804520.1, on the reverse strand, counting down.
ATGATTATTTTTAAAATTGTTTTTTTTTTGATTTTCAGAGTAAATCAAATGATTCTTTTAAATAATTTACATTCAGTTCATACTCATAATTTTTCTATAATAATTTCAAATTTAGAGTTTAAAAAAGCGGAGTGTAGATTTGTATATTCTATTCAACATTGAATATATGAACGTAATTGCTTCTTAATATTTGTCCAAAGGTCATATACATATATATATATTTTATGATATAAAGAAATATATACATACATATATGTGTAAAATTTAAAATGGGTAATTTAATTCGCTCCATTACATAAAATTATGTTCATACATTTATGCAAATCAGTGAAAATTCTCTTTACTAAAGATAATCTTCAGTATTGATTTAAAATAGGATTCATGGATAAAGAACTAGGCCTCTAGACAAAATTTGATTAAATACATGCATATATTTAAAAAGCCTTTTTATTGATCTTTTAAGATCATGTTACAGTTCCTTGTTTTAAAATCCTTGATATTTGCTAATATTCGGAATCTGAGTGAATATTTTTATTCACTTCTTAACACGACATGCTACAAGACCAACGTTGATATTCTATTTTGCATTCAATTAGAATTAGTGGGAACATCAAAAGAGTGTCCAATGACCTTTGGATGACCTTGTAGAGGTCATGTAATCTCACTCGAACACTTCTGGGAAGGGAGAATTGATTTATATACAAATTCGGCCCCTTATAAATCGCATTGGAAGCCTACAAAACATAGCTTATGTTCTTTTCCTGAGTCAAGTTACTCTTAGACGACCCTGCTTCCAAAGTCCTCTTTTGCTGACTCTGTTTCTCAGTTAAACAAATGTACGAATAAAGAGACTCGCGCAATATTTGCATAAATAGATTTGAAATGCAGAAGTAAACAAATTTTTTATCCTTGATTCTTAGATAATACTTTTGAAATAATTACTATCCTGAAAATAAAATTATCAATAGGCTACAGGCTTCTAACTTATTGGTTATTTGAAGAAAAAAAAAGTCGGAATGATCACACGGTATATTTGTATTTGTGTTAAAATATATTTACTCGCGTTATCCTAATAGGAAATAGCACCCTCAAATCCTAAATATTAGTATATATTTAATATATGATAGAGAAATGCTAAATAACAAGGCACTTAAAATACATTCATGCAAAGAAAAAAAAAACCCTTGCTGCAAGTTTGAAAGAATAATAATGTAGGAAATGTTGTTCTTGGATTTCTGAAAATAATATAGATATAAAAAGCATGAAAATTTTTAGAGTTCAATGCTCAACAAAATAAACTTCAAAACTGTCTGTGAGTTGTATGTTCATTGGTGAACATTGATTCGCAGGAATGAAATACAAGACACACACAATCTTTCAAAAAGAAAGAATTAAATTCACATCAGTCACGTACATATTATACATTCCTGAAGAACCTTTCATTAAATTGATTGAGCCAGGGGACAGCAACTTCCTTTACTCTCAGTATCAGGTAATACTGCTAAGTTGAAAGTCATTTTAAAGTCAATTGTTATAATCATCCGTTCACAAAGATAGTTGGGAAAGGAAGTAATGTCCCTTTTCATTTTTTGAAATGAAGAAAGACACACAAACATGGAGCCATGTAACCTACACGAGAGCACCCCGTTTTGGGGGTTATTTTTTGAGAGCACTATGTCCCTAACTCCTAAAGGGCCTGAATGGAAAAAAAAAACTATGCAAAATTTTTAGGTTCCTTATGGCATTTTAAGCATGGTTTGAGTACTTTAAAAAACATGAAAGAATGAGGATTTTGTAGTCAAAATTTGCCACTTTTCAAACGTCTTGCACAATCTTATTTTTACATGAGGCAAATCAGGTGCTTTATTTGCTGATTATTCCTTTACTCTGAGGAAGAAAAAAAATAATACAAATAGGATGGACTTTATTTTCAAAAATGTACAGCTGCGGAGATGAGTTAAAACCATGATTCAAGTGACGTTAAATATGATATTTTCATCTATTTGTCTCTCTCAGGTATGTATATGCAGTTATTTGAATCAAACTCTGTGGTTTTTTCACATGCTTGAACCAATAATAAAAAAAAAGAAGGAAAATTGTGTTGAGGTTTGCCTCATTTCATGCATCTTCAATTTAATTTAACTTTGATTAAATATGCAATAACAGCCTTCCTTTAATCTTCATCTTTACTTTAATATCATTAATTTATACATATACAAATATATTTACAAAGAAGATAATAATATGTTGAATCAAGTTGATTTTGTGCATTATTTCATTAGAGTCTATAAAACCTTTGGTATAAATTAAGGCATGCTTGCATGGGTAAATAAGTATTTTTGTGTGTATTTACACACAATATGTAGAAGACAATATACTCTACATATGCTCATTGTATAAATATATATATATATATATATATTGTTAGAGATTAGAATATAATACTCATGTACATACTTATTTGATAAGAGCCAAATTTTACTTTGCTTTGAGAACAATAGAAAGGACATGAAAGTTTTATTTTGAAGTTTTTAAAATTACATAGAGTATTATAACTATTTATACTCTACATACGCTCTGATGAAAATATCCAAAGAGAATAAAGTAGACCCTTTTGATGCATATCTTAAACAAAGGGTTGTTACTAGTTTCAAAATAAGTTATTTTTGTTAAATAGTTTATGATGTAGACTGATAGGGCCTCAACCTATGAGAAAGGAAGTGCAATTTGTACAAAGTGGAAGTAAGACTTGATGTAAAATATATCAAAGAATGATTTAGGGAAGAAAAGTATTTTTTGTACATATAGTTTGATGGCGTCAATTTGTAATAATGATATTTTTTTAAATGGTTGGCATGTATTGAAAATGAACAACCACAAATATATTTAATATCTACGAACAAACAAACAAAAAAAAACATCACACATAATTCGAAACAAAAATGAATTACTTAATAACATCATATATTATTTTCCTCGTGTTCTACTTCAAATTAGATTGCTGGACTGTGTAAGCTTTTGACATATTCTTTTTTTTTTTTTAGTGATTGTGTGTGTCAATGTTTTAGGTTTTTTAATATCTACATACGTATACTAAAATGTGCAAAAAACATTTATAAATATTTGTTTATAAATCAAAAAAATATTTATTTAATATTCAAAATTAATTTCATTCCCTTCAGAAGCAGTTCTTCCATATGCAATGCACATGTGTCAACGACTTATCAAATTTTCATAACAGTCTGCATATTGAGAAATAATACAACAAAAAAAAGTTTTGAAATCCATTCCCTGGTTCATAGTTAGAACTAGTTAGAAATATTTGATTGCCTTTGAACCTCTAACCATGAACGAACTACCAAAAGGATTTGAAAATTTTTGTTTGCTGCAATAGGACTCAGTGACTTAAGATCTACAACTTTTGTTTCAATGAATTTTCTCTGGTCTTAATATGTGAAATTTTTAATTAGACACTTTAAACAAACAAAAAAATCGATTTCAGTTGTTTACAAAAAGACGATGCGTATCTCAAACACTAGCTAATATTTTGACGTGTAATTCGGCACAAACGTTAGTGATAAATGTAAGTGTTAAAAACTTAAAAATAACAACATTTATCCCAATTGGAATCCACCCCAAAAAATCAATTCAAATTTTCCAGTATTTTTCACTCATAGAGTAATGTATTCGAACAAAAGGTTTTATAAGAAACGTATATATACATTTTATTTTTGAAAAAAGACAATTTCTCCTTATAATAATTGAATAGAACAGTTTTTTCCCTCTCCAAGAAATATGATATAGACCATTCACATATAAAAAGGTCTCTAAATTCTACCAAATATGTAAATACAAAGTCCCATTTACATTAAATGGAATTTGTTAGTATGCTTTTTTTTTAATCAAAAAGCGAGCGTATGTCTGTGAGGGCCAGAAAGGATCGTAAGCCGGTCTTCTACAGAGACTCGCTTAAATATTGAATGAGGGACACTAGTACTAGCAAGAATGGAGAGTGACTGTCTATCATAAAGACATTTGATGGATCTACTCCATTTTAATAAAAAAGTAAGTGGTAAGGCTTTTAAAACTACTCTCATCCTTTTGCCAAAAAAATAAATTAATTTTTATGATACGGAAATAATTTATTTCTATTGTCTGTTCTTTAAACACATATAACAAATTATTAGGAGTAAAAATCAGACCCTTAAATTTGAAAACCAAATTTATATATAATATAAAATCGTCTATCCACAATAGTGTTGTTATTTAACTATCTTTGACTAATGATAATAAATACATCTATCTAAGATTCAAATCCTTTCAAACAGAATACATATTAAAATATATATATATATATATACTATACGTAATGATCACCATTAACGTTAAACAATCATCCGTTGTCATCATCATCATTATACAAAAAAATTAAATATCTAACTTTCAATTTAAAAACTTTTAATTCACATTAATACATTTTTTCTTCTTATACAAAGATTTTATTTATCATTTAACTTTGATTTATGCATTAAAAGATTAATTACTGCTTTTTCTTATTCTTCTTGTAAATTGAGACTGATTATCGTAAATTTTTTTTTTTTTCATTTTATTCAAATTTTCAATTAAATTATATCGATATAGTAGTCTTTAAGTGCTTAAAAATAGATTTATCCTTAGATCAATTAATTAGTTTTTTTTTTCTTTGAAATAATTATCTGCATCGCGCTTTAGAAAAAGTATTTCTTCATAGTTTATAAAGAATCACTTTATTTTCAAACATAAGCACCTACAAAAAAAAAAAAAAAATCAGATAATGAACTTTAACACAATATTAATAGCTGAATACTCTACTTCAAATGCATAAATTTTTACACCACGAAAGAAAATAAAAATTCAATTGTTAGTGGCCCTTTAAAGAAATAAATTATTTTTCACTTATTTAAAGCATACCTTGAAATTGGAAAACTAACTACATATACATATATTCATTCATAAAATCTACGTTAATAGTTATAAAATGTGTCTCTATTCTGTTCTTGCATCAAAAAAAAAATCAGTTAAAATGTTTTATTAATTCAAATTCTGTAGTAATTTCAAGTTTATTCAAAGTTATTTTGCAAATTGATGAAGGTGAAGAAATTCTATTTAAATAATATACAATTTAACATTTTTAATTTAAAGAACTGTGTTTTTATTTCTTTATATAATACAAACATATATTACAAATCCTGAACTAAGTTTAAAGTAATTTAACAGTACAAATGCTTTTAGTTCATTAAATGTCATTATGTAGAGGGGAGAAGAAAAAAAAAAGAAGATTTTATCAATCAAGTATTTTCTTTCCTTCACACATAAACTATAATTAATTCAAGATTATAAATGTATGTACATGAGTAATTGTTCTAAAGATGTATATATAATCATTTCTACAAATTATTATCATTCCATTTAACCCCATTCATGGTTTTTATGGCATGGACATATGTAGGTAGAAACTATTTATATCAATTAGACATTAGACAAATTGTGAAAAAAATATTACCTATTATTAATAAGCGTATTTTTGTGCTACATACATAATTGGTAGTAGCTATTTTTACAACACGAGTAGAGTTTTAAAGATGAGAAAATGTAGTCTAAGATCTGAGATCTCTCACTACTAAAAGTCTGCTACATTTGTGACTTTGATCCTTGAAATAACAAAGAGAGTCATCACTCAGAATTGTAACTCAGAACACAATACTACATTATAATTGAATTCATTATATTGAAGCCTTTTGTCTCTTTTTATTTACACACTGCATCAAATCCCGAACAGTGTCCCCCCTAAATTGAGCTCAAACCTCAATTCTACATATCGGTCCATAAAAACACTTTAAGTTAATAGCTTTAAATTGCATTGAATGCCATACTATTCCTTATTGAGGCATTATCATTGATGATAATGTCTATAGAGGGGACAAATAAATCAAAAAAAATATTTCAAATCCAAACTTACTCTACATAGAGACGGCTCTTTTTTCAATATTTGTTATTTTTTTTGCGAAGTTTGCTCATTTTTGAATATGTATAATACATTGAAAATTTCATATTTTTATGTAAATTAATTATACCCTTAGTAACATTCAAACAGAGACCTTTTTTTAACATGATTACATGATTCTAAAAAGCTCGGACACAACCAATAATTATACTTTTAATTAAAGTCCTCTCAGTAATGGATTATTGAGAAGAAGGATTCTCAATTATGTCACACGTAGGAGTCAAATACTCTCCTGATAATAATCAAATATAGAAATGTATAATTTGTGGGCCATCCGTATTATTTTAGACATGTCTTTTTTGTCGCTATATAATCTTAAAAAGAAGATAGAAGATTCTTTCTTCTTCTTCTTTTTTTTTTTTTACAATATCATTGACCTCATTAGTAAAAAAAGAATTACATATATAATGTACATATATAATTATATTCATTCTATAGGTGAAATTAAAACAGATCATGGATACAAACATGCTTAACATATATATATTAGAGCTTATCTTTTTTAAGATCCCATTTTTTCAGGATTTATAGGGGTTATACATATGTACATTTACAAAACTGTTCTTGAGAAATATCTCATTTAATTATTTCATAATCTAAGCTTTCTATGTAATATGTAATTCATTCAATGAAAAGATAAATATATATTCATAATTTACTGAAGATAAAATTTTTAATGATTCATACTTTTTTACAAATTGTACACGATGTTCATCATCACTAACAAAAAATTTTTGTTTGCTCAACATTGTATAAAAGGTTTTCAAATTCATATTGATGTATTTTTTTTTTGTATGGTTAATACAGGACAATTTTCATTTTTTTTTGTATTTGAGACTTAATTTATGTTTATTTCTAAAGGGATATGAAATTTCTCCTATTTTTGTAGAAAGGAGTTTTGATTTCTAAATGGGTCTAACGTATTATTTAATTGCTTCACAAGTATATATACTTATTTGAGCAAATACCTTTATATTAACTATTGATTCTTTGTACAAATACTTTATCGTTTCAATAAGGTAAATTCTTTTACATCTTTCATAAAAGTATGCCTAAGATTATTTTAAAATAAATATTGTTTTCTTCTTAAAGTATATATATAGTAATAATTGACTTAAATTTCACAAATTATTTATAACTCACTACCTTAGGATCTCACTCAATAATAAAATCCTTAGGAATGAAAATTTTTCGGTTGACTACACATTAAATGTTATTTTTAGGCATATAAAAAATAATACTCTAAAAAGTTTTAGTTCCATAGAAAAAGATTTAGAAGTTCCAAAAAAAGTCATGGAAATATTGAACTATCATAATTTTCTTTAATAATATGATTTGAAGGGTAAAATTATTAATTTATCAAAAAGTAGTATATAATGACAATTTAGCTCTTTTAATTCAAACTATTTACAAAAACACTTTTGATTATTTTCTGAAGCAAGTTTTATATTCTAGGCGAAATTTCAATAATAATTGATACAATTATGAGATAATTAAAAATTATTTATTTTTTATTAGAGCTTCTAGATATTATTCAAATTAGTTAACGTTTTTTATGTGGCACTAATGTACATAAATTAAGTAGCCATGAATCTTAAAAAAAAAATTTGAAAGCAATTTTCAAAAAAAATAATTATCATGAAAAAAAACACTTTTGATGATTCAATTCAATTTTTAGAATATGAAAATTTTATATAAACTAAAGTTTTTTAACTCATAGTCTATCATTTAATAAGTTACAATATACATATTTAATTTTTTAAAAGATAAAGAAATCCTCAAAACTTTATATATATATATACCTTCATAATATGTAAATGAATTGATTTTTATGTTTTGAAAGTTCCTTTCAATGATCTTTTGTATAAATTTAACTCAAATACCCAAAGCAAAAGTTTAAAAAAATATCCAAGTATTTGTTTCTGCTTCACCTCCTTTGTACTTATCTTTTTATTTATGTGATGTATATATTTAAACTCACTTTTTAAAACTGCATAAATATTTGAACTTTTGTATATACTTCTTTGCTTAAGATAAATTAACATTCAACTAGATAAACAAAGTGAGAAAAGTAACATTTTTAATCAAAGGTTTTTTGTTTTTTGTTAGTTTCTCAGATCTTGATACAAGCTGCATGAAGTAAATTTAAATAAATTTAGACAAAGCTATTGTTCATATCATTTAATAGATGTTAAATTATTTTGTTCAATGTATGTATAATGAGTAAATTTTATTTTAGTGTTTTTTTTAAAAAAAAAATCATTTAAGTTATTCATGCTATTAAGTCAAGAAAATAGAGCTTCTCTAAAACTTTTTTTAAGTATATTAATTAAAAAATTAAGATACAAAAAGATTGGTAGAATTTAGATGTGTACAACTCTTATTTAGGCAATATTATGAAGTAATATTCAAAAAATCTATATAGAATTATGAACAACCATAAAATTAAATGGTCATTTAACAAAGGTTATGATAAATAAATAATCAATATTATGATTGTGTCATTATTATTTGATTTATGGTATTATACCCTTTTTTAAAGTTGAAAGGTTAAACAAAAAGTAAGGTATTTTTTTTTTCATTGAATATTCCATTTGTATATATATATAGATACTTTTTACCTATTTGTGGCTTTGATTCAATCAAAGTCATTTATATATATTTATCAATGTAATGAAATAAATAGTTTTTTGCCCTTATTTCTATGTTGTTGTTTTTTTTAGTTTTCTTACCTTTATTTAAACTTGCTTCAGAAAATATTGCAGGAAAAAAAAAATTACCAAACTTTATGGAATAACTAAAGAAATAGTACTGAGTATGACAACTTAAAACCAAATTTTCCCCTTAAAAAATTCCCCTTACATGAAAAAAAAGAAGCTCTTGGGGGGGGGGGGGAACGAAAGGCGCACGCTATGTTTTTTCTCTATATATATATACAATAATAGACGGATGAAAAGAGATGGCTCATGTAGGCTCTTCCTTAACGTTTCAAGTCTTTTTTCTTAAATTAGTTATATGTATAATAAATTGAATTGTAGATAGAATAACAAAAAATATTTGTATCAAAACATAACTTGTCTGCTATGAGTAATTTTATTTTAAAAGCTAGATTTTAAACTAATAATAATAAAGTCTAAATAAATTACTATTTGAAGAATCTTTAAATCCGTTGAATAAAGCAAAAAAATAAATACAAATTATCTAATAATATTTAATTTATGAATCCAAAGGAATTTTTCCTCCTACAAAAAAAAAACATCAAAACAATAAAATTTAATCATTAAGCATATCTCAATTTAGTTAAAAAGTGAACAAAAAAAAAGGTTAATAATATTTTTTTTTAAAATTTTGATTAGTGTAAAAGTACTCAAATAGTGCACTTAGGTGCACACCATTACTTTTTTAGGTGCGCTCCTAAAAAGCATTCTCGAAAAAAGCAAATTAAGATGAAAAACAAATCTCTACAAAATTATAACCATTTCTATTATTAAAAAGACAATTTTTTTTTCTTCAAAGATGAACTAGATGGGTTGTGTTATTTCATTAATGCCCCGAGGGTTAACAAAGCTTGAGACACACTGGTCTAGTGAGAGTGAAAACATGATAACTTTCTCTCGTATAAATGGACTACAAATTAATTTGAGTTAATATTATAGGTCCAAGTTTCAATTAACAACTTTTTCACCACATTCTAATAACGTCACACACTTTAAAAGGCATTATAATGAATTATAATGAAAATAGTTATATGCTAAAGTCTTGCTATATAATAGTATATTTATACTTTTATATAAGTATATATATATATAAGAAAAATTAATAAGAAAAACTTAGCTTAAAATAATGAAAGAAATCCAGAATATTCTTTTTTTAGCGTTTTATTGCAAGCTTTCACCAATGTCGTCAAGGTTAACTCTTTAAAAAAAAGGAGGGGGGGGGGGGGCTACAAAAATGACAATCATTCAGAATTAGCGTCATTTTTTGTGTGATAGGAAAATAATAGGAAATTGGCCCAAAAATTTAATTCATTTTTGACTGTATTCAAAAATTAATTCAAATTAAAAATTTGATCTTTTTTTACAGTTCAAGGTCAGATGTTTGAAAACATCAATTTGGAAAAAATAATTTTGAATTGAAAGGTGGAGAGTTCTAACATTAATATCACTTATAGATAGCTAGGTATGTGTTAAATTAAAAACAAACAGTCTTTGAATGTATGTATGTATTGTACAAATGTTCAATCGACAAATTTAATGAAGACATTATTAATAAATAGGTTTTTTTTTATTTACAAAGGAGAAAAACATCATTTATTTCAACCATTAAGTTGGTTTAGGCATGGGTAAATATTGGTAATACCGTTGAGTAGTTGAGTTCAGTAGCTAATATCATGTTCTATGACATCTTGAATTATTGTTACCTATATTCAATCAAATCAGTTTAAGTACTTGGGCCAAGTATAGATAATTCTTTTTTTTTTTTCAAACGAATGGTTGACTAATTTTTTTGCAATGAATAAATTGGTTGCAGAGCTTAATAGCAAACAAAAAAATGTTTACCAAGTAAAATATTTAAGTTACCTGCTAGATATTTAGGGGAACAAAACAAAACAAAAAACAACAAAGAAAAGAGAAAAATATTAAAAAATGAACAAAAAGAGGGAAAAGGTGTGTATTTTTTTAATTTTTACTTTTTAATATAATTTTTTAATTGGTACAAAATATTTACCTGCTTCAAAACGGCAGCCCATAGCAAGCTGTTGTATTCCTAGGATAACGAAATGAACACCAAAATGTCAGCTCAGAGACCTACTGAAACGAAGGATGATGGTAACATAATATAAATACAGCCTCGGATGACCTCATCTGATCTCACACAGCCCCCCCCCCCCCCTATGTTGACTATTTCCTGAATCTTTTGAATATATAGACAATCTCAAATTAGGCCTTATAAGTCTTTTCATTCCACTTTGACCTCTAAACAAGCCTCCAGCGGCCTCAAAGGTTAACAATACATAGCCCATTACTTTTTTTGTGCTAATTTAGTCTTAGTCCATGCTGCCCATGCTCCCTTAGTTCTTCTGGCTGACTGTGATGCTCGTTTATATGGATGGACATGGCTCAAATGTTGAGATGGAGTTGAGTTTAAGGAAGGAACGAAAAATGTCAGTTGGCATCACTACCTTGAATATCAATTTGAATTCAGCCTTTGCTGTATCGTTGAGTCTAGAGCTTGCTACAATTATAAGTTGATATTGGGTAGTATTTAATATTGTCAAATAACAATCAGCAAATATAATGCAGAGGTAACAAGTGGTAATTGGGGGCATGCTTTCACACTTCAACAAAACACCCATCCCTGCATATAAACTACTCTTAAAACGGTGGCCTGCAGCTCGCAGTGCTTTTAATGCTTTTAATTTCATAGAAAAACTCAAATCAAGCCTTCAATTAGCATTTTGGCCCCGACATCACCCTCCAACGACCTCAAACATCCTTAAAGGCCAATGTGAAGTAGTTTTTATCATATTCTGGGTCAAGTTACCCTTATTCTGCCCTGAACCTCCCCTTAGTCCTCCGGTCTGGCTACAATGTCTGTTTAAGCTAACGAAAAAAGACTTGCACACTATTATATTATGTTAGATTAGTATGCCAACCTAATTGTAGTGAATTTTTTTTCTCCTCGTCTACTCATCCCCCGCCACCCTAATTTTATTTCATTTTTTCGTGTACATTAATATATTTATTAAAAAATTAAAATATTTTAATATCAAAGGTCAACAAATTTGAACTTTCAATAATCCTAAGTGGTTTAAGCATAATAAAAGTTATTCAGTTTTATGCACTGATTTCAAATCTGTAAAAATTTTTTCGAGATACCACGGTTTGTGAAAAATTGGACCCTACTTTTTCAGCTAATTTGGCCCATTTTCCAAATTCAACTTCAATTTAAGCCTAGAAGGATACTCATTTTGTGCATTAAATAATAATGATTTGCCAGTGTATTTAATGCAAATTCCAATTTCAAAGTCTTATTTTATTACTAAAAGGACTTCTAGGGGCGTATGGGACGGGAGTAGGCCCAAAAGTCGGCCAACTCCTTTGTACTTAAATAACTCCTTAAATATTAAGAAGGTGAGACCCAGAGCTTTCAAACGAGATGTTAAGTATTAGATAAAAATCCTTAACCAAGAAGAAATCGTCCATCTAAATGTGTATAATTTCATTCAATTTTTATAAAAATCTACTGGAAATCTAAGACTCACAGTAGAACTACTAAGGTAGTAGAACGCAGAAGGACTAAACAACCGGATGAAATCCTTCTACGTGCTAATACTAGTTCTGTCTATTACAATTATTTTTTAGTAGCTCTTAGTAGCTCGTGAGTCTTAAATACAATTTTTAATGCACAAAATGAGTATTCTTCTAGGCTTAAATTAAAATTGAAGTTGGAAAATGAGCCAAATTAGCTCAAAAAGTAGGGTCCAATTTCTCAAAACCTTGGACTCTTGAAATTTTTTTTACATATTTGAAATGAACATGTAAAACTAAATAACTTTTTTTATACTTATATCCCTTAGGATTTTTGACTGTTGGCCAGAGTATTTAGAGGTCGCTCAAAGCCTTTAAAATTCTGAAAATTGATATTTAAAAAAAAAAACATCTTCATCTTTCAATAATCTAAAAATACATTGAGATATCATGTTTTTGATTTTATAACTTTTTTTTAGTTGAATGAATAGTTTTTAAAAAGTATTAAAACTAATTTCCTTTAAAATGTATGTTGAGCGACAAAAAGGAACTGTAAATATAAGGATAAAAAAAATAATATTTTAGAAACATAAAAAAAAGTTTTGAATGAAAGATCAATATCTATCTAATGACATTGAGTAACTTTTTGATGTAACTTATTCTAAATTTATCTTATCAAATGAAAGGAGTAAAAAAATATTAATTTGGCTCTTTTATTTACCTTCAATTGTGTTGCTAAAAATACATGTTAGAGAAAATTAGTAGCTTTAATTTATTTAAATTATTTATGCGTTTAATAAAAGTTATAAAATAATCTTAATACATTCTTTTTCAATAAGAACGACACATTCTTTTTTTTAAATAAAGTTAAAAGGGTTTAAGATGTAAACAAATTTTTTTTTAATGTTGAAATACATTTAATTGCGATTAAGTATGGAATTCAATTTCTTTTTTCATGACCTCTACGGGCTTGTTTGTAGAAGTCCAATCATTGAACCAAGTTTTTTACAACTTCTTCGCATTAATCGACCGAAATTGCAGGAACTTCGTGTTCAATATTTGCTTTGAGCACCTTTAGTGTTGCTGCTTGGTGGTTTTGACCAATGACTTTATGTGGTCCTATTGAAAATAATCCAAAGGCGTCAAATTGCATGAGGTAGGCGGATAACTGACTGGCTCGGTGTCTCAGTAAGCACATGTGTGTTTTAGCCAGAACCAATAACGCATATTTTGCTTATTAACAAACCCATTGAGCCAAAAATGAGCTTCATCGTTGAAGAGGATTTTTTTGTTGCTGCAAACTTTTTAAAGTCTCCAGGACCGAACGTGAAGTTTGGTAATAAATTTGGATGGTTTGCAAACGCTGCTCAAGGTTGTACTGCTCCATGATGATTTGTAAGCTATTTGTGTGTAGAAATGTAAACAAAACAAAATATGACGTAGTTCGCCGTTCCTAATGAAATAAAAATTGCATCATCCCTTTAGAAAAACCCTTTATATTTGGATGATAATGAAAGAAAATTAAAAAAAAAAAATCAATTTTCTGAATTTGAAAGCTTTGAGCAGTCACCAAGTCAAATTTGCAAAAACGTTTAAAGTTTTATGTTACTACATATGTATAATTTAGGGCCCTAAATTGCAGTATATATTCCTCATATTATAACGTCACACAATTGACTTTAGAAAAAGTCACTCTAAAACTTTCCATAGTGTATAAAAAAAATGATTGCTATTTAAAGTTCACATTTGGTTTTATTTTACTTGAACTTTAGCCCTACAAAGTTCAAATATTCATTGTTTAAAGTAATCAAAGTAATTGTTTTAGTATATTTGACATTTATAGTTTGTAGAGGGCTCTTAATGCAGATGATGTCGACATTGAGGATGTAACATGCCTCTTTTGGCTTTTTTAACACTTAACATGTATCACATATCAAGTGTTTTTATATCCCCTAACCTTTCTTGTCATTATAAAAATCAAAAAGGCCCAAAATATTAGAGTAGCTTTCGAATTTTTCCCAGCTATGAAACAATTATTTTTATTTTTTAATTGTAGGAATTTCTTTTTTCACACATTAACAACAGCTAATTGGAGTTTAACTAAACATCGCACACAATACTAATAAGGGAGATTAAAAGTAAAAAAAAAATTATAAAAAATATGTACATCAAATGCTTGATGTTTGTAAAGATACCCTTGTGTTAAAATGGAGGTACATTTTAACTGCAATTTTTAAAGTCATACTTGAAATGTAATTTAAAATAAATAATACGTGAAATTATAACATTTTTTTTATTATTACAACACGGATATAAATTGAACATTTATTTATTTCCGTTGCATAAATTCTTATTACATATATATATATATATATAATGTATATTAAAAACTTATAAGCAAAGTTTTATACAAAATCATATGAACTGATGACCAGGGGTACATTTGTGACATAACATGTTAACCTAATGATGATGTTTTGACCTTTTCCAAGTAAATTTGATAATAAAGGTATCCAGAGACGCCCTATACTGAAACACATTTTCAAAACAAACAGAATGTTAAGTCCCATTACCAATAATAGGAGCCATTGAGTAAGACAGCTGAGGAAAGTAAGGATTTCTGCAACCCCAAACACCTCAGCCTTATCATTAAACATTCAAAGGTAGACGGGATATGTCCCCCCTTGTGACTACTATGATAAAATATTTCACTACGAGCTCTATCAGACACTTTAGGGTGCAAAAAATTATAATTAATGAGTACATGTAGAAAACACTCTGAGACTTTTTTGACTAAAACTTAGTCCTTTAATTTATATTTAATGCAATTTCTTTCATTGTTAATGATACAGACCATCATTGCTTTTATTTCATTTTGTTGTACTTCATTTTAAACTTTGCCATGTTTGGATGCTATCATTTCATAAGATTTTTATGTTATATATTATGTATAAATATTCATTTTGAAGAGATTGTTAATTTATTAATACATGATGAAAACAAATTAAATTTAAATATAAAATATATATTTATATTTGGTCCAACGCAAATTTCCATTTTATTTTTTTATATTTTATATAAAGTTATTGACCTCATCACTAGGAGAAAAAATGTCCAATTCAATATCAAATGTCCACCGTGCTTAGTAAGATGGATACAAATAGCCTTATTTATTATTCAGAATTGTTTGGCATCCTCAATTTCAATGATGGAGCAAATTACATAAGCAATAATAGCAGATGTTGCGAATATCGTGAAAATCAATTACCATCTGCATACAATGCTTACAAGAACCTGCATGGATTGTGTAGTTTTTTCGTTGCCTTGATCCAATAACTAACCACCATTGAGTTCCACTCTCTCAGCAGGGTAAACTTCATTGCTATGGGATCGAAAACATATTGAATAGTACTCTAGAAGCATTTTGTGTTCATATTTTATTAAATGTCATATCAAGTTTTGTAACATCTTTGGCTTCTTGGAACTCGAATTGCTCAATGATAAAGCCTTGATTTTGTCTTGATAAAGAGAAATTCATATTACGTGGATTTAAAACAATTTTCATTGATTTTGTGGCATCAATGATGGGGGTCCTTAACTTTTTGACACTATTCATGAAAGACAGAATGTTCATTAATGATGAAACAATTTTGAAATAATTTATATAATTTGCTACATTATTGCTAATTGTCTTATGAGTAAAGTTCAAAAGATTGACAATATCGATAAACGAAGTCTCTGAAGACTCATTATAACTAAATCGATTGCAAAAAAGTAAGTAGTTTTGTTATCTTCAAAAGATTTGATAAAGAATCAAATTTTCTTTACAATTAATCTATCGTATGATAAGATTGTATCTTTTTCAACCTGTGCGTTTCCCTACTCAAGAACACACAAATTTTCCTGCTTTATTCCTGATGTTGCAGGTGTCTTGGTGATATTTTTTCTAAGGGTACATTTTTAGTGAAGTATCTTGGAAGACCATGTATGACATATGATGAAACAGAATTTTTTTCAGTATTTTAGTCCCAATATTTTAGATGTTAAGGCTAGATATTTCCTTCGCTCATTATAAGACACCGCTTTTATCATCAAAATATAGTGAATTGACTCTTCAATTTATTGAAGTTATCTTTTTCCCAATCATTTCCCAAGGGATATCAGAAAATCAAACACTTTTAATAGCCACTTTGAATGTATTATTACCTCTTTTTCATGTCTAAGCAAAGCTATATGAGGCAATGAAGACCTGAAGAAAATGATCTCGATTTAAAAATCTAATCTCGATTTTAATTTGCCTTCAAACAAAGTAAAATTAAAATTGAACGACATGGAAGCTAGTTTGATTTTCTTTGTTTCCCTTCTCCTCTTCAGAGAAAAATTAAAACAAAATAAGTGAGGCAGCCTACCAATGTCCAGAATTCTATGAAAGGAATAAGTTGAATTAAGTTGAAGAATTGCTTTGGAGGCTATATTTGTAACAGATAAAATTGTAATTTAAAATGTTCCACGTAGTAAAAATTAGTTCTACTTGATACAAGTTTTAGTCAGAATATTTAAGTTTGTGTTATAACTTATGACTTATAAGTAGAGATGTTGAAGAAAAAAAAAATTAAAATGTCAGTTGGTAACTTGTATAACGTATTTTTATAAAGTTGTTTTCATTTTTTTCTATCTATTCCGAGTACACCTCTATGTGATGCTTGTTATATAAATGACATCTTATGAAATTTAAAGGGACAAACACTAACAGCTGACATGCTACTTTAACAATGTTACCATATACTTTTCTAAATAATGAAAAACGTTTTATTCGTACTCACAGGGATGTCAGGTGGATATGGTGAGTAGAAGATTCTTTACAAAATAGTTTGAAACTCTTCGAATATAAAGGCGAGTGACTAAATTGTTATCTTTAAAATTACTAATCTCTAAGATCAATATTATTCTACTTTTCCTACACTAACAAAATTACTTTTCAATTGTTGAGTGTACAATAGACCCTTCAATAAATAAGATATCATTTTACCAGCAAATCCGAGTTGAGTTTGAGCCAATCATTGTGAAGAATATTTTTGTTCAAAAATAGCTATTCTATGGTTGATACTTGATTCATCCTTCAACTTTTCTTCTCTTTGTTGTTTACCATTTTTCTTTCATGTAAAAAGGTACTTGATGAATTAAAAATAGAATAGTCAGTCTCCTTAATGTTGCAATAACAAGGTCATTTTATTGCTTGTAATTAAGTTTAGCCCTTAGAAACAAATAAAAGTGAAGTTTGTAACTACTCTAGCCAGGATATAAAGTCTCAAATGAGTTCCTTATACCTTAGGTAATTTTAATTTTTTGTAAAATGGCTGATTATACCGTTAATTAAAAAAATAAATAAATAATAGTAACTAGGCATTAAGCTCTCTGTATCGAATTTGTAGATAATGCTTTTATTTATCTTAAATAAAAGTTTGCAAAAACTCAGTTAACTAAAGTTCTGAAAAGAAAAACAAAAATTACACAAAAGTCATTTTGTCTCCAGTACACAAAAATAAAATTTGCTAGATTATAGAATCTAATACAAAGCTATGAAACAAAGTGGTGAAACAACGACAGAATGATAAATTTACGTACAAATTCACTTGTTCCAGAATTGTTCCGCTAGGAGGCGCTGAATATCTCTATTGACTAATTACGTAACCCCCACGTAATTTACATTATTACTTCAATTAAAGCAAGGTGAAGGGATGATAAATACAAACATATATTTATTTGTGGTCTATGCATTTCAAAAAACAACATCTTGCAGACAAATAATAATCAGTCTATTAGACAGAAAATATCTTCCAACTAATAGATGCATTTCCCTACTTTACACATAATTTTATTATCACATGTGAATAGATCGTTAAATCGGAGCTCAAGTGTAAGAATCGAGTTCATACTAATTAAATTTAACCAAACATTTCCAAAGGATGTACATATTAGGAGAGTAAATAGCTTAATTGTATCCTATAATTATAAGGAAAATAACGTGGATAATGTACATACAATGTAACTACATGCATGTACCTCGAAACTCAATTACTCATTAATCCAATGCTTCATTGATGCAACCTTTTTCATGAATGTACGTACATATATTCACTAAACTTCTAATCAAAAAAGTTTTCTTCTTTTTATTTTTCTACTCTTCCATATGTGTGAATGAGGATAGAGTAGGAGGGATTTTCTATACGTATGTAGTTCTAAAACCCTGGGAAAACCCGGGAAAACGGAGATACTTGAGAAAAAATAACTCTAATATTTATGTAGCAAACAATAAGTTATTTCCTAATGTATTTATCTGTTCAGAATTGAAAATAAATAAATAAATAACAATAGTTAATATACATACGAACTTTTCTTTAGAATACTATGATTTATAAACTAGTACTTACTTGAGCATTTCTAGAAAGGAAGGAGGAAAGAAGGTAATAGACTACATACAAATGAAGATATGTTCTTCTCATTGATATAAGTACAAATAAAGGCTTGAGTGAAGTTAAGAATCTCCTATGAAAATGCGACTCAAGCCCATGGGAAGTCACAAAAATATTTTTTAAGCCTTTCATCAATCAAAATAAAATTTTATAATATAGAATATTAATGTTTTATATTGAATAATTGCTTGTAATTTAATTGAGACTTTCTTCTTTGAATGCTAACAGCTTCCCTTCAAAACACTTTTCAACATCAAGAACTCGTCTTTTGTTGATGTTATTAGCAGTTTTCTATTAGTGGAGGAATTTTTTTTGTAATACATAAAAAAAAACCGTTTTGTTTTCATATTAAATTACATATTCTTGAACAAATACATTTGTTTCCTTCTTCAAAATTTTATTATTAGCATATAATTAGAAATAAAGTCTATAACAAAGTCTAAGAAAATGATTTTAAAAATCGAGCCCATTTTTTTGCTTTTTTTAAAAAAGTGAAAATCTACTCAGTTGTTGTTTGGAACAAGTGGCTCGAAGTCGATCAAACAAAGCTGATCTTACTATAGTCACAACTTGGCATGAATCTTTGAATTTATCAAAAAAAATTGATGCTTGACTTGGCTTACCCAAAGTGACTTTTCAACTCGTGTTAGATACAATTTAATACAAGGGAAACTAAGAAAATGATGTCACTTTAATATAAATCAAAATATCAGCTGCAAGTTTAATTTTACTTGAGGCATATCTTGATTTAATCTTTCAGAAATTATTTATACCCCACAGAATTTATTTTTACAAAATTCAAAATATTAATCTTAGTATCTTTTTATTCATTGCGCAGAGAATAATATTAATTATGAAAAACTCTGTCAAGTTCTGCGACAAAAGCAACAAACTATTGAAACATTTTTGTTTTTGTCTTTTAAATTATTTCTTGATCTTCAACATTTTGAAGAGCCTTCTATTATAGCTGTTAGGACTCAAAATGAGTTCCAATAAGTATTCTACTCATTAATAAACAATGACCAAACAGCATTAAAGTTTTTCTCATTACTATTTATTTTACTCATTCATGAAAAATAGTTGAAACTTTATAAGCCACCATGAGATTGCAACTAAATTAATTAATAAAACAATAGTTAATTTGTAGACGTCCTAAAATTGTAAACATTTATCAAATTTTGAATTGATGTTATGTAAACATGTTGATTTATTGTTCTTAACCAATGCACACATAATACAAATATAATTACAAAAAGTATAATAAATATATTGGTTTTACACGAATGGTGATCTCAGCGTTGAAGACAAGCTTCCTTTTGGACAGACAAAAAAATTCAATGACAAAGAATCAGAGACATTACTCGATAAAGTTTCGAGTCAAATGTAAGAAGTGCTTGCAGAATCATTGAGAGTTACACAAGCTATTACCATATGATCGATATCCATACAAATTCGTACTTTCAAATATATACAATTAATACCAATTAAAAATCAACTTATATACATTCATTTAAAACAAATATCTACTCTAACTATTATATAGTTTAAAAAAAAACTCACATCATCTCAGAGATGTTAGTAAAGACATTGCAATGCTTTCCAATCATCAAAAGTCAACCAATCAAGTTTTTGATGTGATTTTAATAATGCTTAGGTTAAGTATAGTTTTTTTTCTTCTCCCAATAGCCCTGAACAAACTATGAATACAAATGTAGAATAAAACAATATTTAATTTCATTATTTGAACATATGTAGGTACATAATAACAAGTATAACTCTGATGAATAAAATAAATTTGTCATTTTCTAATAATTTGGATTTTAGATCTATTTTTAATAATATATAAACTGATTAACTATTATTTCTTTAAGCAACATAGGACAAAGCACTTATATAAGATGCACACTCATGTAATTGATGAATAAATGATGAGAGAGACATTGTCCTACAACGTCACAAATTCATCATATGTTGGAATTCAAATATTTGATAATTATTTCAAATATCAAACGTACTCGATTGATGATTTTAAAACCTACAAAGGTTACATTAAAAATTCAAAACAGTCCATTCTACAGATATTTTCAGTTCCTCGGAGACAATTCAATATTAGAGAATTTGACAATACTGTCGTCCCCTTGAAATGATGCTTAATTTAATATTATAGTAGTCTAGATATTTTTGCTAATATTTTGAGCTTTTACTATTCTGGCATAAGAAAGGTTTTTAGTGGACAATGATGATGATATTGCTGAACATCTCAATTAAATTAGTGGTTTTTAGGATGGTTAGGCTCACTACTGACTTCCTTTATTACCAAAGGCAAAAAAATATCAGAAATCTCCCTTAAAAGTACCACCCCCCCCTTCCCCCCTCTCCATCCCAATGCAATGCACATGTGACAACGTTTTTTTCAATTTTCAAAAAAGATACAGTATTTTTATTTAGTTTAATTCCTGAGTCGCTCTTGTTCGATGTATCTGACCAAAAATTACTTCGATACGCCAATCAGAATATTCTACACGTTTTTGTCTAATAGCACTGTTCAAATGGGTCAATTGTCGTTAAGTAGCGTGCACCGTCAACTGTTCCATCAAGTTTTAACTACTTGTACCAAATCGTAACTATCCTGAGCCCAGAAAACACTAAGCATTGCCTTGCAGCGGAAGTGATCTGGTTTGGCTGATATTTTTAGGTCTTTTAAGCCACCTGAAGCACTCTTTTTTTCTGCTAAGAACATGTCCACCGTAATCTTTTACAAGCATTTGATGTACATGTGAAGCGTTTTTCTTCAAATGATAGCAGAAAATCAAGGATGTGCACAAATCATAGATTGAAGGCACGAAATTCGACATTTTTAAGAAGGGATAAAAATGCTTTGTTGTATGAAACTTCACAAACAATATTGAACTGAATATTGTTGACAGATGACAGACAAAAAAAATACGACATCTGAGATGGCTTAAAAATATTCCGAGCGGCATCTGTTGCCTGATACCTGAAAGTCTCATTTCATAAGAATAGACATAATATATATTCAGTTATTATGAACAAAAATGATTTTTGATAAATAATTTGTTCAGTTCTTTACACATTGTTTTATCAATTTATATTACCTTATCACATAAAAAAAAATAACCATTTATCAGATGTACATACATATTTATTTATTTTTCAAATGTATTCATACATTAACATATTTATTGAAATAATTAAAATGCAAATACAATTTAATTTGCATAATATGAGATATTGATTTTTTCTAATATTTTAAGTAATGTAAAAATGATATATTTATAAATATTAGTTGTAATGATAATAATAATCTGCAGAATTGATGGATCTTAATTAGTTTTTGATGGATTTGTATGATTAAATACAGCATTTTTTTCACTACTACAAATTTGCACTTATAATAATTAAAAATAAACCTTGAAGGTTTAGTCTCAATTTTCTAGATATATTAATGAATAATTTACAAACTAATCGAAACCTTGCAAAATATACATACATAAATCATGAATAAGTAAAATATTGGAACTAATTATCCATACATACATATAGATATTCACCAATCATTAGGTCATCAAAAAAAATTATTATAGGGAGAAGAAATAAATATGTTCAATTTAAAAAATATTGCAGGAAGAATATTTAATTATCTTTGTTATTAAAAATATCATAAGCACAACACAATTTCATTTGATTTGATTGCAAATATATTGCTACAAATATCAGACAGCAATTTTCACTGTATACCCAACATTTCCTCTCTTAAAAGTGTTAGAAAAGATTCCAAATCAGTTATTCAATTACGTCCTTTTCTCTAACTGTTGGGCTAGTTTTTTACATAAAAACGACAATATCGTAAACATTTACATTAGAACAACCGAACTCGGCACTAATTAATAATGGAATTGATCGTTCAAATGCAATGCAGTCCAGTTCTGAATCAACGCCATCTATTAGTATATAAAAGAAGCACAAATTGTATTTGGTTATACGTGAG
The DNA here is from genome assembly GCA_963680855.1 of Lepeophtheirus nordmannii. Lineage (NCBI taxonomy): Eukaryota > Metazoa > Arthropoda > Copepoda > Siphonostomatoida > Caligidae > Lepeophtheirus > Lepeophtheirus nordmannii. The sequence continues at coordinate 3,477,622 of OY804520.1, read as the reverse complement.
TTGAGTCACATTTCGAATTTTTGCTCAAACTCAGAAGCTAAAGTTTTCTCGTTGTTTTTTTTTTGCTTTAACCTCTGAATACCTCATGTACTGATTGCAATTAAGCTCCAGGACTCTGCTGCCCATTAATTCTCCTACCAGACATGGAGTAGAATTATATTAATCTATTAAACATCTCTAGTACATAGGGGTCTAGAAAAATTTATCGACATTAATTCATCGATAAGTAAATGCATCAATTATCAATTCATCGACCGTCAATTCATCCATTGATAAATTCATCAATCATTTATTCATCGATTTGTAAATTCATCGATGGCAGAAATCATCGTATTTTTTCTCCTAATGAATACTTTCAATAGCCAAGAGTAAATTAGTGTATACCTATTGCTCCCTCTGGTTAGATTGTTAACCGCATGATGAACTAGGTTTTAATTATAATTTGTCATTTCCTTTTTGAGTGATTCTTTACATTCGTCAAGTTCACATCGATTGGTAATTATTTTAAATCTAAATAATTTTTTATAGATATAAGCCTTATTCTAAACCATCATTTTTGCTTCGTTCAATTCACAAGGAGAGAGGTTTATTAAGTTAAAGGAGGCTCTGTTAACTTGCTATAACAAATCAACATCCTTCAAAATTTAAAAATAAATTTATTTAACTGTTTTTTTGTAAGAGTTTCAAAGTTGGTAGTCGTACATTTTTGGAAATGCATGTCCTAAATATGTTGTTAAAATAATAATTTTTGCTATTGTATGTACAAAACTTCTTTACATAATCTTAATCTGATCTGTGTTCGTGTGAAAAACCCTTGCAAACAAATTTTCTCTAAGCTGTCAAAAGTATTAATTGGGAAAAAAAAGTCGATGAGTTTTTCCATCGATGAATTTACCCATTGATTAATTTACTATCGATGAATTAACGTCAATAAATTGATATCGATGAATTGATGTCAATAAATTTACCGGACACAAGTGCATAGATCTTTTCTATATTAAATTGTTTTTCGCAGAAGTAAAAAGTTCAAGGGTAATATAATTTAAATGTAGATCAAATTTGTACCTTCTTTTTTTGTGTGTTGAGCAAAAATATTTACTTCATTTAGCATTCCATATTTATATTACTCCTAGTTTTATATATTACTGAATCAGACTGCAATTGTTAGCAGTTTTTTCAAATAAAATATCCATGAAAATAACTATTTAATAATAGTGTAATATAAGGGCTTTATAAAAAAAATTGTATTTTCAGCTTAAAGCTCTCACTCATTTCAAATTTTAGTTTTTATGATACATCATTTTTAAAATAGTTTTTATGCTGGTTTTTTTTTTCATAGTAAAGGGTATCATTCAATGTACTAAAAATTTAAATGCTATAAGATCTATTCATTAACAAATTTGAATTATAAAGAGAGCATTTATTTAATAGAAATAATTTTGATACAATTAAAACAAAAAGATTTTATTTTATGACAAATTATACATAGATAAAACTTAATGAAAGAATCTATCATTTAAATATCTAAAAATATGTTGTAGCATGCATATTATCTGTCAAAAACAGTTGTATGCAATAATAAAGTCTCATTGCCAAATTAAACAATGATTTTATATTTTATTTGAGATATAAAAGTTTTCATATGAACATTTGTATAAAATTTCTTTTGACTCTGTTTACACTAGGTATAAAAATTTAATTATTGAAAATCATTCGTTAAACTTTATGTTTAAACTTATACAACATGATTATTGATTATCGGTTAAAGTTAGAAAGCAGTTACTTGCATTAAAGTTTAAGAACCATTGTGTATTTTGTTAGAAAAAAAAAAGTGCATTTACTTTAACAATAAATGTTTGTTTGTTTTGACTTATAGATTAAATGACTAAAGAAACATTGAATAAAAAAAAGAACTCCCAATAATTGATGTGTATACATATTTATTCATGTACAGTCTACTTACAATTGATATAAATCTATATTTTCATAATATATATGAAGAACAAAGCAACTTTTCAAATATACTTTACCTGATTTATTGAATAAACCCTACGAATTCTCGTCTTGCTCTTTCATAGAAATAAATAGATAGTACCAATTTGATTTTTCTACATATCATTTTAATTTAATGTGTCAATTTTCATCTAATTTTGAGAAAAAAATTCGCTAGAAATAAAAGACTCACAGCAGAGCTACTAAAAACAACTGCAAAAGATTGAAGTAGTAGAGAGCAGAAGGATATCAGCTGATTTCGTAATCCTTCTGTACGCTACTACTAAGTCTTAGATTTTTTGGGAATTTTTGTTCGAAATTTAATGAAAATTTACACATTTAGATGGATAATTTCTTTTAAGTTAAGGATTCTTATCAAATGTATGACATCTCATTTAAAAGCAGTGGGTCTTAGCTCTTTAATGCATTCCTTATTAGTCAATTTCATGTAATATTCAAGGAGTTATTTAGGTACAAGCGTTTTGGCCGACTTTTGAGCCTATTCTGGTACTCTACGCCCTTAGGAGTCCCTTTAGGTCAAAACAAAGACTCGAAATGGAATCTTCATTAAATACACTAGCGAATCATGATTTTTTAATGCAGAAAATGAGTATTCTCCAAGGCTTAAATTTAAGATGAAGTTGATAAATGGCCCAAATTAGCTCAAAAAGTAGTGTTTGATTTTTCAAAAACCATCAGACTCTTGAAAAATTTTTTTTACAGATTTATAATCAGTGTGCAAAACTGAATAACTTTTATTATTTTTATACCCCTTAGGATTTTTGACATTTCAAATTTGTTGATCTGTGTTATGAGATGTATTGTTTGAAATGAAAACTTGTTTATATAATTATAAATATATATATATATATATATATGAAATATGTTACTACCATGGGATGTTTATCGTATCTCTCAATACACAAAAAGCTTTTTGAAATGTTATAATAAATCAATGAGAATCTTTATTGTGCCTCGTAACCTTTCCAAGCAAGAGTGTTCAAGCAATCAACATTCAAACACTTATATGGAGAAATTTGACAGCTGACAAGAAAATACAGGGGGGGTTATTCATGTTTCAAAAATACTTAATGTACACTTTTCTCTTCAGCTGTTTTCATGAGTTGACTCTTTTCTAATTGAAAGCAGCTAACTAGCTCTACGTATTAATATAAATTCAAAAACGTATTGATGTGTCTCTCCATAAGTACTTAAAAATGTCAAAACTTTACAATTAAATACCATAAGTAGACGTTTAACAAAAAAATTCTTACCTTTTTTAAAAGTCAAACTGTTACGAGTACAATGTATTTATATAACTATGCATTGATTCGATTCAAAAGCCAGCAACGCTGATCAGATAATTGATATATATGTAGACTAATGTGTATCTGTGAATTAGATAAATCTATAAGTTGTAGATATTTTACAAAAATAAATTAATTCAACTTTTTTGGGTTTAGTGTAATGTTACTCAAGCTTTAGCAAGGCTCTGACAGAGAACTCTCGTCCTTTACACAATCTTCTATGAAAAAATATTCATTTTAATAAAACAGGGGTAAAATTATCATTGGGGGACAAAAGGCCATTGTTTTTTAGACATCCAAAGATGTGTGCTTGAAGAATTTCAACCAGAAAAAGGTTCTATACCTTTAGCATTTTGGTCAAAGGCCTATTTGTTGATTCAAAACATTATCGTTGATTCATTTGGTCCTTTCTGACCTATAAACAACTTCTTGCATGTTTTTACTTTATGGATTGACACATCAGATGGTTGGAAGCTTTTTCCTAATCGAAACCACAGAAAAAGAGGCATCCAGAGCTTTCATAGAAAGCTGTAGATTACATTATGGCGTTCCCATCAGTGTAAATGCTGGTTTACTGGAACTCAGCTAACAAAGAAATTTATTTATTCGATTTTAGGAATTACAAGGGGCTAAATTTAAATTGACAACGCCCTATCATCAAAAAGCCTGTGAAATAATTGATAGGTTACAAGGAAGGCACTCGGTACTCGCCAGAGATATCGGTATTTGGGTAGGGTACTCGGATATCAGGAGGTATTTTTATGAAAAAAGCCTTCGAATATATCAGACCATGATACTTTTTTCATAAGAACCATGGATTCCTCACTGAAGACCTAGATCGAGAGTCAAGAGTGAATCAGATACTTGGGGCTCTTCCGAGTCTGATAAAATCTTTGTAAAATCCATAAGAGGACCTTTATATCCAACTTTCTTAGAGCCCTATGGAGTACTTCAACTTCAGGATCAATCCTTGACTCTAAATATTGAAGATATAATCTATCAGATGTTCAAGGAAGGACTGTTTGATGTAAGTATTTCAACCCTGTGATGTGTTGAATGGCTTTGTAAGCCCAAGTATAAAGTGGGTAATCTCCCAATTTTTTGTTTATTCAATATTATGTTTGTAATTTGTTGATTTATTTATTCAGAAGAACTTTCCTGTTTCTTTTGTTAGAAGGATTTAATTTTAATTTTTTCCATCTCGAGGGTTTTATGTAGCCGTGTGATCCTCTAGGGGAAGCAATATAGCTCTCTTTTAAAGGAGAATAAAGTCAGTCTCTAGTGAGAGAACACTACACGTATCTTTATTTAATACAGTTTTAAATATTTAAAAATTTGTTTGATTTTTTTTTAGTGTGAGCCCCGACAATTGTATCATTTTATGGGGGAAATTCAATCAATTTTAAATACACTTTTTTCAAAAAATCTTTAAAAGCACCTTACTTTGAAGTTTTTTTTTTTTTAATAAAAAGTACTTTTGAAGTGAGTAGAACTCAAGCTATAGGATATATACCTAAGTAAAAAAAATATGATGAAGATTAGCTTTATTTACCTTCCTACAGAAAATATTTGTAACTTTTTGGGGTTGTTTTTTTCTAGTGTGATGTAACCCTCTACCAAAGTTTTGCAACTTATAAAATTCTATTGTATGTAAAAAAAAATTAAAGTACAAGTCATATTTTTTAAGAAGCTGATATTTACAAGCTAAAAATTGACAAACGCACTTTTCTTAAAAAAGAAGATTTACATTCAAATTCATCCAACTCTACAATAGTCGGTTATATTTGCTATATTTTCCTCTTAATTTTTATGTAATATAATATTTTTGATAGGATTTTTTTATTTGACAAATTAAGCTAATAAAAAAATGACATGAAAAGCAATATTGAAAAAAGAATACGACTTTGAAATGTCAATAAATGCTGGATGAGAATGACCAAATGGTCTTCAAATGTGTATTATAAAATTTTATAATTAAAATGTTGTGCAATTTCTGAAATTAAATGACTATTTGGTCGATTTAATAAATGTTTTATATTTTGTTTCATTATGATACGATGTCACTGACTAACATAGATATTATGTAAATTTATATTTTTCACATTTTATATAAGACCTTTTTTTATACGTAATTAGTTAAAGCTAATATTGTATTTTGTACTGATTTTTAATATTAAATATGTGTCATTACTTGATTTTTTTCCGTAGTTTATATATAAATTCGTGAAATTGTTCTCTTCAAATTTGTAATTGAATGGCCTTTGTGTATTTTTATAAAATTAGCATTATGTTGTTTGCCTAATTTAGATAGAAAAAAACAAAAACAAGACATAAAAATGTATAATTAAGTGTTTTTTGCAGATTTTTTTTTCTTCAAAAATTAGACTAATAACATGCTCGCTCTGTTTGTAACACGTTTTTTTCAAGATGCAAAAACGTTTAATTTAATTTAAACACTCTCTGTTTGTTTGCCAATTATTTTTGATTGTTGCAGATAAAGTGATCATAGAATATTAAACGATAAAAGATGTTCAACCAACAAAGAAGTATTTTATAGTTCTTTAATTATATAAAATAATTTAATTAAGTTTATTTACTAATTAAAATTCAGGTCTGCATTTGAATATAACTTTTTTTTTCACGTGTAGAAATGATTATTTTAATAAAATAATATCACTGAATTAACATTTGAATTATCGAAAACATAGATTTTACAAAATAAATATAGATAATTGACATTTTTAACTATTTCGTAATTGATTTTTTGGTAAATTACTATACCATTATAGCTGCCGAATCTAAGTCGTATTGAACACTTTGAGGGATTAACGTCTGCAATTTAATTTTATTGTAGATATTATTGAACCATTTGATTTAAATTGTTAACACCAAACTTCATACAATTATAAAAAGCTATGGTTTTTGATGAAATAAAAAAAATCCAATCAATTTTTTAATTTTATATTATACATTTATAGGTTTTTATTTGTGGCAGTTAAAATGACGGATCAGGCATACTAGGTATAACCCTGTATATTCTTAAAAATACTAATTTTTAAGAAAATATGTTAATAAAAGTATTAATAGGCTCTAAAAATATTAATAAAAAAACTAACTCAGTGAGTATAAAATACAACACACGCAGCACAAGTTGACTAATAGATATAACCCATGGACATAATGTAAAAAAATAATATAAATGACGTCTTGACCTTTCTACATAATATTAAAAGTCATATAACTACTGCAGCGCCTTTTTGTTATGGATGACCTTAAGTGAGTCTTTATTGAACTATTTATCGACATTGTAAGAAATTCTACTATTATAAACAAATAAATGTATACAAGAACAACGGATAATCAAAAGATACATACTCCTTACACAAACTGTCACTTCATCCTATAAAAAAAAACTTAAATAGAGGAACTCTTTACAATCAGTGATGGAAGTAAATCACTTTATTTCATTTTTTTAAATAAGTTAATAAAAAAGTTTAAACTATTTTCTCAACTCAAGAAATACCAAATAGTTTTTCTTCAGACTCTAAAATGAATTAATGTTGACTTAGTATTATTTTTAAAATTCCATACTATAATAACACAAGTCAACAAATTTGAAATGTCAAAAATCCTAAGGGGTATAAATATAATAAAAGTTATTTAGTTTTGCACGCTGATTTCAAATCTGTAATAAAAAATTTTCAAGAGTATGATGGTTTATGAAAAATCGGACCCTACTTTTTTGAGCTAATTTGGCCCATTTATCAACTTCATCTTAAATTTAAGCCATGGAGGATACTCATTTTCTGGATTAAAAAATCATGATTCGCTAGTGTATTTAATGAAAATTCCATTTCGAGTCTTTGTTTTGACCTAAAGGGACTCCTAGGGGTGCAGGGTACCAGAGTAGGCCCAAAAGTGTCGACCAAGACGCTTGTACATAAATAACTCCTTGAATATTACATGAAATGGATTAACAAGGAGTGCATTAAGTAGCTGTTTTCAAATGTTTTCAAATGAGATATCATGCACCTGATAAGAATCCTTAACTTAGAAGAAATTCTCCATCTAAATTTGTAAATTTTTATTCAATTTCGAGCAAAAGTTCACTATGAATAAAGGACTCAGAGTAGAGCTACTAATGTAGTAGCACGCAGAAGGATAACGAAATCAGATGAAAATTGTTGGACTCTCGAAAAAATTTTTTACAGATTTGAAATTAGCGTGCAAAACTGAATAACCTTTTCTTATACTTATACCCCTGAGGATTTTTGACTCTTGACACGTGTAATTAATTTATAATATTTATAAATAAATTTTGATCTGATTAAAATTCAAATGAATATGACTTTTAGATCCAAGGAACAGAATTATAACTATATTTAAATCAAGTATTTCAATTACATACCTTGTTGACTTTCTAATGTGGAATGCCAGCATTTCTACTAAACCTAAACAGTATAGAACATTTTGATAAAGAAAATGTTGCTTAAAATATAATATGTTGGTTAATATGCTACGTTGAATATTGGAACCTGGGTTTCTTTGTTTGATAAGAAGTTATTCATAAGAACCTCAAGTGAAGTAAATTACCCTACTTAATGACTCTGCTCTGTACTTGTCGTTCATATTGTGTAATGTATGTATAATGATTATTTAACGTTTCTAAATGTAGAAAGAAGAAGAATTAATTTTCCCATATCACCGTTAAAAATATGTGGAGGTAGTGGTTTTGACAGGGTATCAATATAAAATATTCCGTAGGACAAAAAAAAACACCAACAAACGAGAACAAAACTTTCCAGGATAAAGCTCCATTAGGACAAAAAAAAACCAAAAAAAAAAACCGATCGACTATCAAATAGTTAAAAATCAAGGCAATCAATAAAATGAATGAAATTAAATCAAAATATCAAACTTTTGAAGTTTTAATTTTAAAAATATTTCTAAAATGCGGATAATTTGCAAATCTTTGCATATGCATCTACAAATTATCTGCATTTTAAAAATATTTATATACGTCCACAAATGTCTAAACTGTAACATACACTGTTAAATAATTTTTTTATCATGATAAATATTAAAGAAATAATATAATTAAAAAATAGGTACTTTTTGCACTTTTCGAAAGCTACAACCAATTAGAGACCTGTCCTTGAATAATAAAACTTGAAATTGTATCATAGGTATTAGGTATATAACTTGATAATGACCTTGCATAAATGTTGAGGTTTGTTGAGTCTCAACTTGGCATTTATGAGTTGTAACTTGATTTACTTACAATAGATTCATGGAGTCCACTGACTTTCAATGACTTGCAAATTCAGTCATTCAAACCATAAAATATACTGCTATGTTTCCAAAGATAAGGTAAATATCTTTCTCTACTGGCTTTTGTTTAACTTTCTAATTTAGAAAACTACTTCTTATGTCTTATGTTCACGATATAATAATTTTTGGATCGCTTTAATTATTTTTTCACCATGTATCTTTTTCATAAAGTAGTAATGAATATTTATTTAGATAGAATGTTATAATAAAATTTATAAGCAGCTATCCTAATAATGAGCATTGATATATATATATATATAAACTTTTGCTTAACAATCAATCTAAAATAATATTGATCACCGCTTTATGAAAATGGTTAAAGAAGATAAGTTTTTAAACCGATTTTTTGTGTGCTATTTTTACATTACTTCTAAAAGACTAAAGAGCAATCTAAAAATAGAAATTCCGCAATGTCATTTTTTTCTGGTGTGTTAGTGCATGTATACTAACGCTAAAAATAGAGTTATGCGTCAACATAAATCGGAAATGCCTTTCGGTTTGTTTTGATAGTACCTGAGATGACTTATTTTGATCGTGAGTCAGCTAATTGAATTAAGACTTGACATGAATGAACTTGAATCTTGGTTATGACTCAATCTCAAAGACTTGATTCTTATTTGACTTCAACCTTGATCGATATTTTATATATTATACTAAGTTTTTTGAACCTTTACATAAATCATTTCTTTGACTAGAATTAGTAGAATTTGTTTGAAGAATTTTTCATTCAATGAAGACTAACAAAATATTTTAAACCGTCTATAAGAGTCAAGTTGAAACTGTATTATTTTTTTAAAGATCCTGTACTATCTTTTAATTTTACATAGAATCGTCAAATTTGGAGTTTTTGAGCTGGAATTTTACTCTAAAAAATTATATTATATGTGAGATAGGTTGCGTTGACTCCATGTTTTCATGTCTTTGGTATACATTTGATTTGAAGTATTGCACACATAAATAAATTAATAATACATGGAAATACTATCATTTGAGACTTAATATATTTTTGTCACCTAACCTAGAAAGAAAAAGCAGAACTTAAGAAAAATATAATATTTATGTAATTTAATGAATAATAATTTCATTAGCCTAAAATTGTTTGTTTTACAGACCTAAACGAAGAGGCAAAAATATGGAATCAAAAACAAATAAAAAGGTATTTTATGATTTATTGGGTAAAGTTTATACAGTAGGAGTACTAACGAAAGGTTAAATAGAATTAATTATGTTACGGTTAACTATATCCATTGAATTAATTACACAAGTCTACAAAAAAAAATATCTGCTAGTTTTATAATCTAATTATAATTGTACTGGACGCTTTAATTACGAATTGGTAATTAGTTTTTTTGAATTAAGTCTGGTTGCCCATGATTTTTATATTTATACTTTTTATATCTTTGAATTAAGTTTTGAGTAAGAAAAAACTTTTAGATAAACATATGTGCAATAAAATAACATATTTCTCCTCAAATTTAATTTGAAATTCTTAAAAGTTTTTATATTTTATGAGCAAGGAATCAATATCAATAATAATTATCACTTACATCTTTTCCTGTGGGTTGATTAAGTGTATTAAAATTCTAAAGTCACTCATTATGAATAAACTTTAGATAAAGAGTAATGTTCCGTACAAAGAAAATCAGTTGCAACCAGTCTAACAATTGTCTCTGCATTGTTTATGTTTCTCTATAATTTAATAATTTTTGTTTACGCTTCATTGCTCATTTATTAGATTATAGAATGCATCTACATACATACAAATTATAAAAACCAAAACAGGGCCCTGGATATTTTAAAAGCATGAGTGCATGCTAATAAAACAGTTACAAAATTATAAAAGTCATATTTAAATGCCATTTGTGAATAAGCTACTAACTGGAATGATCAACTTATGCGTGTTCCAAGTACAACCAGCCAAAACTAGAGATTCAACCAAAAAAATAAAGTGTTCCAAAGCTGCTCCATAAAATTTTATTTACTTATCTCATGTATTTGAACGTTCACATACGCCTGAGAATTTATTTTTGATATTTTGTTTTTATTCTCAAACTAAAACACTCTTCCCTTTTGCGACAATAAAAGATTTTGTGATTATAAAAGTTATTTGTTTATACTATATGTAGAAGAAAAGTATAAGGAAATTCCATTTTCTTTTCTTTAATAAACAAGTAAGTTTAATTGTCACCTTCTATTTATGCAAAGTGTGGAATGTTGAGGTTAAAGATTAAAATATTTGTACGTAAATAGAGAGCTCTAAAAATAACTTATCACAACTAAAATAAGGCCCATGCAACCATATGGAAAAAAAGAGACTCAAAGAAAAAAAACTTACTAGTTTATTTAATGATCAACAAATTAAAGCTTTCAAAAATCCTAAGGGGTATAAGTATAATAAAAGTTATTCAGTTTTGCAAGTTAATTTCAAATCTGTAAATTTTTTTCTAGAGTCCCACGATTTTTGAGAAATTGGATCCTACTTTTTGAGCTAATTTGGCCCATTTTCCAGATTCAATTTCAATTTAAGCCTAGAAAGATACTCACTTGGTGTATATAAAGAAAAAATAATGTCCGCTAGTGTATTTAATGCATATTCCCTTTCCAGTCTTTGTTTTGACCTAAAGAGACTCCTCAGAGCATAAGCGGCGGGAGTAGGCCCAAAAGTCCAATAAAACTGAATAACTTTTATTATTCTTATAGCCCTTAGGAATTTTGAGAGTTGACCAGTGTTAATTAAACTCAGTTTAATTAAATATACATTTTATGATAGTTAAGTAATAATTTAAAGTCCGGACTAAATACTAATTAAAATGAAGTCTTTAACAATTTTGTCATAATTTTCCACAAAATTTTTACATACTCGCAGAATAACTCAAAATATATGTAAGCCAATAAATTATACAGGATTCTGAAGGAACTATGCTCTCAAATATTCATATTACTAGCAGCAAAATATTCTACATTTTTCATCAAAATTTCACAACTCTGTTGAAAAGTTGTGATTTTGCTGAAAATTTAGTGAAATTATATCTCTCAAGTTCTGAAAGAACATTTCAAAACTTTAAGTTGTATCATAAAACAATGCAAAAAAACAATAATAAAATCTAAATTTGTATGCATAATTGATGTTGTAAAATGTTTGTTTATCATTTTGTACTATTAAAATAATTTTGCTATGCCTTATACCCCTCCAAAAAGGTTTCTTTTTGCACCTCTTTGACAATTTTTAATTTATTATAAACTTTTTATTTGTTTTATATTAACGGTTTGATTACATTTTATTTTTAGGTTTGTATTTAGAAGGAAATTAATTTTTAACTACAATGTTAAATGATGTTTTTATAGTAATGCAATTTTCCTTGTATATACGTATAAATATATCCAATATCTATAAATATAATCCTTGCTGTTGAGGGGGGGGGGGGAAATGTATTATTCAAATAATATTAATTATTCAACTTAAGAAAATTGATTATTTATTAATGTATACTACTTTGAGCAAAAAATACCAGGACATTTGAATTTTTTATTTTTGGGATCCCGAGAGGGATAAATGTTTTTTTTTGTTTTTTTAAGTTGACACTACTCTTATTGACATTTGTACAAAGTTACACGTCAAAATATTCACTATTATTTGAGAATCGCGTCCTTTTGTGTATTACTAAAATCCATTTTTTTTGTTTCTTAAACTGTCTGAAAGATATTGAATCAAATGCAATTTAATGAAATGCTACTCAACCCAAAAAGTTACAATGAATACTTCAGATTCTATTCTTTTGAAATTTTAAGAATTTGTATTTCATTTCTCGAGATACAACGCCTATTACTCAAGAAAACCCACCTTCCGATTTTTAATTTTAAGTGCATACCCAAACTCGACAGTTATGGTTCTGTAGTTATTGACTTAATACAAATCAAATAACTATTTTGAATATTGGAAATAAGCATTAATAAATATGTATTCTAATAGGGAGGGGAGGGAAAGTACTTTTTTGATGATTAAATGTAGATTTTTTGATTCCTGATATTTTTTGACCATAGTAGTATAGGAATTTAATTGTTGATATATCCATATTTTGCTTATAAATATGGATATAGAGATTATATTCTATTATTAGAAAATAAAATAATTCAAACTTAACCGGCATGGTTTTTTTTATTATTAAAATGATTCAAGTTTGAAAATTGAAATTTATTATAAATTTGATGCCGTTCAATTTTGTATTTAAAGTTTGTTTCAAATTAATGAAATATACGCTTATTTTACTAACTTTTTAAATTTTTTTGATTAGTTGATATTTACGACCTACAAATACACGTATTAATTAATTAGCATCTTAAATTATAAATTATATTAAAAATGTGCAAATTTGTTTAAAATTTAAATATTTATTCTCTTTGTTTTGCGCAGTACTATATGTAAAGTGTTTTAAATGATTCATTTATTTTATTTTTAAGTAAGAAAGGACTCAGGATTTTAAATGAATAATTCTCGGGGTAGGTACAAGGAAGCTTGAAATATTAAAAAGAAACTTTTATTATAAATACAGAAATGGGTAAAATGATAAGGAAAATAAAGAAATAAAAGAAGGAGGATGAAAAATAAAAAAATATTCTCACGTATCTTGTGGTGTACAGACATGTAAATATATTTGTATTTATATATATGTATATTTAGAAAGGAGATTATGAGAGAGTAGCTGTTGTAAACTATGACAGTAGGCTTACCACATACAACAATAAACGTGTACAAATATAAATATATACCATATACGTTATTCTCTTTAATCTGACATTAAATCTCATTGTATGCATTCTATACTTTAAGACATTGCTCAGTAGGAAGTGAGTAACTATGTATATATATGTAATATTCTGATAATAGATACATATATCAAAGCACTTTAATTATATATTGGGCTCTATATACACTATTCCGTATTCAAAGGCTTACAGAAATGATTAGTTGTCTAAAAATGTTTTAACTCACAGAGAGAGAGATTTTGATTGTTACTTGATTGTTACTTGTTACTTAATTCCCTTCAGTATCTCAAGGGTCTAACGTAAAAATAATATTAAAAAAAACACACCTCATTTTTGTATAGAAAGAATTGATGAATATTGGCTCTATACTTATGAAATGAGACTTTCAGCTAGCGGACAATAGATGTTGCTAGAAGTATTTTTAAACCATATCAAATGTCTAATTTTTTTCGTCTTGTCATCTGTCAACAATATTGAGGTTTTCAATATCCAGTGAAGTTTCAATCATCAACGCATTTTTGTCCGTTCTTAAAAATGTCGAATTTCGTGTCTTCAAACTATGATTTGCAGAAATTGTTGATTTTTTTTGTGTTCATTTGAAGAAAAATCCTTTACATGCTTACGGTGAACATGTTCTAAGCTTCAGAGGTTTTGAAAAACTTTAATTTTAGTGTCGAGAACGACAGGAAGGCAATGTTGTGTGTTTTCTTGAATCATCGTGGGTTGATTTGGTACGAGTTATTATAGCCTGGTAAAACAGTTAACAGTACACGCTGCTAACAACAATTGGCTTATTTGAACAGTGATATACGCCAAAAAACCCCAGAATATTCCGATCGGCGTCACCAATGCACTGCCATTTCGAACAAGAGCGACCCAGGAATCGGTGGAGATATACAATTGGGAACTGTTGGAGCATGGGACCTACTCACCAGACTTGATGCCATGAGATTATCACTTGTTCGCATCGATGGATCATGCATTAAAAGAACAGCGCTTCAATTATCACGCTAAAAGATAAAAAATGGCTCGATGATTGGTTTGCGGCGGAAGACGGTCAAGATTTTTGGTGTAGCATCCACAAATTGTCTGAGAGATGGGAAAAATGTGTCGGTAGCTATGACTATTATTATTTTTAAGATTAAGTTTGTCACCATTCATTTCTTTTTCAGAATAAACTTTAGAAATTGAAAAATAAAGTCTCATTTCATAGATATATGTCGACCTGAATATTAATGTATGTATACAATGATAAAAATTCTTCTTCAAGAATGAAATATATACTCATTTCAACAATCTTCTGGCTTTTCTACATTTTTTTACAGAAGAAGTATTTTCATTTATCTCTATAATAGAGACGTACTTTTTACCCAAAGCAATAACAGGAATATCAAACAAAGTTAGCACAAAGTACGTACATAAGTACACTTTAAATTGCTTTCACATCAATCATATTTTCAAAATTGAGCTCTTATTGCGTCTTTGCAGACTCTCAGAAAATACTTTTGATTTAAAAAAAAAATTTGGCTTTGAAAAAGAAATGATCAAAACTCTTATTTTTTGATGCAAAAAAAAGAAAGGCAGGAACTGAAACTATTGGTATTTTTTTTGAGTTGGATAATATTTCATACTTTTGTACAAATTATATATAAATATATTTGTGATGTTTCGACAGTTTATGATCATTATCAATAGATATGAAATGTCGTAATACAAAACACAATGAAAAAAACAAAAAAAAAACTACTTTTTCATCTAAGAAGCAGAAACATGATATGAAAATTGTACGTATGTCTATAATACATACTTTCCAATATCTTTTTTTTTCTGAAAGCTATGGTACCTTTAACATGAAAAGAAGTCATTGTGAATAAAAGAAAATAAATTTCCACTATTAATTTTTTTTTTATTTGACAAAAAAATATATGTAAACTAAACATGAGAAAAAAGGCATCCCCTTGTGATTCACTTACATGGAACTATAATTAAAATTGCAACACAATATGAACAAATTAAACTTTTAGTTCTTTTTTTTAATCCCTTATGTGATCAATATACGTATCAAAATGTGTTTAATGATTCACCGTAAATTGTATGAAGGCAACAATTTATACAGTTGACTTTCCAAAAATTAAATCCAACTAATGTTGTAATAAGATTACAAAAAAGTGCCTTCATCAATGTTTGAAATGTTTTTCTTACTCACAATTATAGCTATTACTTTCTTGCAAAATTGCGTATCTGGCATTGAGCAAAGTCACACTCAATCTATTATATTTGAACCAATCATATTTCAATTACATAGGTAAACAAATTTGAAATGTCAAAAATCCTAAGGGGTATGAGTATAATAAAAGTTATTCAGTTTTGCACTTTGATTTCATATCTGTAATTTTTTTTTATCAAGAGTTCGACGATTTTTGAGAAATCGACCCGTATTTTTTGAGCTTTTTTGGCCCATTTTCCAACATCTACTTCAATTTAAGCCTAGAGGGATACTCATTTTCTGCATTAAAAATGATGATTGGCTTTTGTTTTTGTATCTAAATTCCATTTTTAGTCTTTGTTTTGACTTAAAAGGACTCCTTCTAGGCTTAAAAGGAATCCGTAATTTTTTTAAGGCCCATTTCTCAACTTTAACTTCAATTTAAGCCTAGAAGGATACTCATTTTGTGCATTAAAAAATAATAATTCGCTAGTATTTTTAATGCAGATTCCATTTCCAGTCCTTGTTTTGATCTAAAGGTACTCTTAAGAGCGTAGGGGGCGGGAGTAGGTCCAAAATTTGACCAAAATGTTTGTATTTAAATCACTCCTTGAATATTACATGAAATAGATTAATACAGAATGCATTAAAGAGCTTAGACCCACAGTGTTCACACGAAATATCAAGCACATGATAAGAATCCTTAACTAAAGAGAAATCGTTCATCTAAATGTGTAAATTTTCATTCAATTTCGAGCAATAATGTGCAAGAAATCACAGTAGACCTGCTAAAAATCAAGTGCAATAGACTGAAGTAGTAGCGTGCAGAAGGATTTCAGCTGATTTCGGAATCCTTCTGTGCACTCTTACTTTAGTAGCTCTACCGTGATTTGACCTCAAATAAGTATTAGTAATTATCAAAACATTCGAAAAAAGATATAGGTTTATGATTTAAAACTTCTATATATTAAGACACTTAAAATGCAGGTATTAACTAAAAAAACATTGTGCCATGTTATCACTCTACCACTGTTTTATTGAACAAAAAAAAAACAACTATGCTATATTATAACTCCCAATATACAAAGAGCCTCAAAAAGATGGGCATACTTCATTTTTAAAAGGTAAAAATTGACATGTGTTTTTTTTTCTCACAAATAAACGCTTCTCTTCTAAATATCATGAAACACTATATTGACGTCCAGAGATTGAAGAGCTCTCAAATGTTTGCATCCAAGGAAATTGGTTTTTGAAATATCCATTAGTTGATTAAAATTGATAATATACTGATCTGCTCTATACGGTTCGTCAAAATAGTAATTTCACAAAATAATACTTAATGAAAAAAATAAAAATTAGGTTTGATTCGTATGATTTTTTTTAAGTTATACATTTTGCCTTTTCCATTTCATTTTTTAAACTTCTTTTTTCTGAGATGTGGGTTTGTATATATATATACAAAAGAATTAACACTAAACAGTTCAAAAAGTTATAGTTATTATCATTTTAGGACTAAACTTTGATTAATATTTGTATCATATACGCTAACGCATCCAACATTAGATAATGAACAATCTAAAGGTGCATGAAAGTATTTTCATGTTTGAGTTCATTATTTCTTTTAATTACATTCATAACATGATAGAATTTATTAATGTTACAACAGTTTCTTAAATAAAATTTAATAAATATATTATAAAAATTATAGTGGGTTTGTATAAAAATACTAACGTAGTAAAGTAATGTTAGAAATTTGGATCTCCATAAGAGAAACTCCAATACTGTACGAGTCTTTTTCTTCATTTATACGTACCATGAATTAAATAAGACAAACACTTTGAAACAACTGTAAAGATTGAAGAACCTTTTGATAAAGTTTTAAATTTCAACTTTTCATAACATAAAGAATTATATAATAATTTTCAAAAAGAAATACAATGGTTTACTAAACCATCGTTTTCTTAAAGTGGATGATGGAGCTCTTATAACCAGGGTCACAAAGATATTTACTATTTAAAATCATGCTTAAGAAGTTTAATTAGCAAATAATATTTACAAGCATACGAGTTCCTTGAGCTGAAAAAACTTTAAGAGTGTACTGCAGCTTAGAGGTCGTTGATAAATATGGGTCTAATTAATTAATCATTAGTAAATTCATATTAAGATCTTTGTTTGTCATGCTTTTTTTTGCATGATTATTTAATCTATTTATAATATTTAATAGATATTTAGTATTTTTGATATATATTAAATGTGTCAGTTATATTAATTGTTTTTTCGTTCTTAATATCAACTCATTGACGTGTAAAGAAACTAACAAATTATTCTATTTTATACAAGTATACATCACAATTACTAGGAAAAGGTATGAACATATTGATATTGGTACAAAACAAAACCATAGCAGAAAGGAAAATAATTTGAAGCAAACACTAATTGTAATAAAATACATTACCGTAATGTATGATTCAAATATATTTATAAGAAAGTTATTACAAAAATAAGAAATTAAAAAAATCATCATAGGGTCTTTAACTACTTATGTATGAATGTATCACGTTAAAATCAATAAATTTATACACGAACTATTATCAATTCAATGATTAAAAAATAACTTCTAAACAATATACATATGCAACGCTAAACCATAAGATATTATTTTATGGTTTTGTTTAATAGGTAAACGGCGGGATAAATGAATATATCAGGGACCATCTAATACGGATACAAGTTTATAAAACGTTTCAAAATAAAAATAATTTACCAGTTTAACAAAATTCTACATAGAAAAATAAGGACATTAAATATTCTAAATCTACCTTAAATGCTTTCCAATTGTCTATTTAAGTTATGTATGTTTATAATCTTTAACTTTTGATAAATAAATTGGTTGGAGGATGCCTGTTGATAGTTTGTCGTATTCATGAGTAAGGAAATGAAAGGTTAATAAATGTTAACATTATCCATAACTGATAGAAAAATCAATTTATTTTTGTATGGTTAATATAATTTACATTGTAATTATTTTGTAACTTTTTATAATTTCTTTTAAGGAATATTCGTCGTTTGAAATTTACCCTATCGTCAAAAATACAAGTTGGTACAAAACAAATATATATATTTTTTAGTTTAAAATTAAAGTTTTTTTAATTGGCTTTTAAAGTAAGTGAGTGTGTGTGTGTTAGGAAATGAAACATAATGATTACATTTCTTTTCATGTATTTTTCGGGCATCTGCCTTTAAATATTTTTTATGTTCCACTATTGTACTATTATAATAATGTAGTGAACTCTGAATTTTGGCACAAATGTGTGGATGGGATGAAGCTATTTTAAATTCTATTTGGCAATGATCTGGACCTATTCTTTCATTGTTATCAACAACAATATAAATGAACATTCGAGGGAAATTATATAAGTAAACTCTTTTTTTTCCACAGCAATTTACGTAATATCCTTTCAACCAAAATTACTCCTGTTTTCTGGATTCTTCAAAAATACATAATTTAATGTGTTGTTCAAACATTTAAAAATATAAGTAATAGACTTTTTTAAATATTTTTTTTTAAACAGTACCAACGATTTTAATTATTTAATAACATATCTTAACTTATTAAAACCAAGGCTGTTATAGGTACCAATAATGACAAAATAAATAAATATCATATTAGGAAAACGTACGTCAGAGGAAGTTCTTTAATATAAAGATATTAGTCTTTAGCACAAATCCCTTCAGGCATCATTTATTACACGCATAAGATCCATATTCTAAGGGAAATTATATACATAAAACACGAACATCATGGCTAATATATACAACGATTTGATGTCCTTCAATTGGAACGAGTACGAGCGGAGATGCACCGTAGTGCAGATACTGTGCAACAAGGGCGACGAACTCAATAACAAGGAGGTGGCGGAGTTGTTAGGGGTGTCCCAACAAAGGGTGGGTAAGCTGCAGAAATTACTACTGGAGACCATGGGCCCCGGCAGAGTGGTGGAGCGTGACAGAGCCGTCCCAGGTGCGCGGAGGAAGGTCAGGTCCGCTCCCCCCAGCTCCACTGATTGCACCCCAACGGACTATTTTTTTAGGGGCTTTCTTGAGGCACGAACCAACCGAGCTCCCCATACTCATCACCACCATCATGGAGGAGGCCACGTTCCTGTCCAAGGGTGTGGTGGCCAAGGTCTGCAAGTCCAGGCCGTGATCAACAATGAGGGAGATTGGATTGAATAATCCGTTAGTATACATACATATAGATGTCTATCTACGCCAAAAATAATAAACCTATCTTTAAAATTGTGTCCTGAAGAGCCTTTTTACGAGAGAGTTCATTAGCACCGAATTTAATCCACGCACCCTGTATATTTGACATATTGATGAATAAAGTAAGTACAAAGAAGTCATTTTTTGAAATGAGTCAAAAAGTATTTAGTTATATGAAACATAACTTAAAGTTTCATTAGATCGAGTATTTTTATGATTTAAGTACATACATCAATACCTATATGAATACATTGACGTAGAACAGACAGTTATTAAAATTTTCATAGACATAATGTAAGGAATAGTTAAGGGACACAATGAGATGGAATTTTAATTATTCTAGGAAAGTATACTCTTTAAACATTAACAACTTTTCTCAGTATATATATATATATATATATAATTATCTAATGGCTCTGTTAATCCTTTACTAAGACACACCATTCATTATTTTAATAAGCAAACAGGGATGCAGCAGCGTACATACATAAAACGTCTTGAGATTAATAGATGCATTTATCTTATACTCAACATTTTAAGTATTAAATATCAATAGACATGCATTTAGACATTTATTTATGAAAAAAACTGCATGTATGTATACATTTACAAATTACTTGAATGTATCCAAATAAGTAGGTTCTATTGAAGAATACATACATGCATTATCGCCCATAAACTTTGAGTACTAGAGCTTTGTAGTAATGACTATGTAGTGTCCTTGAATTTTAGCATCGTACTTTAAAAGAATGTTGACCGTATATTTTTGTTGTATTTACTATCGAATTTTTTAGTACAAAATAAAATAATAAATAAGTTTGTATCTTAATTTTGGCCATTATAATATTTTGCAAGCTTTAGTCTTCAACACTACGTAGAATGACTGAGGTATTACTTTCAACACCTTTTTTATTGTACATTTTTTAAAATAATACATGAAAAAGTTGTTTAATCTTTTCTACTATTTAATGTAGTCTTATATCAATTTTTTTAAAAATAACTATCCAATTTCATAATTAACGGTCAACAAATTTGAACTTTCAAAATTTCCTAAGGGTACAATAAAAGACTGATTTCAAAACTACTTTTTTTTTCGAGAGTTCGACGATTTTTAAAAAATCGGACCCTACTTCCATAGCTTTTTTAGTCAATTTTCCAACTTCAATTTAAGCCAAAAAAGATACTCATTTTGTGCATTAATAAATCATGATTCGCTTGTGTATTTAATACAAATTCCATTTCTAGTCTTTGTTTGGACTTAGAGCTACTTAAATAAACGCTACTACTTCACTCTATTCAAGTTGTTTTTTTAGTAGCTCTACCGTGAGTCTTAGATTTCTAGCGAATTTTTGCTCGAAATTGAATAAAATTTTACACATTTAGACAGACGATTTATTCTAAGTCATGGATTCTTATCGGTCGCTTGACATCTCGTTTGAAAGCTGTAGGTCTCAGCTCTTTAATACATTCCTTACTAATCCATTTCATGTAATATTCAAGGAGTTATTTAAGCACAAAGGATTTAGCGTACTTTTGGGTCTACTCCGCCGCCTATGCCCCCAGGAGTCTCTTTAGATCATAACAAGGACTAGAAATGGAATCTGCATTAAAAATACTAGCGAATTATTATTTTTTAATGCACGAAATGAGTATATTTCATGGCTTAAATTGATGTTGGAAAATGGGCCAAATTATCTCAGAAGTATAGTCCGTTATTTGAAAACAGTCAGACTCTCTCTTTCTCAAAATAAAAAAAATACAGATTTGAAATTAGCATGCAAAACTAGAAAACTTTTATTGAGATTTTTGACTGTGAATCGGTGTAATTTACAAAAAAAAGAAAAAAAATATTTGACAAAATTCATTTAAGGAAAATTTTTGAATAGTTAATATTTTCAAAAGTATTATGAAGAATCAGGGATTAAAAATTTGTTTATCTCTGGTAACTGTATATAAAATAATATCCTCAAATCCCAAGTATTATCATGTCAAGACATTTCAATCAAGTTACAATAGCTAGAAATGCTCAATAATATTACAGCTCTTAATATAGATTTATTTACTTTACGCTCCTTGCAGTTGTCCTGGAACAGTTAAAATTGTTTGAACGCCCAAAAAATGACTAAAAATTCGATTTTTGATTACTGTACAAAATTTTTAAAGTGACATTATTATTAAATAAAGTATTGATTCTAGAACAAGGGCATAATTTAGTTAATTACAAAATGATTTACTTACATAAATCAAAGAAAACATTTCAACTGGAGGTTTATTTTGAGAGCCTAGTTGAAAAAGTATTACGCCACTTAAAATAAATTATAAATAAATATTGAACAATTCAATCACAAAATTGTGTTACTTTTCCAATCGGTGTTTTTTTTTATTAAATAATGAAAATTCAAAATGACTTCTTTAATAAAACATTGTAATATAGAATTACTGTTAGATTTGCGCATATGCTCTTATTTTACAATCCATTTGAACTTTTTAATTAACCTTTAAATCATAGAATTTGATTCCTTACATTCAACTTCAATTTTTACTCTTCTAAAATTTCCCTTAAATTAGATCTCGTCAAAATATTTAAATTTTCACAATGTAATTACTTTTCAAGAGTTTTTATAGTTTCATAAAACTATATAGAAATCAAATATAAAAAAAATGAGTTTTTAAGTTTTTGATGGTATTATATTAATTGATCTTTCATTTTTGGGCCTTATAAAAATAAATATATGTATATGAAAATGAAGTTTCATAATGAATTTCCATAAAAGATAAGACATTCTTAAAACTAACATTATAAGTCGATATATCTTTTTTTTGTTATTTCAGTGTGTGTATTCACATGGTAACTCAAATATTTTTATTATTTTGTTCTTCAATATGACTTTGACTTTTTGTTAGTTCAGATGTACAAGGAATTCGTTTACTGTCATACAAACAATCAGTGTTTTTGTCCCAGAAAAAGACTACTTAGATAACAATACAATCTTCATTATACCTCTCAACCAAAAGAAAAAATCTAATATGTTTAGATAAAAAAAAACAGATTTTCTTTACGTATTAAAGATATTTTTTGACAAATTTTTAGTCATATTAATTCTGATATAACTACTGATTAAACATACTAGTAATAATTTGGGAAGTTATTAGTAATTTTATGATGTGTCAAGAAAGGTTGATAAAAATGCAACGGGTATCCATCTTACAGGTTTATTACTTAAAAGCTGAGAAAATTTTATGTGTAATCTCTCTTTCCGCTAAGACAGAGTCACTATTTCTATGAGCTAAAGAAGATAATGAGTCCGTTTCAATAATTGTAATCTTTAGCCAACTAATTCAATGATACTGATAAAAAAGTATTTTGATTGAGTTTCATATTTATTAACTTTAGATCACTTTAGATTCATTTGAGTTGATATTTTGAATAGTGAACATTCAATAACATCAATTAAACATAGCCAAATTATAAAAATAATAACCAATTTGTTAAAAAACTCACTAATGAAAATTAAAAAAAAATTTATATTATGCCATTATTCAGCTTTTAACTATTAAAATAATTATTAAAGGATTATTTGTTAAATATACAAATATTTTGTTAAAAAATTGTATGTATCTTGTATTTTTCAATTTTGCATGGTCAATAACTATAAAAGAACACTTAAAAATATTACATAGTGAAACAAAATGAATAGTCATTTTCATGCAACAATCAGAGTGATCTTCAAAAGGTTTTTTTTTTATATTAGAAGTGCCATTAACATTAATACATTTTACAAAAATTATTTGATGCACATTAAGTAGTACCACACTACCTTGAGCCTAAGTGAATTGAATTAAAATAATTTTTGCAAAATACTCAAATTTGTGTATGTGGGCAGTAATCAATGCTATTAAGAACAAATCACATAAAGATGTTGAGAGAGATTTTTTATGTTTTTTCCAGTAGCTGCAAAATCAATAATTATTATGTTAAATAGGTAAAAACGAATCGTAATTAAGTATATAATTCCTACAAATGATATAAGGTTGTCAAATATCTCCTTTCCGCCTTTTTGTCTTTTGAATTTCGCGGCAATGTACAAAGCGCTACAGAGCTTGTATTTGGCAATACAATACATCATTTAAAAGGTCTTGACATAACCTACAAAAGAACGCTATGCATAATTAGTTTGGATATTGCCTTCAATGTCAATAGACGTGTGGACATGGAGTCCACTAACGCCGAAATTCGCACTATTTTAAAGTTTTCCTTCGTTAAAGGCAAAGCCGCAAGAGAAACGTTCTGTGAAATTAAGGGTGTTTTGGGGGATGGTCCTCTATCACTTCGAACCGCGGAGGAATGGATTCGACGATTCAGAGCCGGTGAAAACGACAGCATGGATAAGTCATATCCATGGCTCTCATATGGCCAGACGCTTAATTCTACCATCTACTGCGAACAACTGGACCGCTTGATGCAGGCGATCGACCAGAAGCGTCCAGAATTGGCCAACAGAAAGGGTGTAGTGTTCCACCAGGACAACGCCGACCACACACTTCGTTGATGACTTGGCAGAAGCTACGGGAGCTCGTATGGGAGGCTTTATCGCATTCACCATATAGCCCGGACATAGCACCAAGTGATTACCACCTGTTTCTGTCCATGGCGAACGCCCGTGGTATTGTATAGTTGAACTCAAAAGAGGCTTGTGAAAAGTGGTCGTCCGAGTTCTTCACAAATAAGGAGGGGGGCTTCTACGAGGGGGGTATTAGGAAGTTGCCGTCTAGATGGAAACAGATTATTGAACAAAACGGTGCATATTTGAACTAAATCCGATCCCAGTAACTCTTATTATAAAGCATTGAATAAAGTGCAAAAAAGCGGAAGGGGGATATTTGACAACCTATTATACTGCCTTAAAGATTTTTTTTTATCTCAACAGATGTACAGTAGCATTTAACTATTATTATCATAGATTTCTAAAAAGTCAAATGCATTGGATCATTCATAAGTCATGACTTCAAGGCTGAGCAGAATTAATTTGCTATATTGTTTTTTGTTTTTGTTTTTTTCACATTGTAGGAACGCATTTATTATATTAGCAATAATTAAAAAGAGTTATATGTCGCATTGTTTAATACAATGTGACAATATCTATGACCCATATTTTGCGCATATATATCTAATAAGCAAGAAAGCAAGCATTATTGATAAAAAACTTTATTCTTCTTAAGCAAATTCTTTTGCAAATTACGGATGTCCTTTATTTGGATTATAAAATTATACCCCTTTTTATTGTTTAAACTAAGAATTTGCTTACCATTAATCAATGTAAATTTAAATTTATATCCACATGTCAGTAATACTTTAATTATTCTTATTCCCATAGAAACCAACTATCAGTTTTGAAATAAAATGATTTAAATTAGATTTGTTGACAAATATTACTTAAATTTTCCCATAATTACATTTATTATTTATTCGAATTGAAAATTTGTAAATAAAAGAAAAATGTTTTAGATTGTAAAGAAATTACTTACAAGCGCAGGAGTGCTCAGTGTCTCACTACAATTTTGAAAGTTCTACTTATAATCAAAAGTATACTCACACAACCTCAACAACTAAAATAAGTCAAATCTGGGGGGGGGGGGGGAAGCAGTTTTGA
The DNA here is from genome assembly GCA_963680855.1 of Lepeophtheirus nordmannii. Lineage (NCBI taxonomy): Eukaryota > Metazoa > Arthropoda > Copepoda > Siphonostomatoida > Caligidae > Lepeophtheirus > Lepeophtheirus nordmannii. Next base: position 3,452,105 of record OY804520.1, on the reverse strand, counting down.
CGTTTGATCAAAAGTTTTATTTCATATTAAAAAAAGTTTAATATTCACCTTGAAAAAAAGTATTTTTATTGCTTTTATTTATCAACAGCTGTGCTTAGAAGTTATTGAACATTTTATATTTTGGATATTGTGGACTGAGTGAAGTAGTTTTTGATCAGGTTACCCATTGACAACAAACATGAAGGACCTAGGTGGAAAAAAATATTAAAAATGTTGGTCACTGAATTAATGGATGCAAGTAATTATAATTTCACTTTCATTTAAAGACACAATTTCTTTGTGTACCCATCACAATCTATTAACATTAATTTATCGGCATCAAAGTTAGTATTTATTTTATGACTAACGTGGATTCAAGTATTAAAATATGCAGGTTCATGAATGCAAATTTGATTTTGCAACGTTGTTGTATCATCAAATGTAACCATTTCGACTTAATAGTTTTATTTACAGTTTTATCAGGTTGGACCACTTCTACTTTAATCAATTTAATTCCATAACCAACAAATCCATTTCCTAATGCAATAAAAAGTTAAAAATAATCCAGGATATGAGATAACTTGAAAATGGACAACGCTTTTCAGTTTTCTAATTCTAAGCCTTGTATTTTTTTTGTTTTTTTAGTATGAAACTCCATTCAATACGTCCTTGGCTCTTTTAACCATTTGTAAAGTTGCTCTGATTAAATCTCTATTGCAATTACATTTAATGGTACACATTTAATATAATATTAGGAATAATTGTTGTTAGGTCTCAAATTTGATCAAGTTACTTAGTTATTGAGATGATGTTTGGGTAATTTGATACGGAATGATTCAATTAATACAATATACTATTAGATGAAAGTTTATTATACAATCAATTTCTTTAGTTATTTATTAATTCTATGAGTCAAATTGAGGGAAAAAAATCGCAAAAATATTCTATTATAAAAAAAAAAAAAATACAAGACACCCTCATTGAAGGGTATAAGCAAAAATGACTATTCAAATGAGTCATATGCTTGAACATAAAGTCTCCAAAGTCTTAAAACTGCAAAAGGCACCTTAGTTAGTTACTTGGAGATATTTCCTTGTTTATTTGACTTGATCTTCCCTATGGCGAGTTTATTTGACTTGATCTTCCCTATGGCGAGTTTATTTTGTTTTTATTGAAATAACAAGGTAAATTCATGGAGATTACGCTGTTAGTTGTAGAGTAATTCAGCTCCCTCTAGGAACAAAAAAAGTCAACTCTTGGACAAACGAATTTGTAATCAAAATGATCACGGTGTAATCGTTTTGCTACTTTGTTTAACTTCTTTGATTTTGACTCATGGTCCCTCACTTTTCTTTTTTTTTCCACATGACTTTGATCATCAAGAAGTTTAACTGTCTCGATTTGACGATGTATTTAAACTAAAAAAAAACAAAAAAAGCATTTAGTTGAATTAATTAAATTAACTCTTTTCACTAGTGAAATCATTCAAGACTTTAACAACATACTTTTGTAGACATGACGGAACAGGAACAAAGATTAATTTAGACAGTATGAATAAGAACAAAAGAATTCTATTATTTTTGACTCCTAACATTATCTTGGAGACAAAGGGATGATACCAATTTGTACATCCGAAGTAAGTTTATGAGAGCCATAAAATAAATGAAAAAAGGTGTCCACTTCTTCTCTAGAGAGGGAACAGAGTCTAAAAGATAATAATTGAGTGGTTTTTTCCCCTTAGTGTACCCTTTAATATCAAAACGACATGGACTATCCATTAATTATTGTGGCCTCTACCAAACTTTGAGCAAAAAGTATGAATATTTTGTATCATATTTACTTTTTTTTTTTAAAAAGTTAAGTACTTTTTTGAAATGGTGATTCCATCATTATTATCAACACAACAAATAACATTGCAAACATAATAAAGTATATTAGTCCATTACTTTTTTATTAAAAATAAAAATATTTAGAATATTTACCTATAAAAAAATTATGTACGTATCCTATAATCCAACAATACTCTGATTCTAAAAGTTATGTAAAATTCTATTTTCTAACAATTCATTTATGATTTTAATAATATATAAATGTACATTTGTATCTGCATTCTGTTTTAAATATTAATATTTATTTTATACCTATATATATATATATGTATGTTGTATGCATAAAAAGGCTCCTTCCATGAATAAAGATATTAAATGTCAATATAGTGCATGCAAAAATGGATATTTACATATTATATCTATTATGCAATATATATTTGTGAGATGATTCATAGAAATGATCCGAGACAAAAAAAAAACAAGAAAAGGAGAAAATAGTCTTTTTCATTTTCTAGCTATTTATTTCTTCTTAGGAGTAGACACTGACTTTTTTATTATTCTAAATTTTGCTACTTATAAACTAAATTTCACAAAAATTCGTTATCATATCTTTTAGATAATAATTGTCTATATTTTATGTATCAGTCCTTTTTAAAAAAGATTATGCATGTGGTACGTGCAATTTCGCCTTCTAAAGAGTGATGAATATACATTTTTGCCAAATAGAATCATCATAATTTATACTGGTACGATTAACGTATTAACCGGTAGTCATTAAGATATGAGGATCTTCATTATTTCTTAATTTTCCTTCTCATCTACGCCATTGCTTTTTTATATCATCACGCTCTCCAAAAGTATCATCATTTATTAGTCATTACTCATTCCTATCTATGAAGTCATAAGTACTAAATATTGTTGCTATATATATATTCAATATTTTGATGTCATAAGTACCAAGTCTTGCTGGTAGATGTATATTTACAACGAGCTTTTTGGGATAAACAAAAAAACATTGTATTCTCCCTTCAGCTGATTTTTTATCATTTGACTCTTTTGATTTAAAGCAGCTGACTCTACGTTTTATGAACTCAAAAAGGATATTATTAATATTATTTATGATTTTTATTTATAAAAAATATGTTAAATTGCGCGCCCTTTCTTTGAATTTTTGATGTACAAGTATTAACGATTGATTTGTATATTGATAGAATTTATAAATGTATAGTTTATCTAAATAATAACTCTGCCTAATATTAAAAAGTTGGCAACAAGGAAATTACAGAAGGGTAGCAGCTACCAATTGTTTTTCCAAATTTTTCCTTTCCCTTTTGTGCGTCGAGGTTGCGAGAAGACAAAAAAGCTCGACGTGATTTAGCATGACTTTTTAAGGATCATTATTTGCTTCGAAATCGCATCTTCGAGAGAATTAATTGAAAAATAATAATAATAGAAATTGTAGAGCAATTAATAAAGAAGCCTCATATGCAAGGAACTCCATTTCACCCCAAAAAAATCCTATCATTGTTTCTATGTATCATTTCACATATTTATGAAATATGTTCAAATACATACTCAATAGATAATTTAAATAAAAGAGAAAACCTTGTATTAAAGATCCTTTACGCAAAAATAAAATCCATAAAAACCATAAATTTGGTCCCTCATGACATTTTTGCCTTGCTACTGGTACTTATATGATTAAAAAAAGTAGCGTCTTTGATGTTACAATTGCTTCAACGTAATTAGTCTCTTCCAATTTTAAAGCTCTGAGTCAAATATTAAACTGTCATCATGTATATTATTTTATAAGTCTCAATTTACTAACATGTATATAAGATATATAAGGATTAATCAATAATAAATGAGGGAAAGCCTTTGCATGGAGCTTGTCTCAAATACCTTCGATTTTTAAAGACAACTTTTTTCTTTGTAGATTATGTTGTATGTACGTAATAATACAATTATTAAAATTGGGATGAATCATTTTGAAGGGTGAGAGGCTCAGGTTCAAAATTTACATTCAAAACAAACATATAAATAAAGTGCCTCAATATAATCTGAATAAGTAATTGTTATCATTCTCCCTCCTCTTATTCCACAGATCTAAAAATCCAACTACATATATCCATCTAAAATGAGATCGACATATTATGAATCTATCTAAATGTATCTTTTGGACATCAATGATGTTTAAATAGATAGCCCCTTTCTTTCCTAGTCCCTAGATGCTTTCTTTTGCACCAGATCTGCTTACTATGAATATCTATTAAATAAGCATGATTACTTGCAAAAATATTTTCATGAATCTGTGTAAGTGGGTAGTTTATACAATAATTTCCTCGTCGTTGAATTGATAATATGAATTGATAATATGAATACAATATGATCCCAAACTATGAAGCAAAATAAGCGTCTAATGATTTTTGCAAAAAAACAACAACAACAATTAGGTATTAGATAAAAGTTTTTGTAGTACTTTGGTTGTTTTTTGCAATCTATGAGTCATCAATTATTTATTGAGGGCAAAGATAGAATGAAGTACTTATATTGTTGAGAGACATACATATCTGTGCATGCATAGAGACTAGAATTAGAATCAGGTTATAGAAATCATAACCATTATTTGTTTGTTTGTTTGTTTGTTTTTCATTAATGTTTTTAGAGCCTCATGGCCTCATTTTACACTCCTTGCTCCAAGAATACTCAAGTTATAAAATATTTCGTCATCATGTCTAATTTTCTTTTATGATTTAAAAGTACTTTTTTTTTTTAATTTTACATCTTAAAAAAACTTCTTAATTATACTTTTTTTTCTTTCCTTTCTTTCTGTTGAGATTTATGTAAAAGAAAAAAAAAAGAAAAATTTTTTTAGCTTTCTTTAGCATAATTGTCTCATTTTAAGTATTAGACAGCTCCATTTGTTGTATGTACATTTTAATAAAAAAAACTAAATAAATGTCTTTTATTTTTCATTACTCTGGAAGTTAATTTTATTTTTTTGTAAAGCAAAACGCTTAAAAAAAAAAGACTTTAAAAATGTTCTATGAGATGATTATTTTACTAGACCATTTTTAAAGTCTACAACGCATTACCAACAGGAGTCACTACATGTTTGCTTTTTTACGACTATGTCAGTTTACACTGAAACCACTTAACCAATTAATATTAATAAACTTTAATTAACTCATTACAAAACAATAGTTAATTATTATTATTGGAGTAAATAATATTCGTGTGGGGTATGCAAGTATAGTTCTTGCTTATTTTATCACTATCATCAGATTCTTTGTGTTTTTCACATTTAATAATTATTTATGAAGTTAAAAAGCAAATGCATTTTAAAGCTTTTTTTCCCCTAAAAAATCAGACATGCATATTCTAAGGGATTCTTTTTTCAACCTCAGTTACACAAATAAAAAAAAAATAATAATTTTTATTGAACATGACATTATCTTTATTGTGCCTCATATTCTTTTCTCCTTCTAAATGGTAGTTACTGTTGGATCAGTCCTAGGACTGAATTCCTCATTGGTCTTTCTTCTTCTTTTCCGGTTCCTACTTTCGTGGGGACAAGAGCAAAATCAATAAAAATACAAAGTCTGAATAGCATTTCAAGTCTTTTGTGTTTTTGTCCCCACTGAAAAGAGGGAGCAGAAAAGAAGAAGAAAGACCAATGAGGAATTCAGTCCTAGGACTGATCCAACTCTAATGGTTGTACGCACCGTATTCATTGCAACCATCTTGGAGGAGATATAAACAGCTAAACTTTGTAGGAATAAGAACCTTCATGTCTTATTGTTAAAAGAAATGGTGAATTACTACGGTGGACTTGGATTTCACAATGGAACTCACATATAAAAGGAATTGAATCGAGAAAACTTTGCCCCTGTGCTTAAAAAAACTTTAAAATCCTTCGAGTTGACTCACGTGAACCTTGTAAACGAAATAGAGTTAATACTTTGGTCATATATCGTTAGTCAACTGTATTGCTTCTCGACGCTCTTACCGGAACGAATTAGTGTCGAGCTCTGGGGTTTTACCGTATCATGATTTTATTTATTTTTACATGGAATCGCATTGGAAGTGATAAAGGAACATTCTAAAATCACGAGTCCAAATAGACGATAGGAGCAGACAACTTCATAGAATAATAGCACATCTTTGGATAGTTGATGAATCCCCGACACGATGAGTTGGAGTCCCTCGGAGAGACTCTGAAGGATCCTTTAGCTTGAGTTATAATCCGTAGAGAGGAACTTAGGATCGTGAATCCGATATTAAAAGGGATTGATTGCATTATCTCACGTCACTGGTTACATTCTGCTCTTTCCCGAGCCGCAGAAGCATGGATGCGGATTCCAAGACTTATTTTCCCTTCACCCCTGAAGGGATGTTTCTCTTTCAATCTTGTTCCCAGAGTGCTTGTTGCTCCTTCTATGAGAGACGTACCTTTTTTTTATATTCAAAATGATAGGACCCGTTTCCTGGATGAGTGCCCTATCTATATACAAATCAATAGTTAATACTTGTATATTATTCAAAAATTCAAAAAAAAGGGTGCGCAATTCTTGATTTAATACTTTTTTCTAAAAATATCAAAATCATTAATAATAACAGTACCCTTGATGAGTTCATAACACGTAGAGTCAGATACTTCAAATCAGAAGAGTCAACTGATAAAAACAGCTGAAGGGAGAAACATACTATTTTTGTTCATCCCAAAAAGCTCGTCGTGTATGGAATTACTTTCAGTTTATTATGTAATTTGTGACGTACATAAAAACGCATTATTGCTAAATTATTCTTCAATTAATAGTCGAAAACTATTTTTAACGGAAATAGAACAAATTTAAGTTCAAGAAATCATCATAAAGAACCCTGATAAAAGGAAGAAAGGTCAATAAATTAAAAAAAAAAAATAATAAGGTGCTAAATATTTATATTAATGGAATAACTTCGTGAGAACAAGGATAACCAGTTTATACTTGAACGTTTTATAAGCATTTAGCATGTCTAATCATTATCATCCCCGAGTAATTAAGCAAAAATTGAAAAGTAATGTGTTTTTTTTATTTACATGCTATTGTGACTTATTGTCACACATTTAATTTTCAATTCGAAAGCTCCATTTAAAATTAATGTGTATACAAGATGACGACAACCAAATATACGTATTCAAATTTTTTTGTGAAGTAGCATAACAGTTCCATTAATTTGACTATATGTGTTTGAAGCTGTTCTATCACGGTAGATAATTTATAAACTGCCTTCCGACAACAATCAGTCTAAATTTGATTTCCAAACTGATTAGGACTGTTCTTTTCCTGTAGAGTTACTCAATATTAGAACATAAATAACGTTTTCTTTGCTTTCATATTTTACATGAATATAATAGACAAACCTTTTTCTTTTAAATTAAAGTTATTACATGTAAGTAATAATTTGCTATTTCAAAGTTAAGCTAACACGTCTGGTATTTTGTCTATTTTGTCAATTCCTATGGCTTAACTCAATTTTTTTTCTTACAAATTCCTTGAATAAAAGACTTTCTAATCGGAAGTTAATAAATATTTAATCTTTAATATCTCAGTATTAACTACTAAAATATGGACTTAATATCTCAAACTTAATTGACAGCTGATCATTTATTATTGACACTAAAAGTTAAATAGATTTGACTGCAGTGATTAGGACATAAATCATTTTGAAAATAAATAGATGGTGCAGATGAAAAACTTATTTCCTTTGTCTTTGATCCAATTTTTAAAGTATTGGCCTATTGGCAAATGTATTACAGTATCTTATAGACAAATTGGAGGATGTTGAATTGAGGAAAATGTAAAAGTTCTTGACATTAAGTGGGATAAATGTGAAGTAAACTCATGAAATTGAATGGAAGTTACGAATCTTATAAAAGGAATTCTTCAATTGGAGAATTGTTAGCCTACAAAAGTGGATGGATTTATACAACAACCAAACTTTACAATTAGTTCTTTTCTATGCAACATCATCTCCTATAATTGGAGACAATGTAATTGAAGAAAAAAATAATTGGATGTGAGAGTTATTCCACAAATTCTACATCTCTGTCTTTGGGAGATCAAGGGATCAACCAGGAGGCGAATGGATTACAATTTTAAGTTTTTTTTACTAAAAATGTATTCAGAAATAATTGTTAAATGAGTAGGCGACTTGTATGTGGTATGTTTCTGAGAGTTGGATTTTCAACAGGGTTTTGTTTGATTTGAAACAAGTTAACCCTCATGTTGAACAGTTTTTTCCTTTATTGTTATAGAATATATAACTATTTGCATAAATAATGTTATTTGTGACATCTATTAAACTGTAGATAAAGTACATCGTAGAATATGGAAGAACAATTCTTTTTCAAAAGTCCAAGAAGTTTAGAGAAGGAGTCTATAACAAATAATGCTCTTTCAATGCATGATGCTATCACCCATGATACTTTTTTGCAAAGGTTTTTTGTAAAATCATTACAAAGGAACACAGTTAATCATATTTCACTGATTCCTTCGTCTCTAAGAATGTATATGAATAAGGAACTATCTCAAGATACGTGTCACATTTCCAAAATTAGTTACATACTTTAAAACTGCCCAAAAAAGTGGGCGTGAACATAGGATTTTAATTCGACTTCAGGGATTGGAGAAAGGAATCAATTTATTACTCAATTTCAAATCCCTACACGCTGCATTAGCTTTTGTATCCACTGTAATAAGGACTGTAAAAAGGTTTTTAATTCAGTTATCCATGCTTTTGCTTGCCATTAAATCTATTGAGATATTTTTAATCTTTAAAACATTGAAGAAGATAGTTTCTCTGATTATCTCTATTATTATTAAGTGAGGTAAAAGATGCAAAAACTTGATGTTCTAAAACAAGAGCAACCCATTATGCAGTCCTCAATTCAAAAGAATATATTTCAAAAAAATAAAAAAATAGTCCTATCATTGGGGTGGACTTAAGAAGGACTTTATTTCAGCTTGTGCAAGATACACTGCAATCGAAGTGAAACTTCCCAGATTTGATTCCATAATCTATGATGAATTGTATACATGGATTATTTTCTCAAGATCGCTCCAAAATATCTTCTGATTAAAACCAATTTAATAAAAGTATTTTAAAGAATTGGTATCTACAAAAAAAAAAGAAAAAAAAATCCGGTTCTATAAGTGTTTATCGTTGTTTTTAATTAACGTATACTGCCTTGCAACCCATCCCAGATGGATTACATTTACAATATTATTTTTAGGGGTATAATTTTCAATAATAATAATAATTATTTAATTAATTTAAATACAATCTAAATGATATATTATTATACTAAACAATAAAGACTACTAAAAAAAATGACTTGATACAAAATTTCCTCTAGGCTCAGGGTAAGTTGTATATGGAATAAAGAGCTAAAATAAATATTCAGTTTGAGCATTTTAAAATTTATTTCATAAAGTTCAAACTCGGGTCAAATTAAACAAATAAAAGCCTGAATGAAAAAATAAAAGCGAATCATAATGTTTTTAAATCTTCTTAAGGTAGATCAAAAAAATTAGTTATAGAGATTGGGACTTTTAAACTTTGGAGTACTTACGATTTATAAAAAAATAATGTATTAACCAACACTTCATACCTAAGTAAGCAAATATTCAAATATATACAATAAAATATATAAATTTAATGTTTTCTTTCTATAAACATTAAATGTAAACCCTATTTCCCTAAACTGTACAGAGGCGTTTTTTTTATAGCCTTTTGAAATATTTTTTTTATAGAGTAAATAAATTGGAAGGTTACAAATTATTATTTTAAAAAAGTTTAAGTTTTGCATATTGTAAATAGTGCTTTTTGGTATAAATAAATATTTTTCATCAAATGACTATTTGTCTGATTTAAAAAGAGTTGACTTTGCATATTAAGAGTGTATAAGGGCATTGGTACATCTTTGCTTACTCAAGAGTATTTTGACCTTGCTTTTAATAAGTTGAGTTTGCGTGTAGACAAAAAAAGTTAGACGTAACTGTAATAATCAGACCTTTCAATAGACATTTTGAGGCCAAAAGGACTCATATTAATGATTTAATCTGTGTCGGAAAAACTTATTAGGACAGACTAAAGATTTCTAAGGGTTAGCAATGCTAATTTGTTTCAAGACAGGGATCGTTTTGCCCTTGGACATAAAAACACGCTTAGGAGTGGTAAGGTGACATATAGGCATATCCAGGTACGTACTTGCAAAGTATAGAGGAGCATCTATGTACAAATAGTTGTACATAGATGCACATTAAATCATTATCACATTCAGGCAAATGTAAGAAAAAAAATAATATTTTTTTTAATGTAGCTTAATAATAATGGTAAATTGGATGATTTTTTTTTATAAATTACAATTTATTGATTTTCATATATTATTTTTTTATGTATATTTTTCAGATATATAATTTGACACATACGATATTTGTAAATTATATATACGTATATATTATATGTGAAAATATTACCTGATTGGAGGCAACTGTTTTTGTACATATAATTTAACATTTATTCTATTCACGAAGATGAAAAAAAACAAAAAAACTATTTGCAATAAAGTAATGATGTCATAAAAAGGAAATAAATGCTCTGTACACGTGTGTGTGTGTGTGTTTAGTAAACATACTACTAACATAAATCAAATTACAAATGTGAACTGTATCAGAATGTGGTGTGTACCATACTAACTAAATATGTATGTACATATATTGGAAGCAAAATGGTAATGTTTCTTGGTGTACTCCACATAAAATAAAAGTACTATTTTAATAAAACTTTACAAAAACATTTTTCCCTTTAGAGGGAACAGGTTTTTAAGGACCTGAAACGCCCTCCTCAAATGACTGATATAACGAATTTCAATATTTTCAATATTAGCAGGATAACAATCACAGCCATTCTTTTGACAGTTTTTAAAATACATTTTTTTACAATAAATTTAATGGAGTTGAAGATTTGAAACATTCTCTACATGATGATTTTAAATTTTACTTTATCATATATTATAATTCGATAAAAATCATTGACCTCAATACGATTGTGACTAAATACTAAGTATTTGTACCATACATAGTAATGTACAAATGTTTTTGTTACTTTTTCCAATGCAATAAGTGCTTTAAAATTAATAAATTATGATTAATAAGAAAAATACTAATGGAAAAAAAAGATACTCACATAGAAAATATTTTTCAAATGTATCTGTATTTTTTTATTGAAAGTAATATCAAAACATGGAAAAAGTAATTGTACAAAAATATTTATTTCAAACTCAATAATAATCGTTCAATAATAAAAATGATATCCAGCAATACATTAACCCTACAGCAACAAAATAGATTCCAAATTACCGTATTTTCCTGTGTATAAGATACTTTGTCAATTTTTAAACAAAATTTTTTGGAAAAAAGTACATATTGGTGGTAAAAACACATACTCAAATGCATAAGTGACCCCCTATTTTTAAAGTCAAGTTTGGTATTCTGATAGGGATTTACGTTTTTGTTTTTTAAATAGGCACCGCACTCACTGACTGACATATGTGACCAATTACACGTCAAAATATTCATTAGTGTTTGAAAATTGTGTCCTTTTGTGAACAATTAATTTCAATTTTTTTTAAATTGGAAAAAACGTTGGCACATTTATATTACATTGCTACTTTAAGGGAGATGAAATGAATTTTGATGATTTACTAAAGATTTTTTCATTCCCTATATTTTTTGCCCATATCATAAATATTTTTAATCTTTAGGTTATTCTTTTTTTACTTGATTTTTGAAGTATAAAATATAAAAAGGACGATAAAATATGTAGATTTACTTTATTCAAATTTTCATATCCTCATTGTATCAACTTAAGAACTATGTAAAAATCTACTTTGAAAATATCTTTTTTCCAGTAATTGAAAAATGAATGCATAAAATATATAGGAACGAGTATATAGAAGAACATCTGTCACACTCAGATATGTATAACATTATATTTTAAATCATACATTACATGGAATTTTTTTTCTACATACACCAGAATATGGAAAATAAATATTTATATAGTTTCTTATTTTCTAGATGATTGAAAACTATCAATTTTGAGAAATTCTCTACGACTCTCCCTTGGCAACTATTGAATGAAAGAATTAGAAGAATTAATTTTTATAGTATTGTTTTTTTCTAAAATATTTCTCTTTCTTTATTCAAAAAAGTAAATTCCTTTCAAAATAAGTTATTATACTACATATAACGCGCACTCTTACGATGAATAACCTTGATATAACTTTTAAAGGTTTATATTGAAAGAATAAAACTATAAAATAAGAAATTATTTTAATGAGCTCAAACTTTAATCTAATTTTCAACTTATTCCCTTATCATACTATTCAAAGAAATTTTTTATGTAAAAACTAAGAAAAAACCCTCAAATAGGGATTTTTTTCAAATATTTAAGGCCTATAAAATAGAGTTTTATAAAATTTTAGTTCAAAAAAAGTTTAATATTTTAACTTTGCATATGCAAAAGCATTGAAACAAGAGGAAAAATATAGCAATATCAAAAAATATGTATTTATATATATAAATATATGTAATTAAGTTATATCCTCGTTTTGCTTGCTCAAATGAAGGATTTTGTTTCATCATGCCGAGTTTGCAATTGAAACAAGCCTTCTTTTTTCATAAAAATCTCCAAAACACATAATTCAAAGACCATTTCATCGTCCCAACTTAGACTTCAATAGACCTGCATTAAGGAATAGAGATACTTTTTAGTGCCTGCAGACAAAATACCATTTGTATGATAATATGAACCCTAGATGGTGCTAGGTGTCATGCCAATTTGAAATTTGTAAATCCTTCAAATTTGAAGTGGCGAATAGATTCAGATTTCCTACAGTTTATAGTCAAAACATTCCATCCAATTGTGTATCCATTCAGGCTTTATTGCTAATGTCATTTTTACACCTGATTCAACATTTTACAGTTTGTTTTGTTCTGGAATTTACCCATCATTTAAGAAGTCAATCGATGGGGTTCATATATGAAAGTTGAAGCTACTTCCTTATATCAATTCATTTCACAACAGATTTAAAGCATCTCCCAGTCAATTTGAATATAACCAAGCGTCTTTGTTTATATATATATATATATATATATGTCTAACGCAGTTATAGTCCATTTTGAAGTGAGTGTCAATTTAACGAACATATCATTATTAAAACTTTTTTTTTTGGTTAATTTAAAAAAAATAAAAAATGAAGGAACCCTTTGATTCTCAAATACTGTAACCTTTGATTGAGTCATTATTAATCACAATAATTAAGTTTTAACACTAATATTGTAGAAATTTGGATCAGTTTTAAAAATTATGGGAGTTTATTGTAACTAGACAAAGGTGTTATGGAGTAGATTGGACTCGAGTCATTTTTTCGTGGACTCAGACACGGCAAAAATGAGTCTGTAATTGTCTCCAATATGGAAAAGATGGATTTGAATACAGTCAAAGCTGTGTATTCAAATCACTTTTTGATGAAGCCGAAGTTGAGAGGAATTGGACTCGTTTTGAACTCAGCAAAAATGCAATAAGTCTCGGAAAGGGTGGAGATGAATATACCTCTGTTAAGGACTATCATGAGAAAGGCTCTTTGGTGAGGTCAGTACCAGATTGAGAATCAACCAAAATATTATTTTCTACTCGTGTAAAGTCAGATTTAATAAGTTGATGAAGTCAACCTTAAAAAGAAACGACATGGAGGCCGTTGTCGAGGCCACTAATAACAAATGTTACCTATACATATATAGCCCATTTTCAAAACTGATCTGATCAATGACAAGTGGAAACTGTTCTCCAGGATCCTCTGAAAAGGATTGTCAATGAAGCTCTTTGAGGAGTTAATACTACCGGGAGGCCAAAATATTGATTTGTCCATTAAAGTGAATGGAAAAAAAGTTCAAAAGATTATTCAATGAAGCACACTTTATTATAATTATTACATTAAAACCCATTTTAGTTTGTCAAAATATGAATGATGAGAGGCAATAATTAAATTACTGATTTTTGAATTGAAAAAGATTCGTGAAGATACTACGATCTGTAGCACCTTGAATCTTCTTACTTTCTACTTTTCTCAAATGGTATAATATTATCCTTGCATAACATTTTGAGATTGCCTTCATGACTAAAAATACTAAATTCAAGTTAGGAGATGAATCAAATTACTTGATCATTAATAGATTGAAGAAGCTAATTTATGCGATTAAAATCAATATTTTTCACAATACTGCAATACTAATTTTAAGAGGTAAGTTTGAATTCATTTGCAAAGCAGGATTTGCCTTGTGAAGTCTTTGAAATACTTGCTTTTATATCATCCCTTTAGCTGTTGAGGATCAAATGTTTGAAAAATACTTAAGGAATCCCGGATGTGACAAAAAACAAAACTATTTCACTTAATTCCGAAGAAAGGTTTTTATGTTTTATATGGGCACATAAATCCTTGACTGTAGTTATCTGCCTATGAAGTCTGCTATTTTTCTGATAAAGTGCTTCTTTTTTTCCTCTTTCTTTTTTTAACATTCAAATTTTTGTAAAAGTTTTTCATTTTCTTTCAATATGTAAAGACTTGCCCTTTTGTTGTCTTTGTTGGTAAAGAATAGGAAGATTCCAAAAGTATATTTGAAGCTGGATAAATTCCATCCCTGTTTTCATTTTCTATGATTTCTTCATTATTTTTTTTAGGAACATAATACTCGAATACTCTTCAAAACCTGACGATTGGACCCCACCTAATTGTATGCTTGGGGTATATTTGATATAGCACAATTAACAAGACTTTATTTAATGCTGTCTTTATATTTTGAGCAAAGTTTTGATCATTTAGATATCTTTCAATTTTTTCGACGGCTCTTTGATAAACAGGTGTATGAAGCTTTGGATTATATGGAAATCTAAAAGTAAATATGAGCATCGAAATATGAAACAAATTAAGTATAAATTATACATAAAATGCAAATAAGAATGATCGATCTAAATAATTCCTATTATTATTAAACTTAAGAGTAAAAATATATATTTTCACCATTGGTATCCAGCATGGTTGGCTGTAATTGGTTCTCATTATCTTCCATTTTCTAGAATTTTAAATGAGTAGAACTTCTAGAGATACAATTACACACCAAAGAACAACTAGGCATTTTGACAATAGAAATTGTTCATTTAACAAGAGTAACCTGTAATTAATGTGATATTAAATATAATTACTTAACAGCAATTATTGTACAAAGCAGTAAAATCTGAAAGTTATGTATTAATATAAAAATACAACTATAATTTCTTGTGTAGGGGTTATCATGACCCAGCTTGTAAAAATATTTTCTTGCAAATGAATTACATCAGTTCTTAGTGGATGTACCATAAAAAAAACAATTTGGGTTTTATTCTGTAAGTGTCAAGGAAAGAAGAAGAATGGAAAAAAAATAAAAGTGACAATTACTGACATCCACAGACTATATTTGCTATATCCAATATAGGAGCTAAATGATGTGGGTATATACATATGTTATATTACTTCTATATAATCCAAATACATTTTCCTAGAGAAAAGTTTTTCAAAAAAAGACAAGAAGTTTTTGTTGCCTTGACGAGATTCTTTCATAGTGATTCTTCATCGTAAAAGTCTAGCTCATTTATTTTCTCCACATGGATCATTTCGTTTCTACCTCCAAATGTTGATATAAAAGTTTGTTAAAGAACTCTTATAAAGTAATTCAAATATAGGAACCTTTATTACATATCATCAAAGTATTATGCTGTATAAACTTTTGATTGGAGAGACGGTTTTTACCAAGTCATTTCCTTGTTTTTACTTTTTGGCCTTTTCATTTGAAAAAATAAATATAAAATATTTAAAAATACTCACTCATACTCTAATTGAGTCTAAAGAAGCTACGAGTAAACATTTCATGTACGTATTACAAATTTTGAAACATGTATTTTTTATAATCCTATTATTTAAATTGACTTATTCGTGTGTTCTTTATTAATTGTCATTTTTGATGTAGCTTCAACTTAATTTTCTCATCGTTTATTTTCAACCTTTGAAACGGATCACTTACAGAATCCTCTTATTCAAATTTTGACTCTTTAAAGGACACATCATTAAGTATTCAAATTTTGGTTTTCTTAGAGTCCAAGGGAGTCACAAATATTTCTTCAAAAAAAGATGTAATTGAACTGCTATTAGTTTAAGGGCTACAAACGATTTGAGCGGTTTCATCAGGAAAACGATATAACAATAAAATTTTCATAACATACTTGATGACGTAGATTACTGACTTAGGATATGGAATTTTTTTCCCCTATAATATATAACAAAGATCAAAAGATCAATAGCTAAAAACTGAGTCAAAATTGATTGAACTCAAATTGATTTCACTGGTCAACAGTCAAAAATCTTATGTGGTGTAAGAATAATAAAAGTTCTTTAGCTTTGCATGATGATTTATAATCTGTAATTGTTTTCTTTCGAGAGTTCGAGGGTTTTTGAGAACTCGAATCCTACTTTTTGAGCTAATTTGGCCCCTTTCCCAACTGCAACTTCAATTGAAGCCTGGAAAGATACTCATTTTGAGCATTAAGAGACAATGATTCGCTAGTGTATATAATGCAAATTCCGGTCTTTGTTTTGGCCAAAAGGAACTCTTGCAGGCATAGACGGCGGGAGTAGGCCCAAAAGTCGAAAATCCACCAAAAATCAAAGACTCACGGTAGTGCTTCTAAAGTAGTAGCGTGCAGACAGATTACGTAATCAGATGAAATCCTTCTGAACACTTGTACTTCAGTCTATTGCAGTTGTTTGTAAGTAGCTGTACCGTGCGTCATTGATTTACTGTTTTTTATAACTATTATAATAGCAATTCCTTAAGTGCTCATTTTCATATCCTCGAGTTAAATAAATTTAAGTGATTAAATAAAGTCTCATGGGTACTCTACCAGTTCAATTAATTAATAAGGCTATAGATTCAAAGGGGAAAAGATTTAAACCTATAAATGCATGCATAAGTTTATAAGAGAAGTACATGTATTTAAAGTTGGTTATTGATTAGTTGAGGAAAGAACCTGTCTTTCTTTTTCAATTTAAATTATTGTAACCTGAATAGTATTTATAGTGGATATCTTTTTAACATATCTCTTAGTACAAACATGACCAAATTTATATATACTAAAGTTTTTTGTAACAAACTTAAGTAGCTTTAATTCTTATATACCTATAATGTATGTATTATCAGTCCAATATAAAACTTGATATTACATTTACGTAAAAAGAATAATTGTTTGCTAAGGAAAAGTCCTCATTGGATGAAGCTATTCCTTTCATATTGGTCGTGAGGATATTATTGTCTTTTTTGGTCATTTAAGAAATTTTTACGTCATTTTTCTCCTCTCTATAATGGGTTATATTGATTTTATTAAGGAAGTTTGTATTATAGGTGTCCTAAGGTACTTTTTACTTCCTCAATACTTATTATGTTCTAGGATGTACATACATACATACAATAGGTTATACAACATTTTTATTATATTAATTGTATTTGTATTAATATCCACCTATATTTTTGATGGTTTTCAATTGTTTGTGCTATAATGAACCCTCTTTATTTTTTGTTGTTGGTTTAATTTGAAGGATCTCAAATTCAGAAAATAATATGATACATTAAACCCTCAAAATATATAAGATTGTTGGATACGGATACGTCAGTAATGAGAGTAAGTTTGGTTTACATCTGATTTTATTATTCTCCCTCTTGGACTTTATACATATATATTTACAATATTTAAGCAGTACATAGTTACAAATGGTGAGGCAGTAAGAGTAAGTGAATATAGTTGTTTATTGCATTATCATATAACACTGTCACTTTGTTATGACCTTATATGTATATGAGTAGTCTGGGCTATTGAGATGGGAAATTGATACGTAGAATGTCTGGGCCACAAATGATAATCGTAAAAATTTCGAATATATCATTTTTATTGGAAAAATTTAGTTGCTATATTAAATTTTTAGTCTGGTCTTAGTTACAAATAAAATTAAACGTTTGCTTAGGATTTTTGTTAATTTGCATTCAATTACGCAGTAAAAATGAGTCCAGAAATGTTGAACACAGATTTCATTAAATATACTATGAGTAAAACAAAAAAAAATTCATAGTGCTCTTTCAATATAGTTTTAATGGGTCACGAATGTTGACCCAGAACATCCAAAACCATTAAAACCATTAAAAAAACTAAATTAAATAAATTTAAATTAACCATTGCTAAATTACTGAAATTGTTGAAGATGTCGGCATAACAATTGATACATACCATTACATATTGTCCTATATTTTGACTATAAAACGTGAAACAAGAAGAAGAAGGTGTTTGTTTTAAAATATATATTAAGTGGATTTAAACCAGAGGTAGAATGAATCAACATAAAATTCAATCCAAATCAAAGTAATTAAGATCTACACACGTATAGGTTATACGGTTTCAAAAATACACTTTAGGGAAATAAAATCATGAAAAGACATCATTTTACGGCTAATTATACTTTAAGTAAAAACTTTTAACGTTGAGACATTTCATTAGATTTCTAAACCATAACATATTTAGAATTAAAAAATCCAGAATTAGCAAGTTTAGTAAATTATTCCCCCCTTACCCATGTTATTATTTACATTTGAGGTCATTTCATTCTGAATACAACACTGAAAAAGTCAAGAATATAATTATACATATCATGAATAGTTTGAAATATTTGTTATAGCATCCTTAAACAAGTTTAATATCAGTTTATAAGATCAGGAGAAAAACTAATTTTCCCTTTTTATTACTTAAAAAAAAAAATATTTTTTTTAATTAAAAAATTTACATGCAAAGGAGACAATGAGTTAATTTTTCAAATGTTTTTAAAAAAAATGAGTTTAATTGTTACATGCTTCTTGTGTTTTTCAAAAAAAAAATTAAAAAAAATTGAAGAAATCTTTTTAAATGAGTATTGTCAAGGGTTTTCTCGAAAGAAAAACAAAGAAAAAAACTCTTAAACAGTGAGATCATGTGTACTGTATCTATTAAAATTCAATACACAATACATAAAATTGCCCTAACTAATATGAATTTCTTAAAATACAAACTACAGAGCTTCAGCCTTTCACGTTTGTCGAAAATGGACTTTTCCAAAAAAACAAAAACTGATAATAATCTTGTTAAACACATGTACCCAAAAAAACACCATTTTTAACGTACATTGGATACAATATTAAGTATATTTACAAGTTATTTTTATTATTTTGAGGGAATCAATCAATCATACATGTTGGATACGGATACGACAGTAAATGAGAGTAGTGTTGGTTTACATCTGACTTTATTATTCTCCCTGTTGGACTTTATATAGTAACAATATCTAAGGAGTACATGGTTACAAATGGTTGCGAGTACGTGTACTTGTGCCTGCCTTTGAATATAGTCGATTATCACATTATCAACGGTTATTTGTAAATGTAACATTGTTGTGGTCTTAAATATCTATAGATCTTTAAAAGGGGAGATTGGTAAGTAGAATGTTTAGCCAACACATACAGCTGTCAAGTGAAGTACACAATGGATTAATGAAAGGATAAATAATATTTTTTATAAATACGATGATGAAGAATATTTTGTAAAAAGACGGAATTTATTTATTTCCTTAAATTGCAATTGCATACTTATAAGTTTTCAAACCCCCCGTCATGTATGAGATTTTTATTTTATCAACACGCAAGAAAAACACACAATTATGTGAAAAAAATAATTAATGATTTCAATGCACTTAAAGATGTGACAAAACTGCATAAACTATGAATAGCAAGTAAGTATGATTAAAAATTAGCAAACTCATTCCTTGTGTTTTTTTTTTTTTGATATAATACGTTCAATATTATGCAAACTTAAATTATAAAACGAGTTTTTCCAAGAAAATTTTTTACATATTTAAAGTCAAATAACTCACTTTGTAATTAGGAATAATTAAAAATAATTATGCTAATTGTGTTAAAAAAAAAGGTGATATATTTGTAATAATTGTCGTACCTTTTTAATTTTTCACCTTTCTTTCCTCATTTAGAGTTGTACATATTTAATTTATTATCAAGGTTAGCATAAAAATCTTTAGAAACTTGAATATTCTGTGCATATTATGTAAAAAGATTTCTCGCTACTTCTCAGGAACTTTTGGGGTTGAGATTGTATCTAAATAATAAATGCTCTGAAGTTATTATAATTTATGGTCTATTTGAAGAAACAAACAATATAGATTCTAAAGGAGTTTTATTCATACATTTGTAAGAAGGTATTTGTTGTGAGCAATAGGTGAAAAAACAACAACTAACTAGATAGTTGGTATAAAGTTTATTTTTGGACATACTATTTACCTGTTAGCTATTTATTTTTTATTGCAAAGTTCACAACAATATGCAATTTTTGACATCAAATTACTTCCATAATAATAAATTGTATTTTAGCTGTAATACTAACTTTAATGTTGATATTGCCCATCCATGGGGAAATTTGGTTCATAGTCACTATGGTTAAATAATACTTATATAAAATCATAATGATTATTCGTATAATTGAAACAAAATTTTATTTAGCCTAAAATTCACTCCATACACTGCATTCAAAAATAATAATTCCCTACAAAACAGTCCTTTGTCTTCATGTTTGAAGATGTTTACCCCCGATAAGAGATTCTCTTATAATTTACAACCATTTCAGTGTATAAGCTTCAGATGCTTCTCTTTGTTCATGAGGCGCAATAATAACACATTAGATCAATCAGACCCATTCAATGAATCCTTATGTGCCTCTAAGTCATTATTTGCCTTCAATAACAAATCTGATGATAATTAACTACAAAAATATTTATATTCTCATAAAAGGAGAAGAACTTAAGAATGTAACTTAGTCAGCATGAAAAAAAATTACTTTTAGCTTCTAAATTTAGACAAATAATACTTTTTTTATACATGAAAAAAAAAACCAGGGCACTCGAATAAATACATTTAGTACTGATTTATATTTTACAATTTTTTTTTCTTGTGCGAAATGTTTGACAACTTTCAAATTTAATATGTACATATATTATTTAATATATTCCTGTTACTCAACAATGAATCTGATATCAATTTGACTATTTCTAAAAAAAAAAAAATCAACATTCAAAAGGTGCAACTATGTTATATCTATATCAAATTTTGACTTTATTTATGTATATATCAATTGAATTTGATAGTGTTAAGAAAGGTTTTGCAATGTGAGAGAACGTAATAATAATTGACAATAAAAAAAAGAAATAGTCTATCTCTGCAACTAAGACTAAGACTAATCATTTGTAAGCAATAAATTAATTATAATTATTATCCTCAAATGAATGGAAGGAATATTTACTTATTTTATTTAAACTTACAAGGTCATAATTGTCAAGTTAACAAGAAAACAAATTTGTCACTTTATATCGAGGTACGACCAAGGATTGTTGTCTATCTAATCAAGCAATCGGATAAAGGTGTTGACTGCACATGGATCCAATATGGTCCCTCAAAGAACATCCATCTTTTTCATAAACTCAGAGATTTATTTAGTGGCAGTTGATTTTTTCCTATAGTACAGTTGCAACTATTATTGGAGTTATTATTTAATATATCGAAATAATACAATTAATACAAACGAAAGAGAATATCTTCAAAAATAATATGAGTGCAGTTCTAACACATTTTTGAAATATTTCAGAACAACCTGGTTTCTTGTTGAGTTGACACATATTATGGAGGTTAAGTGCCTGTTAAACATCAGAGTGATAAGTAATTGTAGGTTTACTACTGAGATACTTTTTGTTCGACATTATTTCTTTTAGGTGATTTAATACTTTTCAACCCAGAGGACACCAGTGTCCCATAAGTTCAAAATGTGCTAATGTGCTCCAATGTCAAGCGATTTTTTTTTTTTGATAGCTAAGATGTCAAGCTATTATTCATATTTTATAGTTAGTCATTAAAAAAAATTGATTTGAATATTTTTCAAGGTACTGAAAGTTTGCGATTTTTACATATGGAAAAAAATTCATGTTTAAACCAATATAACTTTTTCGTTTTTCAAGGAAATTATTGGTTAATCAAATATTTCTTAATATATACTAGAATAATTATAAGTTTAAAATATCTCTTAGTTCTAACGCTTACCTTAGAAATTATTCAAGTCAAAGTTCTTTGGGAAACAAGTGTCCCTCTGGGTGTGAAGGGAATTTTTTATTAATATGTCATCAAAAATTGCTTCATAAAATATCACATATAAACTGTACATAGCAGGTGATATATATTTTATATCTAAGATTTTTCAATTTTTTTTGTCAAGTAGAACATAGGAATAAAGAATAAATGTAACTAAAGATTTAAAATAAATATGAAAAAAGTATTGATAAACCGTGTAGTTTTAAGGATGAAAAAATTCCCTTCACACCCAGAGGAACACCAGTGTACCTTTATTTCTTATAGAAACGAGTTGAGTTACAATATTTTTATTAAATCAAATTAGGTTAGTATGATCACTTTGACTTTAAAAAAATATAACTTTTAGTTAAAAATTCTTTCTGATACCTTACGGGTTTGAAAGGGTTAATGTCATCACTCTAGCAGTTGGCTTTCATGAAGGAATCAACCAACAAAAATTTTGACCAATATAAAAAAACCTTCCTCCTACATATATCAGAACAATTTATTTTTTAAGATTGATTAGATATGGTTTTTTGATAATTCATTTAAAATTTCAACTCAATAAAATAATTGCATAACATGTATGTCTCCAAATTCGTGTAAAATTATTATTATTATAACACTTTATAGATGAATAAAATTCTTCATTCTGTTACATTAGATGCTTTTGATTTCCAATTACACATTTATGGAAAAAAAATATGTATAAAAATTTGAATAGAAAGTAAATTTATATAATTAAATATATTTTGTTTGAAATAAGACTTTTTATATTTGCACAGCATCAAATTTCAATTCCATTAAACCATAAATTATATTTCTTTTATTTAGTAATATATGTACATATGTATATGTAAATGTAAAATGTGTTTACTCTCGTTTCAGCTGAATTTCTGGGTTAGATTTACTATAAAATACAGTTAAGTTTTTTTAACATTTCTTTTTTCTTTTTGCTCCTTCATCATAATTAAATAATCCTTGGAAATAAGGTACTTTTTTGGTTACAAACCTCCACCACAAATTATTACATTTCATATGGGTAGACATATATATATATATATATATATATGAATTTATAAGAGTAAGTATGCTTATGTACTTATTTATCCTACTTTCAACATTATATACGTTGCTTTGATATCATATTTAATCAATTTAATTTGTGTCAGTGGCTTTTTTTCCATGAAAGTAAAACTTTTTTTTTTTAGAAATTTGAATTAATATACATACATACATCAGTTAGGAAGTAGAAAATATTAGTTAGATGACATGAGTATAAAACCGTTCCTTCTTTTATTTATAGGCAAATAAATAAACCAGGAACTGCAAGGAAATAAAAAATATTTTCTTCAGTCAAATTTTTTCTTAAATAGGTTGACTCTTTTATTTATTTTTTAGAGCACTTCTCTCTCTTGCAAATACTTGATTTTTGCAGTTAATATAAGATACAAATAAAAAAGTTAAATATCAGGTGATGCTAAGTTAATTTATTTGTTATTTTATTTTCTTAAGGTTTTTAAAAAGGCAACAGTTTTATTTATGACATATGTGTTTTTTGTTTGTTTTTAAATATACAAAAACTAACTTTGTTTTGGGGGGTAACCCTTTTCTTAAAAAAATAAATATAAACTTATGAAGTAAATAGTATTATGTTACATATAAATAATTGAATTGATTCATTCGAAAAAAAATATTATACCAAATGGAAGGAATAAAAGGGTTGCCAATTGTAAATATAACTTGTCCATAAAATGAATAGGCTTCTTTTTGTTTTTTGTTTTTTTTGAGATTACATGTCTTTACACTTATTATTATTATCGAATACATTAATTTTCCGAATCATTGATTAACAATTGATATCATGAAAAATAGCATTTTTATATATTAGAAAAAAACTCTTAGTAAAGATTTTTGTATTGTTTTATAATCTTCGAACTTAATATATCATTCTTTTCTTCTTTTTTTTTTTTTCATTTAATTGCTAAGATGTTTTGTATATTTTTCCATTTTTTTGATTCATTAATTACATAGACTATATATATAACTTGACAGTGTTTTTATCAAAATTCTATTTGAAAATTATTTATTAGCCAAGAAGTTTATTAATACTAAACGATTGAACACATTTTTTAAAAGAATTCAATAATATATTAATATATTTACATTTATCGAAATGCAAAATCAAGAAACTTATATTGACATGGATAATTTGATCTTAAAAACACTCCATTTTGTGCCACCACCAGACTTGAGCCCCATGAACTATTTCGTATGAAACGCAGTTGAGCAATGCACTAACAAGTCTCCATGCAACACAAAGGAGAATCTGATCAAAAGGATCACGAAGGAGTTCAATGCCTTGAAGAAGGATGTCGTCATCAAGACATGCTTGAAACTTTGGACCAGGATCGAGGCTGTCATTGCCGTTAGCGGCTATTTTATTGAATAAAAAATAAAATATATTAATTCAGCTTTCAAATGGTGTTAATTTCATTAAAATCGGTTCATTAGTTTGTGAGATATTTAAGTTTAAAAAAAAAGTAAACTTGGTTGTTAAAGGTCGTACTCACCCTGTATACATATATATATTTATATTCATCGAAATTCAAAATCAAGAAACTTATATAGACATTGATATTTTGAGCTTAAAAACACTCCATTTTAAATTAACAACATAAATGATCCAATTTTAATTTATTTCCTCATATTATACTTTATAATAAAAAAATTATTAATTATTATTATAAAAAATGTAGAATTTGTTCTGATAAGGGATTTTTCAAAAGTCCTATCATTTCTATTTTAAGTATTTCACAAAAAAAAAAAAAAAATGAAATATATTTTTTTGATACTAAAATATCCTGATACGTACCTAACTGGCACGACCCCAAGATTAAATTTTTCTTTCAATAGGATGTTATTGTAACATTAAAATCTCAAAAAGTTTCATGGTACGTTTATTTATATTATCATAGCATAAGTTTACTCATAATTTTTTTTTAACAAGTATACAATTAAAGGGGTATGCTTAAATAAGCAATATTGTGCACTTGCTTTTTAATATTCAATACTTTCATTATCGATGTAACTATGCTACGTAATGAAAATTACTTTTCCTGGATTTTTTTTTAACATTTTAATTAAATAGAAAGCTCAATATTATATTAAGCTTGTTTTATTTGCATTTGTCTTGTGTCTGTGTGTGTAGGTGTGAGTCATGTTCACAGTTGGGGTTAGGAACGAAGAGTAAGGACATTTGCCTTCCAGATTTATGTAACCTCAACATATGCCCAATAGCAGCACCCTTTTAAATGTCCCCTCTAGTTTATTTGCGCCCCTGGTTTGAGTATTATGTTGCTCTTCAATATTTTAGTGTTTAAGCTATGTTCTACAGACTGTTCTGAACAATACCATTTTAACCGAGATCAAGAAAAGATCAAGAAACTTGAGAGAGATCGAAAATTATATCAATGTAGCTACTGTTGTGTCGTGTCTCCATGATTAACCCTGACAGCAAAACTTTGAAGGGTTCAGGATCAATAAAAGAGGGAAACTTTGAGAGTTTTCAAGACGGATTTCAATACTACTTACACGGTTGGTAATTCTACAGGTATTCCAGTAGATTGTAAAATAATAAAGAATATACAATATACATTAACTTTTTTTTTTTCACTTTTAGAACACTAAAAGCTTTCTAAAAGTGTCCTTTTCCCCTGAATTAGAAAAAACAATAAATATTTCAAATTTGTCAATTTTTAAACTTTTAAAAGTTACAAATCTATTTTTCCTTTTCCTCCTTGTTATTATTATAGCATTTAAAATTAAATTTTTTCTAGATATTAACCCCTATGGAAATGAAATAAAACTTCGCTGTGGAAAAATAAAAA
Organism: Lepeophtheirus nordmannii; assembly: GCA_963680855.1. NCBI lineage: Eukaryota > Metazoa > Arthropoda > Copepoda > Siphonostomatoida > Caligidae > Lepeophtheirus > Lepeophtheirus nordmannii. Next base: position 3,426,071 of record OY804520.1, on the reverse strand, counting down.
AAAAAGTTATTCTACCTCCTTTATTAACTTTAACATATAATGAAGCTTAGTTCATATGGTTTAAATATGCATTCAAAAAGTTGTTTGAATTTAATGTATATTGTATGTATGTATAATTTAAGTTTTTATGGTGTTTTTTTTTTGTTTTTTTTTTAAATTCATGATGGCTCTGACAACTTTAATTTATCATATTTTACATAATTTATATAGATATAGACTCTATAGTCTATAACATGTTTATTGATGAGCAAAGTTTGACTAATTATACATTTCTACATAATCTGTATTTTGTTGTGTGCGTTCATCAATGATGGTAATAAGGACCATTTATAGTTTTATACTGTTATTTGATAAATATTGATGTTCGTCTTTAAATTGTCAGTTTACTCATTAAAAAAAACAAAGAACTCATAGTTACTTTTTATAATCAGAGCAAAATTAATTTAGTTTGATAATTTAACTTTTTGATGGATATATATGATTTAGTGGTAATTTGATCTCAATTATAGAGATATCTTCTCCTTCTTTTTTTTTTAATTGCATTGAAATCGATATTGTGACTACAATAGCAAGTCACTGAACGGATTCCGTGTATTTATAAAAAAATATAAATATGAAAAATATTATATAGCAATGAAGTAATGAAACTCATGTAGACAATTTTAGAGACAATGCCATCTGTTCTGAGATGAAGGACAAGTTTGGGGATGGTAGAAGTCTATGCAACAGGTTTATGATGATTTTCTACGTCTAGTCTTTGTTTCAATGCTCCTTCAATCCTGGATATGTTGTAGCTATGTTGATGACTTTTGTAACTGATTTGATCTTATCCTGTGATTTTGTGCAGAGACACTTTTGCTGATCTTGTCATGTCCTTGAAAAACTTTTAGGAAAATGGGGTTGTCTGCAATTTCAATGTCCTTCTCCTCAGTAACTTCAAGCTTAAGAAGGGACAATTTGGGTGACTTGAGAAGAGTAAATGGTGATGTCTTCTGTGGCAGCTTCTCATGTAGCTATATTGCTGTTTGTATAACTGTAGAGGTATCTTCATAATCAAGTTAAATAAATATTGATTATGATGCCACGTAATCAAATTATCATTCATTCCTTCAAGACTCTCTCAAAATGAATGGAGTTTATCTGGATATTCAAAATCCAAAAATCGTGATAAAGTTAATTAGTGTTGTTGTTTTTTTGTTTGTTTGTTACTTACTTTGATAAAGATGTATTCAAAACAACCATATTCATAACATCATCAAGAAATTTTTTTTTCTTATTTTTTGACACGGACGTATGTAGCCAACTGCAGTTCTAAATTAGAATGAATACAACACGAATGTCAGACATATTTTTATTTATACATATTGGAAATATTTTAAAGTTGATAATTAATTTTATATCATCTGTAAATTGAAAAAAAAATTATGAATACTTAGAAGTAAAAAACAAAATAGTTATTAAGACTTATAAATCAAAAAATAATTTAGTTTATCATTATTCTCCACAAAGAAACATTATGTTTTAAAAAATTTAAAGAAATTGAAACATTAGTACTGCTATACTCATTATTTGTATAGAACAATTGGTGTGTAACTGAAAATTTCGAAAATATATTATTATAACCATTATCAATTTCTTACAATTTGCAAATATATTAGAATTTAACATGTTTGTTCTAAACGAGTTTTCTCCTCGCACAGTCGATCACACTAAAGCTATGAAACAAAGTGTTAGTTGTATTAGATTTCCTTATCTATGGTACTTATTTCCCCCGTAAGATGTCACTTTCGAAGTACCAACATAGATTTACATCTTTCTTCTCTTCATAGAACTTAATTTATTTTAGTTTAAATAAAAAGTTAAATTCATGAAGGTTGCGTAGTTGGTTAATCTGTAATTTAGCGTCCTCTAGCGATCAAAAAAGTCAACTAATAGCTAATACAACAACAAGATAAATATTTTATTCCATTTGATATGCGTATGCCCTTGTTACTTACTTAAGAAAAGGAAATAGTGTCCCGAGTATACTTTCTTTCAAAGTAAAATATACACGACGAGCTTTTTTGTACACTCGCAACCTCGATTTTCAAAAATCGGAAAGGAAAGAATTAAGAAAAAGAACAACTGGTAGCTGCTACCCTTCTGTAGTTACCTTGTTGCCAACTTTTTTATACTGGACAGAGTTATTATTTAGATATACTATAGATTGATGAGTTCCCCCAATATAAAAATCAATCATTAATACTCGTTTATTAATCAATAATTCAAAAAAAAAAAGGCGCGCAATCCTTGACTTAATATATTTTCTATACATTAAAAATCATTAATAACAATAATGATAACACCTTTTTCGAGTTCATAACACGTACAGTCAGGTCCTTTAAATCAAAAGAGTCAAATGATGAAAAACAGCTGAAGGGAAAGTACATAGTATTTTTGTTTATCCCAAAAAGGTTTTTGCAATAGCTTGCAATTTTTTTTTATCAAGTAGGGTAAAGTAAAGAGACCTTTACCAAATCCCCCTTTTAAAATCAACTCTCCCTTCTTCGGCTTTTTGTTGAATTGTTTTATTTACATAGGTAAGTGTTATTATATGATTTAACGTACTCCTATAGGATTTTAGTTATTTTATTGTGTTTATACGTAGAATAAAAAGTTCTTAGTATATAAACTTATTTTATCCTTATAAATGTGATGCTTAATGAATGAATACACTAGCATTTATTAATGGGTGGATTCACTTATGAAATTATTAACTAACTAGAGTTAGAAAGGGATGTATCAACTCTCCCTTCCTTACTCTAAATATATTTTCGTATCATAAATCCACATTATATATAATAAAACAGGATTTAAAAAAGTTTTCCTCTAAATATCCTATAGTATCTTGTCACATTGTGATAAAAAATACAAAATGGTGGGAAAGCGTTATTGGATTTCTGAAAATTATGAATACATATAATGTTATATAGAGTTTTGACCATTTTTAGAGTTGGCTACAAGGGGAAATTTGAAAATCTTTGAGATTTAAATCTTGAACTGGTTGTGAGTTGAATATAATGAAAAATAAAAACATAATTATGATTTTGTCTTAACAATTTTACCATTCCCCAGTATTTATGTTTTATTTGTATATATTATTCATTAGCATAAACTTTCTATTCTCCTTTACACCTCTTCACTGAAGTTCCTCCCCTACTCTTGGAAGAGTCCAATATTTAATTTCATATTTTTCTACCTGTCTGGTGTGTGTTGCATGTAAGCCAGTCAGTGCTATTCATAGGAATGTAAATAATATGCAAATCGGGCTTATAAGAATCAAAGAAAGAGAAAATCAACCTGGTAACTCTGACAATTTGATGAATGTTGAGAGGGAAGCAGCTTGAGCAGTCATGACGTTTTACTGAGCTACAAGCTGCTATTCTCCTCTTTGTATACAAATGAAGACATCAATAATAAATGATAACATTATGTATGTATACCATAGATGAGAGGCAGAAAATTAACTGAAATTAATGTCAGGAAATTATATATTTTTACCTAATAATTATACGAGAACTTGAGCCCTTTTTGCTTACATTTTATTTGCTTTATTAACCTTAATGCATGTATTCCTTCATGCGAGATCTGTACTATCAGGTAGATGCTCTCCCCTCAGTAATAAAGGAAAAATGATAACAGCTATGGAAAATACAAAATACTATTCGAAGAGCCAACTCTACAAAGTCTCGCACTCGGCATTTTGCATATTATTTACATTCCTAGCTATTCATTCTTTTCTCTTCTCCTCCTCGCTAAGCCACTGAGTAGAATAAATAAAATACCTGTTGATACGAGTCACGACCTTCTCACTTCATTGAAGAAATAGAAAATAATAATTTCCATCCTTTTCTACCTAGTAGGCTTGTGTCAGTCTGGACTGCAGTCACTACTCCTAACTGCTTCTCTATCTCTTGTCTCTACCACTCGCTAGAATAAATAAAACACCTGTTAATACGAGTTACGACTTCCTCACTTCATTATTTGTAGAAATATTCATAATATACAAACAGCTTTCTTTTTTTAAGTTTCGTTTTCAAAATATGGTTCTCATAAATTATCAACCAGTCTGATAAATTAATTCAACTTCCATGAAAATTTAGTTTTTAAGTAAAATTTCTCCGCTCGACAAATCTCATTGAGCCAAAATTAAAATCATGCCTCATCTTCATTTTGATCAAAATGATTAATTTTCATTTAAATACTTAGTAAGTTTGTATAATCAATAATCGCACAACCTTTATTCATAAACTCCTTTATTGATTGCTAATCTTGTCTTTTTTTGGTACGAGATGTAAAAAAATAATGAATAATGAATCATCTTCCTACAGACTCTCAATAGAAATTTATGTGCCAATATTTCTTCTAATTTCTTACTATTATCTAAATACAAGAACATTTCCATGCTTCGCATGGAAAGTGAACTTAAAAACAATCGCTTCACAGTTAGGCCTAAAACTGATTAGGGTGATTACTGATATTGTGATAGACAATGCATAAACTTAATTTCATTGACTAGGGAAAAAATATTATATTTAAAATTATTTTTCATCATCAAAGATAAGTTTCAATGGTGATAATATATAAGATATTAGTAAATTAAAAAAAGGTAGCATGACGATAAAAGAGGATTCCATGTTAAAAACAAAGTAATAAGTAATTCCTATTGTACAAAAATACATAATAAATAATTTAATTTAATCATCATCTGCTCCAGTTTCTACTTTTTTATTCATCATTTAAAATTACTATAACAACTTCAAACAGTCAAAAGGAATGTGGTCATTTAATTTTTTTTTAAGAAAAAAATATAATGGGATAAAATTCAATTATTCAAATTACATAATATATTGTTATATCAAAAGAACTGTACATTGATTCTGAAAGGAAACGTGATTCTAATTTCAGTTTTCAATTACAAATGAAAAAAAATATTGATAAAATCGATATCAATATGAATGGTTGTTAACACGATCAAATATACATTGAAATGGTTTGTATAACAATTTCAAATATTTTAGATACACAAACATACATCTTTTGTAAAAAAAAATTATTCAATTGACAGCTGATGATATTTACACTACATATGTATGTATCTAAATTGTTTTGAAATAGTTATATAATAATGACTGATTAAATGTTATATGAATTATGTACTAATTAATTAACCCAGAATTGGCATTAAATATCCCTTTCAACTCAAGGATATAATTAATGATAGAAGGGTTGCTGTTGAATCACCAATAAATAAGTAACCTACATGGGAAAAAGACGGTAATAAAACTAGTAGAAAATTAATATGATCATCAAATCCTATTCGTTATTATAAGGAAGAGAATAAGAGCATGTCAACATTAACTAATCATTTGGTGATAACGCATGATATTGCAATGGTGGGCGAGCCACAGACACAATAATTTGATATTTGACACTTCAAAATATGGGTGTAACATAATGTTTTAATCGGTTTTAATATTTATTCTCTTTTATGATTTGTTTTCCCCTAAAATGATGCCAAATAAGATTTTTATAAACAATTAAACAAAAGTATCATATATTGAAAGCTATGACCCTCTAAACTTCAATTTGTTAGTTGATAAATCGTACTCGTTTTCAATGTGATCAATATTGCGTAATTGTTTCTATATATTATTTGATGCGTCAAAAAAAAATAATATTTTTTAGTGTATTTTAAGTGTTAGAACGAAGTTTTTCATAATTTTAAAGTAGTGGTGCAGTGTTTTAGTGCTGATTATGTTTTCCATGCCTGTTTGTCTGCTTACCTATAAATTCATTTATTTTCACATATATAGGTATGTATATGAATGAATATCAATGTGAATTTAATGATCAGGCAATTTTATAGTCAAACAACAAAAGATAGATTCCTACAAATAACTTTTGTAGAATGTAATTCTCACAAATCCAAAACATTTAGTATATCAGGATATTTTGACCACAAAAATAGTAATGTGATTTAGAAATACTTAATTAATAATAATTAGGTTCTTATAGGAAACACTGGATGTTCAGATAAGATCGCCTTATTTGATAAAATTTGCTCTCTTTGTTTTAAATCTTTGAATTTTTTTCCTACTATATTTTAATTTAGACTAAATAAAATCGTATCTCTGGCTATATTTAAACAGTTTACTGAAGTTTCTATCGTTTTAAGCTTTCAATGGAATCATTTTATAAATCTGATTAATTTATCCAAACAAAACAATTATTTATGTTCCTCCTATCTTACAATATTGGCGCAATGAAGGCCTTTTGAGAGCAGATAAAGAGCCCTTAGAATTTGAATAACTTTTTTGCCATTTTCAATCTAATAGAAAAAGCTGTACAACTTGTTTTTGAGGCTTGTGTTAAAACCTTATAAATATTATGTCTACACTACCATCTCGAAGAAAGCTTTAAAAGAAAATTTAAAAGGAAGAGTCAATATGAAGTTGATATGTTGTTTTAATATGTATAATGGGAAGAAGAAATAATTTTGATTTTTAAGTGCTTGTCTACTTGAAAGCAAAAATTTCTTGAAGATATATTTGATAAGAATGTCAAATCTAATTAGTAGGGAAGGGACATAGACGTTTTTTTTTCGTTTTTTTTACATGAAACTTTTGTATTCGACTAAAAGAGGGAGGAAAAACATATGTACTATATAGTGACTTTTTTTAGCTTGATATCATGTATAATTCTATTCTATTGGCTATTCAAGAATGAAAACTGTTGAGTTAGCTCTTTGTTTACTATGTTAGACTTAGTAGTTTCTCAGAATATGTTTGTTATTTGTATACTCAAAACCTTGACCTTAAAAAAAAAGAAGAAAAATACGAGACAAACAACTGGTTATTTATGTATGTATGTATGTATAGTTACCTTATCCTTTGGATAAGGTAAGGTAAGAAGTATTAATTAGTGTCTTTTTACAAACTCATATTAGGCAGAGTTTCAAAATTGAAGAGAGATTCTACTGATTCAAAAACAGCTGAAGAAATAATACGTTATTGTATGTATGTGCTTTAGTTTATCAAACCCGAAAAGAGATACGAGTGATGAATGTTTTGTGAGGTTTTTTCATGTCCCTTTGATGAATGATCATTATTATTTAAACATTTAGAAATTGTCAAAGAGCAATTTATAATAAGGAGATTAAACATTGCCAAAAATATAAATAATATCAATCAAATCAAAATATAGATACTTACTCTGTAGCATGACGATGCAGGATTTTAAAGAAAGAAAATGATCCAATATATTTTGTTATTAAAAAAGCTTATTGATGAAAAAATATATGTATAGAGGGAGAGATAAAAGACTTACTCCCTAGGTAGTGTTCCATTAACTTGATTATTATTATTATTATTATAATCAAAATACATATTATTAAGAAGAAGAAGAAGAGAAAACCCAAAAGCCAATAAGAACCTTTCCTTAACATAAAGTTAAGTTTTAATAACATCAAATTTACTTACTTATCTACATACCCTATGCATCAACTTTTTGTATATCTATATAAAAGTTCAATATATATATGCATAAAAATACTTTTTTCTGATTGATGAAAAAAGTTGATCATACATAACTACATACATACATACATATATATATATATATATATATATAACTCAAAATACACAAGTATAAATATAGCAAACAAGCAAACAAAACAAAGTGAATAATGGAATATAAAAGTTATAAAGGGGCCTAGATGATTACAAAACACATTTACACATTCCTAAATATACTAAAACCTAGGCGTCTTTACTATTCATTCAAATATACATATTATAAGGGGATAAAAGCCCTGCTTTTAGTTGTATGGCATCGTATAAATAAAATATACATGGAAATGTACAGTATGAATTGTATAAATATACAAATAAGTATGTAAATGGGAAGAGAGGAGCTGGTGTTTTGACATGGCTTTTATAATTCTCTTTTTGATTCATAGGATCCTCAAATCCTCTTCCTCTTATGCTTAAAACAAAAGTCATTTTGTAGTTCAGTCTACATATTTATAGACAAAGGTAAACAAAAACCTGTCAGTATTATATTTACTAAATTGTTTTATTTTCCCTCATAAGACTCACTCTCACCCAACCCACATTCACCAATAAATAAAATTACATCTTTTAATATCGCGTATAATGCGCAAATGTTTTCCTTTCTTTTGAGGTCACCTCATTTCTCATTTTTGATACCTTGAATAATATATATTATTATTCAATATGCTTTCAATGTTTATATAAAGCCAAATAACAAACTCTTTCATGCCTAACTACCATTCAAATATCTTTAAGTTACATGTTTATTATGCTAATGTTTAAATATAATCAGAGATACGATTCTATTTAGTCTAAATTAAAGTCTGGTAGGAAAAAAAATCAAAAACTTAAAACAAAGAGAGCAAATTTTATAAAATAAGGCCATCTTATCTGAACATCTTATCCCTTTAAGAACCTAATTATTAATTAAGCATTTTTAAATCGTATTACTGTTTTTGTGATTAAAATATCCTGATATACTAAATGTTTTTGATTTGTGAGAATTACTTTCCATTAGGATGTCATCTGTAAACAAATTTAAAATCCTTGGTTGAGAAAGAATACAGACTTAAAGAAGATGCCAGCATAATCACATCAACTTTGTACGTAATAGGAAAAAATTCCCTTGGACCTCTAAATAAGATATTGAAATTAAAAAAAACACTAACATGATCACTAAAAATGCTTATTAAATAAAGTTCTTAATAATCATGCTTTGATTTAAAACCCCCTTCGGCAAATTTTCCTGACATGGGCAAACATATTCATCTTCATTATGTTAATGTCTAGTTATTTAATAGGAGTGATGTTTCTTGTGAGAAATATGACTAAATATTAAGAGTTTGATGCTCATATTTGAAATGTGAAATTATTTGGTAATGAGCTTAGATACTAGCACATTGAAAAAAACAAAATAATTATTCGAAATGGATAATAATTAATTTAAAAGCTTCACAACGTCAATTCATTTACTATGTATGTCTCGTTATCTAAATATATTTTAACCCATGTTTAAAACTTTTGGTAATAATGTAACAAAAAAAGACCTAAAGAAGTGTTCAAAAGTGTTCTAATGTCAATGTAGTTCGTTTTGTAACAACTCATACTTAATTTAATATATAGAGTAAAAGCAATAATAAGAGAGAAAAATGTTCGTTATACGCAGTACATCCATTATTTATCCTTTCTGAATATCACTTAAAATAAATTTTAGGTAAAGTGAGTAGCAATACTTTTTAAAGAATATATTAATTAACCACAAAAGAGTTAAAAAAAAAATTTTCAAAATTGTTAAAGTTTTTCAAAAAACAATTCAGGGGGAAAGTGTAAAAAAAGAATATAAATTTAATGTCTACTTCAAATGAATTGACACCTTAATAGATAAAATATGAATGAAACTAATATTACTCTAAATAACAACACAAAATACTAAAAAGAAAAATTGGATATGATCATAAAATTTGAGTAGGAATTTTAAAGAACAAATTACATATTTGAACAAACGTATGAAAAAAAAATGCGTTTTTATTATTATCCATATCAGAGGCTTTTTTTATGCATTATTTCTTCATAAATAATCAAATTATTTAAAATAATACACAAGGTACATAGCTATGCTTAAAAAACCATTGCACTCTTTGATACTGTAAAGAAGTTTTTTATATTTCCTTAAACGTGTAACCGTAAAATTGAATAAATTATGAGGTAAGTTATTTGTAGTAATCTATCTTTTGTTGTTTGAGTATAAAATTGCCTGATCATTAAATTTACATTGGTATTCATTCATATACATACCTATATATGTGAGAATAAATGAATTTATAGATAAGCAGACAAACAGGCATGGAAAACATAATCAGCATTAAAACACTGCACCACTACTTTAAAATCATGAAAAACTTCATTTTATCACTTAAAATACACTAAAAAATATTTATTTTTTTTGACGGATCAAAATAATCTATAGAAACAATTACTCAATATTGATCACATTGAAAACGAGTACAGTTTATCAACTAACAAATAAATTATTATATTGTTTGTGATAAATATATTATTATTTGGGAAAATAGAGTCAAAAGCTGATAAATAATATATTAATTAGGTAATTCAATTCTTCAAATATTTTTTAATAAAAATGCCGATTATTTTATATACAATAATCATTTCCTTGTTTTTGGCTTCTTACAACAAGAATTAAATAAATGATTTAATTGTACTAGGTGTTGAAGCTTAGAGGGTCATAGCTTTCAATATATGACACTTTTGTTTAAGTGTGTATAAAATCTTATTTGGCATCATTTTAGGTGAAAACAAATCATAAAAGAGAATAAATATTAAAACCGATTAAAACATTATGTTACACCCATATTTTGAAGTGTCAAATATCAAATTATTGTGTCTGTGGCTTTCTCTCCATTGCAGTATCATGCGTTAGCACCAAATGTTTAGTTAATGTTGACATGCTCTTATTCTCCTCCTCATATATAACGAATAGGATTTGATGATCATATTGATTTTCTACTACTTTTATTACCGTCTTTTTCCCATGTAAGTTACTTTTTTATTGGTGATTCAACAGCAACCCTTCTATCATCAATTATATCCTTGAGTTGGAAGGGATATTCGATTGCCAATAAACAAATTTAAGCTAAATTAATTCAATATTTAATCATATTATATTTTATTCAAATTATTTAAATGTTTTATGAATATTAAATACTAATATTTTTAATATATAAACTAAGTCGATTTAATTATGAGATACATTAACAATGTCATGGCGCACAAGTGTGTTAGAACACACTTCTTGTTGAGATACTATATTTGTAATTTTTTCAAAATATATAAACACCATATTTTTGATTTTTTTTATAATAAATTGATATCATATATATAAATGGAAAACTCACTCAATGTGAAGAAATATGAGATACTGTTACACTCTGTTGTACAGAGGGGTCCGTTACAAATTTTTTTGATACTATTTTGATGTCATATTTAGGAGGCAACATGAGAATACAACATATACGTAACTCTGATAACTAGGATAGGACCCTGAATAGAGCTATGGATAAAATTATAACATCTAAATACTAAAAATAATTTAAATTTTATTATATATTGAGGTGGTATAAGATATTGAAAGTGATAAATCAAGAACCTAGACAAGTATAGTTTTTATTCCTTAAAAAATATTATTTAGTCAAATTTTCTAAATTTCTAAGACAAAATTACTTTATTTCTCAAAACTGTTTCAATCCTCCCTAATCGACTGTTGCAATTGTTTTAGTGACCAGAGAGAGAGTTGCAATATTAAACACGTTGCATTAAAATGGCTTTTTTGTGGAAAAAATTACTGACTTTTATAATCCCAAATTAGATTCAAACAATAACAAACAGATTCAGGGATGTTGTATTAAATTTGGCCATGTCAAACTAGCTAAATTGAGTCATAACCAAAAACAAAAAAAAAATATTCAACTCTCCCTGTTTTCCTACTTCTTTAATATAATTATGAAATCGATAATTTCTTATCTAAATAGATCTCATTAACCATGAATTTCAATAATTCCCAATAACCATTTTCAAACAAAAAAAGAAGAAGTATTTTTCAGGCTTTTGTCAACAATATTGAAATTGAAATTATAACTTTACTTTGAAAATCAGCATCGAAAATGATTAAATTTTCTTATAATAAAAAAAAATTAAATTAAATATTGAATCCTCATTCTGAATTACAAGCTCATCATTTAAATAAAAAATAGTGAAAATTTCTGCGAGTGCAAAAAATTACGTAAACTTCCCAAACGCGTGGTGTACAGAGTTATATTATTACACTTAAAATCTTCATTTATATTAAGTCATCTACAGACTTACACTAAATCCGTTGACTAGCCATTAATAATGTAATTACTGTTCTCAATTGTAAATCAATAAATTTTTTGCTTAAAATCTAAAAAAAAAAACGAACAATAATTGCTGCAACTTGAAAGTAGGGAAATTGTTATATTTAGATACAGTTTTTTTATATTTTTATGTACGTCAAAATCAACCATAAATTTGCAATTGTGATATCTCATTTTTGCTAATTATTTGCTAGAAATTATAGTAACATAATTAGTGAGTAAGATGATTAATTTGCTAAAAGTTTTAATCAATTAAACATAATTTTAATTGGTTTCACTTTACACTAAAAGTAAGACTTTAATTTAAAAACTTAACACTCATTTTCAATTAGGGAATATAGGTTCGTCAATTCCTCAAAGGATTTCATTTTAAATCCTTTACCTCAAACTCAACTATTTCAAGTATTTAATTACCTTCATGCATGCAGAAAATTCTTGGCTTAATCAAATAAGACTTTAATGTTGTATGAATAAATACAGAATATAATGGGTTTTGTTGTAAAGTGATTGATGACTTTAGTATGGAGTTTTCTATTCTTTATTTCTTACTTTTTGTATGTGTGTATTCAGGTTGATAAATAAGCTTGTTTTATTTCCAGTGTGTACTTTAGAAAATGAGTTCTTAGCTCATACACAAATTAACCAAAAATTATGCAAAAGTTTTTACATTAAAACAATTTATACCAACATACATACATCAAGTAGTAAAACTACAAAAAAATCATCCCTGCAATTTGAAAAGTTACTGAATAATTGATGTATTAAAAATTTAATTTTTTTAAATATATAGTCAAACCTGGTCTAACGGTCACCTGCATTGAGCGTGTCACTTCACTAAGCGGTCATATCTAGGAATGTTAATAATAAGCAAAATACAATTTTAGAAAAGGGCTCATGTCCTCGTAATAATTGTTAGTTTACGACTTGTAAGCTAAACATATATAATTTTCTGACATTAATTTCAATTAATTTTCTGCCTCTCATCTATGGTATAAATAATGTTACCATTTAATATTGATGTCTTCATTTGTGTACATATATAAAGGAGAATAGCAGCTTGTAGCTCAGTCAAACGTCATGACAGCTCAAGTTGTTTCCCTCTCAATATTCATTTTTCGAATTGTTAGTTACCAGGTTGATTTTCTCTTTCTTTTTATTTTACAAACTCCATTTGCATATTATTTACATTCCTAATCATATGTTATATATATATGTATATATGTAAAAAATAAAATAAAATAAAATGTAAACAAAAAAAGGCTCAAGTCCTCTTATAATTATTAGTTAAAAATATATAATTTTCTGACATTAATTTGGGTTAGTTTTCTGCCTCTCTTCTATGTTATACATAATGTTATTATCTATTATTGATGTCTTCATTTGTATATATAAAGGAGAATAGCAGCTTGTAGCTCAGTAAAACATCATGACAGCTCAAGCTGCTTCCCTCTCAACATTCATTAAATTGTCAGAGTTACCAGGTTGATTTTCTTTTTCTTTTTATTTTACACACCACATTTGCATATTTTTTTACATTCCCAACTGTAATAAGTGTGCTCTGCAATCCCCGGTCAGCGGTCATCCAAAATTATGCATATCAATACAGATGAACCTGCTCAAACGATCACTTTTACTGATTGTTAAATAAAAAACTTCAGAAGACATGCGCTTGAAATAGAAGAATTAATAATTATTCCATAAAATAAGTTATAATCCTGGTCACTTGGAGATGGTTTAATGAGTACTTACTATCCATGTTATTTCTATACAAGTCCAATCGTGTATAAATCATATTCTTAAGATACATGTATCCTTATGCAATAAGTAAAATATAAATGGATGCACAGCCTAGCTGCAAATTTTTGATTACTCATATATATATTCCATAATTTTAGATTCATTCAAAGTGTCTTGCATTACGTAATGAGAAGTATTCCTCCCAAGAAATAAGCTTAAAGTGCACTAATGTCTTTGATGTAAGATTATAAATATTTTCAAAGTATAAGTTATTTGTGAACTATAGAAGAAGAAAAATTACATTTTTTTTTGCCTATAAGTAATCCAAGATTTAGTAACTTTGTATATTTTTCAAAGTATTAAAATTTGAATTACAAATTTGAATTTTCGTTTTGTTTTTTTCTGTAATTCTGTGTTTTATACCCTTGATCAGGAATGGTAATAAGTTAAAAAAATACAAATTTAAGGACTATTGATCAAAGTTAGTCAAATAGTCTAAATATATACAAATTTATATATGACTTGATTTGACCCAGATGATATTACGTATATAGCAAATCATTTGGTATTTTAAGGATACGTAAAGCAAAGGACTCAATGAATACAACTTGATGCTGAAGAAAAATAGTGACATGAGTATTACATCACATTACATAGTTCATAGACACCCCTGCTACAATGACTAAATTTGAACAATTAATTTTGTTCCGTATGGTTTAGGGTCCAGTAAAATAGGATAACAATAAATTTGATAAAATATCTGATCCTAAAAAAAATATGTTTATCGGCCAGACTAATTGAATGTAAAATGATGTAATAAAATAGTTTTAATACATTGTATTAGGAATTGAAATCAAATTAATAAAGAACAAGAGAGAAAGAGAGAGAGATTTTTGATCGATGGTATTGGCTCATGGAACTTTATGTGTAGCTCAAATTATAACTGGTATCCTATGTATACAGTTTGTATACAGGTTAGAAAGTCATAGTATGCTTATAACATAACTCTGAATACATTTCGTATTTTAAAGCTTTCATATAACACTCCATCAAAATAAATATTTAAATATAACTTTTTTGGATTTTTGCATATGAATGAGTAAACAAACTTATATTTATATTTAAAATATAAATTCAAAGAGTCATAAAAATAAACCAAGAACTCATAAATTGTATATGTCATAATAGCTATGTTTAACACAGTCTAATTATTATAATCAGTGCTTACAAAAAATAGAATGTACGCTTATTTTGGTGCAAATAAATTGACTTTTTACATGGCAACTGCACATTTGGACCATAGCTGGATTTATGCCTTCGCTTTTAGTTATTATAAATAGTCTATAGATTAGTTAATTTTTATTGGATTGGGAATAAAAAACACACATTTGTTGAAAATTATAGCAAATGAAATAAGCCTATAAAAGTTGCACGGCGTTTAAGATAATTTATCACTCGATAAGGGGCAAAAGCTATCAAGAAACTCTCTCCAAAAGACAAGAAAAAAGAGTATTCTACAGATTATTGCTCCAATTCTGATAAAGGTAGTTTGTTTGAGAATTTTTTTACAATGGGATTAAGTCGATATGAAGAATGACCAAATTCATTAACATGTCAGGAAGGACGATGACCAAAATCTTAATAAAGATTCTGAAAATTAAATATATACAGGCTTAGATTCTGTGATCTAATTACTGAAGCTCCTTTGTAAAAATATACGTGAACAAGTTCTTCTTTTAGCAATAAGTTATGTTAATCTCCTTCTGTAAGTCTCTGGGGTACTGTATTCTCCAATGGAGAGAAACTTTCTAGTTTTTTTTTTTTTTTTCAGTATGGGTACAAAAATTAACTGCAAGACGTAAATTGATGTAGTTTTGAATCCTGTGGTAATGCCGTGGTTCATCAAAAATAAACAAAAATTCAAAAAAAAAAATAGCTTCAATTCAAGGGAAACTTAACAGTTGTTAGCATCAGATATCTGATATTGGTCAAAAGTCTCCTTCCTCTCCAGATTTGAACCCATTGCATTAATTCATATAACAATATCTTGAGGGGACTGTAAATGAGTTCAGCTATTAAAAAATATAAAGAGGCATTGTCCGAAAATGTAACTCAAATCCATGATTCTTGTGATTAAATAAAATGGCAATAAGAGACTATAGATCAAAATGAAGGAGAAACTGTGGAAATGGCAATTCATTAATAATGTCTACTTTCTTTATAAATTGAAATAAAAACTATTTTATGTAATACTAGAATTATTTTTATCGTTTAGTGAATGACTAGAAATGACAGCTTCATTTTGTAAACAAATTGTCCGGCTGTAAAAATCTACAATCCTTATTTTCATTCATACATCGGGTCTAACATATCAACCCATATAAAATAATGTTTTTGAGAAAGGGGAATAAAAGGATTTTTTGAAAACAGAGAGGGCTCATGCATGAAATATGTATAAAATTTATACGATTATGGGTAATGATTATGCCATAATAGTGTACCTATATATATGTGCAAATCTTGTTATGAGAGTCTTTATGTTAACAATTAAAAAATAAGGAGAAAAGATTAACGAGAAGGAAATTGTACCGATAAAAAAGAAAATTATTTCATATACAAAACTATTTATGATTAGGAATGCAAAAAATATGCCAAATGCCACGTGCGAGATTTTGTGGAGTTGGCACTTTTAACAGGTCTTTTTGTTTTCCAAAGCTGTTATCATTTTTCCTTTATTACTACTGAGGGGAGAACATCTCCCTAAGAGTAAAGATCTCGCATGAAGGAATACATGCATTAAGTTTAATAAAGCAAATAAAATGTGAACAAAAAGGGCTCAAGTCCTCGTATAATTATTATTAGTTAAAAATATATAATTTCCTAACATTAACAATTTCAGTTAATTTACTGCCTCTCATCTATGGTATACATAATGTTATTGTTTATTATTGATGTCTTCATTTATATATGTATATAATGGAGAATAGCAGCTTGTAGCTCAGTCAAATGTCATGACAGCTGTAGCAGCTTCCCTCTCAACACTCATCAAATTGTCAGAGTTACCAGGTTGATTTTCTCTCTCTTTTTATTTTACACACCCCATTTGCATACTATTTACATTCATATTCATGATATAGGTAAATCACTCAGTGGTCTAAAATAAGTACGAGATATAATAATTTAAAAAAAAAATGAGAGTAATTGGATTGAAATCTCTCTTATTTTAAATTATCTACGTTTTCACTTTAACCGCACAAAAAACACACATAACGCCAAACCCCTATTATCACAAAGGAAAAATCCTTCGTTAAGTTTTTTCTTTTTGTTTGCTTCAACATTATTACTCAATGACATATGTAATATCTACAACTTTTATTTTTATGAATTTTCCTTGGATTAAATATTTGCTACTTTTAATTAGACATTTAAAAAAGAGGGAAAAATTATGTAGATTTGTGCTATTTACAAAAGGATGACGCGATTCTCAAAATATAATGAATATTTTGACACATAATTTGCCACAGATGTCACAGTGAGAGTTGTGCAAACTTAAAAATAAAATCATTTATCCCTATTGGAATCCCCCCCTCCTCCTAAAAACGAACAAATTATTTTTACTTCTTCTGGTTTTATTCTACTTAATTAGGTCTCTGTAATAAATGTTTGTTCAGTATTATGAACAAAGATTATACATAACTACAAAAACGAGTTTAAAATGTTTCTGAAGTTCAGAAGTTGCAAGTGAGTCGATTTCTTTCAGTAGAATGTTATTTGATATGATCTTTACAGATGTAGAAAATGGAAGTTGGGTCAAAATCGGACATGAAAAAAACGAAAAAGTCTTTATGTATTAAGGAAAAGAAGATAAACTTTTTAAAAAAAATATGTAGAAAAAAGTGGAAATAAAAAAACTGTGTCTGGACTTATTATATGCTATAAATATAAAAGTATGTTTTATGATTAGTTTGCCGAGGTGGTTTCATAATCGAACTCACTGTTAATGTAAAATTACTCTTATTAATTTGTCTAATATTTACATAAATTATTTATTTTAAATAATGAATGAAGAAGAAAAATCAGTTTCAAATCCATATTAAAAAGATTTATTAATTAAAGAGAGTGGAAATTATGAGGAAAATGTTTGAAGAAAATTTTTTGACTATAGAATTATCATTAAAAAAAAAAAATGTTAATAACTGATTGAAGTCACGCATGAATTACATATGATTTGTCTTTCATTAATGATAGATATCCCTTTTTACTCAATCCTTCATTTCTCAAATATGTATTATTTATAAGCATTAGATTTATATCAAAAAGGTATATATGTACTTTTAGGTCTTTTCCAAAAAGAAAAAAAATGTTTTCTTTGGACCTGATTAATTTTGAAGGTCAGATAATATAAGTATGTACATGAAGACAATATTGCAATCAAGGCTTTTTAAATTTAAAAGATATGTACGTCACAAATAAAAAAATATGAAGAAATTTTTTTTGAAATACATTGTTCGTCTCTTATTAAATTTAACTTTCTTTCATAGCATTTCATTAAATTGCTTTCAAGTAACTTCAAAACTCCTTTATTTATTTAAACTTAATTTTATTCTTTCAATACATACATATATATGTACATATATGTCAAAATATGTAGTGTCAAAATGAATGATGATAGAGGAAGGAGGCGTCACAAAAAGGTTTTGACTCTATTAATGATAATAATAATAAAATAACAATAATCTGTCATGTTTTTAAACATATATTTATTTTCTTTGAAGAAGTTTTGAAGTTCATTAATTCATTTTGAATTTCAATTCCGACATTTGATCCTTGACTGAATCTTTTTATTCATTTTATTATAATCATTATGAATGGTTCTAAGTGGTTGGTAATATATATTAGGCATTTGTTGAGGCTTTCTAAAAATATTTCAAATTACTTTTGATATGCACAATAAATATTTTTTTTATATCCTTGCCAAACTACTAGAAAAGTATGGTATATAAATGTCATTCTAAAGTTTATTTTTTTTTACATGCATTTATGTGGGTTTTTTTTTCTTCTACATAGGTACTTCAAATAAACTTTTATTTTGGGATTTAGTCTCATTCATTCATAGATACATACATATGTATGTACAATATATCCTCTCAACTCAATAAAAGTTTTATGTTACATCCCTTTCTATGGGCTTTCACTATCGAGACTCTCCTATCAATTTCCTCTTTTTGTATTTAAAGATGTATATATAGGTTGGTAGGAAATATTTTATCAAAGGAGGAGTGAGAAAATCAAGTCCCAGGTTTGATTTTGAAGATTTTGACTCTTATATGTATTTTAATATAAAAAAACAAACTTTTGGTATGAAACTTTGTTCGAATTTGCCACTCTCAAACTATTTTCTCAGTAATTTAACGAGAGAGCCTTCATAACTTTATTACTAAATTGCTTTTCCCATAATAGCAAAATGCAATTATACAAAATAAAAGAAAAGAACATTTATCATATAAGTTATATGAAATTGATACTAAAATACAACATACATAACTCAGTGTATCATTAAAGAAATAATAATCAATATACTAATTGCTTAGCTTAGTAGTCACTGATTTGTCTTCCCCAGCAAAAAAAGGAAGTAAGCCATTAGACAGCTACATAACTTGTGCACTAAAAGGTTGAAAAATTATCAAACTTTTAAGCACAAAGTCTGTCAAAATCTTCTTGATATCTAACATATATTGTCAAATTGATCAAATTTGAATTGATGAATCCAGGGTGTTAAAGACTCCTCTAATTATTTAAATTTATAAAAAAATGAGTAGAACTATATTTTTACATATAGCTTTTTGTGTATGCAATGGAATATATTAAATATATTTTGTATAGTGGCTAAAAATTGCTATCTATTTTGAATACCGGTTTATTTTTTACTATTGAAATGATTGATTTTCAGTACAAAATGATATATTATATACAAATCGGAATTTGGATCAAGCATGAGTTAACCGTTTTCAAATATTTTTATTAGTTTAGTTATTGGCGTTCACTCTAAGTACATACATAAATTATGCGACACTTCCTTATTATTACCTTTAAAACAAAAGGTAATGAATATTACATATTGAAAAAACACATTGAATCTTTTTTAATACATTATAAATATTAAAATAAGTAGTATTTTTTTTTTCACACATGTTTCAATAATATTTTTTTCACACTATTATTAATATTTTTTTGTAAGAATTTAAAATAAGTTTTACTCATGAAACTTCTAAAAAACTATTTAATCCAATGAAGGGTTTTAGTTTAAATTTTTGAAAAAAAGCATGGATTTATATATATTGATTTAACTGTTTTGTCTTTTTAAATGTGATTTTATGTACAATTAAACCACTTAAACGTATCGTTCATCAGTCTCAAAAAAAAAAAACAATATTTATTTTAAAAGCACATTTTGTTGAAAATAAAAAAAGTATTTAAATATTTTAATGTAGTTTAAAATTGATATTGTAATGAGGTAATTTTAATGAATTAGAGTTAGTTATTTTTTATTAAGTAATATAATATTTCCCTTGTCATATATGAAGATAAATTATTGAGTGCTTTTTTTTTAATATGATATTTTTATTTTTACTATTGTACAACTTTATTTCATCTGATTAATTAGTGACTTTTTGATTTTATAAACAATATAAATTTTAATACAAAAAAAATTTTCATCAACAATATAAGCTTTAATACAAAAAAAACAACCGTAGAAATTATTAACAGTTTTATCTAAAATATACAAGCAAAATTATCAAGCATGGGTGATTGTGTACTTCTAAATTTAGAAATACAAAATTGAATTTTTGTAGTAATAAAACTGACTTCATTTTGATTTTGGCCGATATAAAAAAATAAGTAGAATCTTATAAAACTCAGTCGTAATTTAAAGCTTTGATAAAAAAATACCTTAAGCATATCCAGTACATTAACTATTTGTGGACACTCTAATAAAAAAAATGTGTAGACGTTTCCCTTGAGTTTCTACAAAAGAAACAAATTCTCTCTTCGCTTGATATTCCGTAAATACTACTCAAAGACAGAATATTAGTAACCAGTCTGTACTTAAACTAAAATAAATTGTAATCTATTGGATTTGTTTGGATTTATATCCTGAACTGAGCCAATTAATCTAAAACCTAATTTCTTTCTTTTTATATGCATTAAAAAATAATTTTTTAGAGTTATTATTATATTAACATGTTTTTGAGCCTATGTACTATTTTTCATGATTTTTCAAAAGTTGTAAAAGTTATCTCTAGGGCCGATTTCTCTGCTTTTAAAATCCACATTAACTAAAATTCTCCTTCTTTTCCAATTTTCATTCTGAGTAAAATCATTTTCTTTATTAAAAACCTCATTCCTTTACCTTTCTCTTCATCTATTTTAATTATAGTCACTATATAGCTTCGTAACATGTAATCGTATTGCTCCTTCAATTACTTTGTGTGTAGATGGAGAAAAAACCCAACGTTTTGGCTAGGGAGTCATTGTCGCATCTACTTCGTAAACTATAGTGTACTTTAATCCTTATCAAGACCCAGTTGTCCTCACTTTTGCATTCAAAATACATTTGTACACAAATAATAATCTATAATACACTCACCACGGGTCATGTTTGACATTTTAATTACATATATATATATATATATATATATGTATAAAGTATTTTCCGACAATTTTTTCTAGAATCATTGACTCTTTGTTCTTTTATAATAATGAGAGTATTTAAAAATACAATCAAACGAAAATAGAAGCAATACAACTTCATAACTCTTTGGTTGGAATATCCTTCATAAGGCAATGTACAATTGTTTCCATATTTCACAAATGGAATATAAATGGTTTTGTGAAGCAATAGAAGACTGAAGTGATATGAACGGGGAAGGCCTTGGAGGTGTCTATGAAGACTAAGAGGGAGGAATACGCACGTGCTATACTTATGAATACTATATTCTGACTGATCTATATACATATATATACATGGGTACATAGGTAGATAATAATGACGTAAGAGGTATAGGATGACGTAACACCTCAAAGACTAATATGTACACATCGTGTGGACGTAAGACCCAAGATTAAAAAAAAGGAAGAGCTTCCCACTCCAACATCAACATTCAATTATAAAAAAATAATTCTTATATACATTACAGTGTGATAATTTGATATAAATACTTGAAATATGTTGAGCCTTTGTTGGGTGCTTAATGAAAGACTCAGATAAAGCAGGCTTTATATAAATTTGAATAAGTATTGTTATTACCAAATAATGGGGAAAAAGATTTCCTCAAAATCCGTATTTTTTATATTGTTATGTATATTTAGATCCAGTATAAGTTGTTATTTTTTTTCCTTTCTCAATATATGTATACAGATTTCAGACAATCTCATAATGGGTATTAAATATTCTACTCTGCTTGTTTTCATATTTTTGTGAGCCTTCTTTTTTTTTTCATATGTAATCAATAAGGATTCTAAAAGTTTTTTATAAATAAACATCAATAATTATTTAATTATGTTTTTTTGTTTTTTTTTCATACCAACGAATGTATGTACAATACATCAACAGACAAAAATCATATAAAATGTACATATACATTATTGCTATGATTCTATATTTAGAAAGCTTCGTGACGAACACATGTTGTACAAGTATTTACAGTAATGAGTATTCTTTTACTCATAAACTTTTCTCATTTATGAAGTACTGTTAATAGTTATCAAATTGGGCTCTAAATTGAACCACTGACAAAATTATGAATGGATTCATTTGAATAATTGTAATACAAATTATATGTAAAAAAATAATTTCCATCCATTTAATAGATAATATTTATTTGAAGAATGAGCTAAAACGTAAAGAAGAAATGGGAAAAAATTATTTTTTCTATTATGTTTTTGTGTTTTTTCGCTTATAAATTTAGTTCTAATATTCAGATCATTTATAAAAAACTACTTGGGATATTATAAATATGATTTTAAATCCTTTAATTAAATGTTTGCCTAGAACGCCTTTTAATGTGACAATGAATCAATTTTCGAATATTTCCAAAACAATATGTAGTAAAATTAAAACTTTTTTTTAAAGTTGGACTCTCAGTGTTGGTATAATATTGTTATTTCTATGTCAAAAAGGAAAAAAAAATTGCTTCTCTGATCGTTAGAAGGATTTTTGATTTTGTGGTGCAAATGAAAGATTTAAATTTTCATCTGAATTAGAAGAAATCACTTGTAGAAAATGGATCCTTTCCTTTTGGGAATTACTCATTTTTTGTGATGAGGATTCAAATTTTATTTTGAATTAAATAAGAGATAAAACATTTAAAAGTTCAAATAAAAAGTTATATTCAATGACCCCTTTCTTATAAAAATTGTTAAAGATGAGCATATTTTATAGACCGATTGAGGTTTTGTAGATCAAGAACTACAAAATCCTGGGAATAAAATGATTTATACATATGTACTGCGAAATCAGCTGAGATCCTTCTATACAATACCCCTTCAGTCTATTGCACTTGTTTTTTAGTAACTCTACCATCTAATGAAGCTTGATGACGCAACGCCTCTCCTTACATCGTATTTTAAGCCCATCTTAAAAATAGACGTGGTCATCGTTTCATTACTTGATTTCATAGCTTTGGATATGTTACTATACATAGGCATTTAAAATAATCCCTTTAAATAAAAGTATATTTTTTGGCATAAATTTAAATAATTTCTCATTTTTTATTCCTGTATAAATGTGTTTACAAATGAACTTCAAAAATAATGAATGCAAAGATATATTTTTGTATGTACACAAATTCATTTGTAGATTTCTAAAAAAAGAAGACTTTTTTCATATTCATTTTCCTAAACATGAACAACATACATATCCGTATAGTTTGTCAACTATAAGTAGAATCTTAAAGCCAAATCTCTTCCTAGTTCTAAATTAATTTGACAGAAACAAACGTAATTTATACTACTTTTATGCATGGAAATGCCTGTTGTCGAGTCATTTCATATATATGTAATCATCCAAATTTATGTATATACCAAATGGGATCTTGAAATACTTTTGTTTACATATTAGATAGGCTTTGGAAAAAAGTCTACTCTACATCCTACGTTTCCATACATTTTAATAAGCCCTTTGTTTGAAGACATCAATAGTAGCTATTTATACAAAAGATACAAAAATGAATAGGGTTCTTATATCTAAATATTATTATCAATAACATAAAACAACTAAAACTTTAAAAACAAAACAAAACAAAAACAACTCATATACCACATTTTGGGTTTGATGAAAATTTATTGTAGGAAAACTAACTCTATAAAAATTATCTGCTAGGATTTTAATACGAGAATAACATATGTAAGCAAATTTAATCAACCTGGTTGTTCAATGTTACGAAAATAAAAGTTATAGTAGTCTATAGGTTTCTAACTCCTGGGTTAGAAAACGTTGTAGATGTATGTATGATGATCAAAAACAAATTCAAGCATCAACCCTTGCCTCAATGATGTAATTTCAGTTATTGTCTCAATTTCCGTGAAAGATGTATACCCATCACGAACAAATCGTCGTCCCATTCCGACTCAAACAAATCGACTAAGAGTGAGTTTATTGAAATGTGTAAATGTAACTTTAATAAGTTGGTCAACTGCGTTCTTTCTGGTAACGAATCGGACTTGGCTATAAGCTCGGTCGTGAGTGCTGTTGCCCTTGAGAAATGGAAAACTTTCCTTCAGTCTTCCTCAGTACAGGATTCACGTATTTTTACGCCTACTAAAGATCATTTAGTAGGCGTAAAAATACGTGATCGGTTTACTTGCTTCTCGACCCGATCACTGAGGTAGAATTTATTGCTCCTTAGCCCCGTTCTTCAGCTGGTACGGACTCACTCGGTAATTCAACTCCTTACCTCACGACGAACTAATACCCTTTCTTAATTTCTTTTTGGCCAAAAGCAAATTACCCCCCCCCCCATTCTTTTGCTCGCTCGCACATCCTTCATTCTGAAAGTTCCTTCGCTCACTGAGTGTAGCGACTTTCGTCCAATCACAGAGCTACTTCAACTAGCGTGAGTCTTCCATAGAATTATAAATAAGCGAATGACTAATGTTGAGATATGTGGAATTCAAATAGCCTTCTGGTGTGTCGATGGTATATCGGAAAGTACCTTTGTTCTGAATTAAGCCATCTTTTACTCTAAGTCTAAATTCCGCTAACTTTTCCTTTATCTTGAATTCATGCTGTCGACCGCCCAGACGAAGCTCAACAATGAATTAGAAACATCCTTTTGCTCTGGACTACCAGAAGGTGACTTTAATTGTGTAATGGATCTTGTCCACCGAAATAGATCATTTTTTCCTTAACGATAAAACCCTGGCACAACTGGTCATTGCCGACGATATTGTGCTCCTTTTAGCTTCTGCTTATGGTCTTAAGGAGTCAATTGACAGCCATGTATCTCAAGCTCGTATAAAGGCCTTAAGTGTGCCCTGGAACCGGGCCCCTTGTTCGTCAGCTGTACTGTTTACGGCAGTTGTTTTCTCATGGGTTTCACGCAGTCTTTTTATTGATGTACCATAGGGTAAAAATGCGTTACTACTATTCCCCTAATCTTTATATATACTATATAATGCGAGTCTCTTTCTTTGTTTGACCGAGAATTACACCCATCCAGGACAACAAAAGTGGCAGAAAAAGTAACTATACACAGAGAAGGACATAGGCTATTTTTCGAGGTCAAAATGCGATTAGAAGGCTAAGGGTACTAAATTTGAGACGAAGCTTTTTCAAGTTTATTAAAGTCCTTAAGCGTGCCTGGGAACCGGGCCCTTCTGTTCGTCAGCTGTATAGTTTACGGTAGTTGTTTCCTCATGGTTTTCACGGAGTCTACTAGATAGTCGATTTAGGGGATTTGGTTGATGTCAAATCAACTCCAGTCGGTCATCCGTAGTTGTCGGAGGCTCTTTTGATATGATATTTCTTGCCTTTGTCAATGCACAATGCTCTATATAAAAGGCTTTAAAGCTAAAAAAAAATAATTCCTTCAGATTCCTAATATTAGCATATATTCAAATCAAGAAAGCGTGACATCATCTATAAATTTTCAATAACAAAAAGGCTCCTAAAATATATGTACTTATTTAAAAACTCTTGTGAGTAGTTTTTCTGACACACTCAAAGACATGGTAAGTCCCTTAAATTATTGACAACTTGGCAATGGTTGCGTAGTAAAGCCTATTTTGAAAAAGTTATCTATTCAAATTAATTATTCAAAATACGACTATAAACATTTTTGGACTTTAATAGTCTCCATTGTAGATTAAACTCATCTGATATATATACAACACAGCAAAGGTAGAAACTTAGTCGATATAAAAATGAAATGAGGAACAAACTCACATTTATAAATAAATAACTTTTATGATAAGCCGTTCAGACCTAATAATCATAAGAAACAAATCTGGAATTTGAGCTCAAATATAAAGATCTATAAGCTATTTATTTCATATCCGTTACCCATTTGACATTTTTTTAATTAATTCACTTTTCCACAAATCGATACATTATTGCATTCATTTTTCAACTTTCAGGCCAAAGGTGCAAAGTACAAAATATTTACGAGTACTTATGGCATCATTAAGTGAATTTATTAGTTTTTTAAAGACAAATGAATATCAAATGTGTTGATTTCTACCATATTAACGTATGGTTTTTTTGTTTTTTTTTGTTACTTTAATATTCTTTTTTTATATATTATAAATATATGCAGTTTTTGTCTTGACAAAAATGATAGTTAAAAAAATAATAAAAAAGTAACGCTCATAAAAACCTCAATCTTTTTTTAAATATAATTTTTATTTTATATACAAAATATGTAGGTACTTATACTACTATGTATATATGTGTATAAGTATAAAAAAAAGTATCCTACAAGTTATTTTTAGAACAAATGAGTATGCATGGAATAAAAATAAATGTAAAAAAAAAAAAAAGTTTGTGAAGTGTCAACGCGTCTAAATTTATTAGTATAAATAAAATTAATTATTTTCATACATATATTTATAATAACATAGAGTTGATCCAAGAAATGAAATAAAGTTAATATAGTTTTATAATTTCTTTCTTTCAGCAATCCCGTATATACTTTGTTTATATATAGATTCATTGTCTATTATCACTCATGAAAAGAGAAGTTGTGAGCCTTCATTATATGTACGTATATTTATGGACATTTCATTAAAGAAAATAGCAAATTATATCAATTACAAACAGGGATATAATTTTAAGCATATGTATGTACATACATACAAACAGCTATATTCCAAATGAAATATATAATCAATTTTATATATAAATGATAAGTCTCTACATAAGTTAGACCTATTGTTGTTTGGAAAATAGGAACAAATCAACTTGGGTTAGAAAGCCTTTTGATTAAAAAAGAAAAAGTAAAAAAAAGATTTCTTTTCAATTGAATATAGGATCCGAAAATTAATGATGTACCGCACAATGCAAAATAGGAGCGTATTCATTGTATTTTTGGAGTATTCTTGATAAATCATATACACATATTTTAGACATCAATACGTTTATTTTTTTTGTAAATTGTTTTAAAAGCTGGCATTGAATATAAACAATTCCTGGGTTGCTCTTTGTAAAACAGTCTTGTGGAATTCCTAATCCTTTACACACTATTTAAAATGATTATTTTTAAATACATACATATAGAATTGCACTTTTCTAGAATCTTAAACTGCAGTTATGTTATATCTCTAAACCTTTCCTCTCTCTCAAAAAAAAAAAGAAGAAAAAAAGATTCAAAATTAAATGGTAATCAGACTCCTTCTTCCATCCATGTGTAAGACAATTCTTTATTTGATAGAAGGGAATTGTTTAGAAAATAATAAGAGCTAACTCAACCAGTGTTCAGAACATTTACCAGAAGCAAGTCAAGTAGAAAATCAACAGATGATAAAAAAATACATAGGAGTTGTTGGAGAACGTATACACATTCTACGGACAAATCAGAGGATATATCCATACCATGGGCTAAATCGTAGAATGTGTACAATTTGATCCTATAGAATATGGACCAGTATCAAAGAGGAAAAACTTTTAAACACTCCACAAAATTAAGGTCCTATAGATAAATCAGTCGTCTTGAATCTTTCTCACTGTTAGGACCGCATTGACATTGGGCAGTATATTCCAGATTTAGCTGACATGATGACCCCTTATTAGAGAGGGAGAAAGTTTTAATTTTATGTATAAATGTCGTATAGAATGTAGATTATTAAAAAAATTTACATTCTATGCAGACAATTATTAAATATATACATTCTACTTACAAATCATGGGATGTATCCATTCCATGGGCTAAATCATAGAATGTATATATTTGAAATTTGATCTTATAGAATATGGAAAATATCAAAGAGGAATATGATCTACAGAAATCAAATCTTTTGATATTACTCCAGAGTCAGACGGATCAATTTTAATAAGAGCAGTCAACAATATTAAGAGTTTTTAATTTAATTTTTCTCGAAGAATTTATGTTCTGATTTATTGCGAATAGATTAACAGCAATACGAGCTTAAATTGTGAATTGGAGTCCACAATTCTTGACTTATTCCTCATCATTGCTATTCCTGTTTTCTTAAGTGAGTGTCAATTGTTTGTTATACATCTCAATCGAGAGAGATGAATCACTTTTATTTTTCTTTGCTTGATTGCAATTCAAATATCTTAAAACTGTATTGAAAATGGGATTTTCATATTTGATTCGATCAGTTGCAACGGATCTAAATCCGCAAGTAGGTAGAGTAAGTAATGTTTATAATATAGACATTATTTAAGTATAATCTATCGACATATTGAACTGGATTTTTAAATAATGGACGTTAATTTTCTTTAAAAAAATAAAATAAAAAGGTTTTTAGTGTTATTTTAACCTCCTTAACTAAAGATTTTTTATTCCTAATAATTATTGTCTTGTTTAATACTTTTCCATATTCTAAGAGCTTAAATTACCATCATCGTATGTTCAACAATGGGATTTTATAATAACTTTCTATCCTAGGTACGTATATATGTATTCCATTAATTATAACTTGAAAGAACTTTATTGATGTTTTTGAGATCAGGTGATGCTCAACTCGTAAAATTAATTCTTAATTAATTCATTTCAATCTTTTTTTAAATTAAAATAAAATAAACATCTGGTTTATTATGCATATAGCACTACGAAAATGAAATTAATATTTTCTCATTCCTTTCTTTAAAAACAAAACGAAACAAAAAAAAAAACATTTGTTAGGAAAGATTAAACAAGCAATGCAACTACATTTTTCTTCGCGGATTTTATAAGCTATCCTATGTTTTTTTGCTTATTTTTAAGCATTCTTTATTATTTATATATATATACATACATATATATATATATATAATTTCCGGAGCAATTACGTAAGAAAATACATGAATAAGCATTATAGTTTATACTTAGTGCTCCGGAGTAGAATTTCAACAAATAATAATAACCATGTAAATTATTAACTAAAAAACCAAAATTACTGCATTAAAAACTTAAAATTATATTTAAGAAGAACTAAACAATTATACGCACATATTAAAATTCTTCAGACTCCTTTTCAAAAATTTATTTGATAGCTGGCGACATCGAAGGGATATACTTGGCTATATCTCTAGCATAAGTCCAAGACTGGCAACTAATAGTTGGGATATTAATGTCAAGGGACACATACTGAGCAGAAGCTGCTGCTTGTATGACTCCCTTGAGCTCATCTTCTCGAATGGGTTGATATAATGAAAGGCGGCTGGCGATGAGGGCCTAAAAAGTAGAGAATTACTCTGTCCAATGCTCTTGTTCTTAGAGAAACTCCTCTCCTTTCACTTGAAATTCCAAAGAGAATCAGCCCTATGTTTGATTTTATGTCAAAAAGCACCAAATTGTAAAAAAAAAAAAAGGTTTAATAGTTGTGATAAATATAACTTTAATTTATGTATCTTATTCTGATCTTGAGAAAATCACTTACAAGTGAATGAAAAAGAGGAGAAAAAAATTTAATTTTAATAAAGTACCAATTCCAGATTTTAAGGTTATTAAAGATTGAATTCTTGGGAAGAAAAGTTTAGATTACGCAATAAAGCTGTTAATATTTTGTAGTCTTAAGGAATAAAAAGAAAATCCGGGATAAAATGGATGGGACTATGTTTTAATAATGAAAAAAATAAGTATTAAATAAAGTCTATAAATTGGGTAAATTAACTACTAATTAAAAATTTAAAAACATATCCATATTTTATTATTAAAGCATAACCCAATTCCTTTAATCCATGGATTCTGAGTTTAGAAACCCTCAACAATATCAATAATGTATGTTTATTTTTTCAAACTAAATTTTTAATGACTTTAAAAGTTAGGGATATTTACAAATACTCTTTTTTTTAAAGAATTCAGGCTGGTAATTTCTTCTTTCAAAATTTAATTTTTTTTCACCTAAAATACGGTAATTATGAATTTTTTTTTTTTAGGTTTTCTGAAGCTCAAAACAAAAAGAAAAAATAATATTGAAAAACATTTTAAAAACCAATAGACATTTATCTATAACTTTTATCAAATGTTATTTTCATATACATTTTTTTTACGTTCAAGTCTAAATCATTAATACGTACTAACAAATAAATTAATTTGGATAAAAAAGCCAAAAATATAGCATAATTTATGACAAAAAGCCATAATTTATAAACGCGTCAATGACGTTTCAGCGTCAAGATTAGAAAAAAACAAGTAATTTAGATTCAGTGCAACAATACCTCAAATCCAATGGATACATATCCAAGCCTCGGCAATGTAGATAAAATTAACTAAAAGAACATTAAATAAAATAATTGTCAGTATCTTATTTTAGGCTTCTAAACGTTCCATTACTAAAAATAAATTACTATATGATGTATTATAAAAGTTATTACTAAAGTTATTTAAGTACAGTCATTTTGGTTCACTTTTGAGCCAACTCTCACCACCTACGCCCTTAGAATATCTCTTAGATCAAAACAAAGGCTAAAAATGGAATGGAAAAAAAGGCCGAAAAAGATCGAAAAGTAGAGTCCGATTTACCAATAACCGTTGGATTCTCGGGAAAAAAAATTACAGGTTTGAAACCAGTGTACAAACTCTTATAATAATTATACTCCTTGGGATTTTTGACATCTCAAATTTGTTGATCTGTCTAATTAATTGATTTTTTTATTATTTAAGTACCCATTCACAGACTGATTGGTACTGTTTTCAATGGTAGAAGAGTATGTACTGTCTGGAAGAGGTTGAGTTTGTAAAATTCAATACTTCAATATATATGTACATTCCTATTTTTATCAATATTTTCTGTTGTTTACAATCTTTTTGTTCTCTCAATTTTTCTTTCTTTAATTAAGACAACCCTTTCATTTATATATATATATATATATATAACAAGACCTTTTGTAAATAAAGTCTTATTTAACAATGGGTTTATTGTTTTGTATACATAATTACATGGGGTTTAAAAGTTTATCAAGAATCAACAGTTTAGTATAGAAAAGTTTATTTCTTTGTTTTTTTTTTTTTTTTGTTTTTTTTTAATATACAAACAGCATGTTAAATATTGCAAAATCATTCCTCTACGTCTCCTGTAATTTATAATGTTTAGTCTCACTCTCGTAATTCTTGTGTTGTATGACATATTGTATAAATAAGTAAGGTAAAAATATTACTTTTTACCTTTTTTTTGATTGAGGTAAAGTATGTATATCAAGAAAGGAAATCTCATTACATCTTATTTTTGTGTGTGTGTGTGTAAAAAAAACTACAAAAGGATAAAAAATAAATAAGGATATTATTATTATTATTATTAAAGCTTTCAACTTTTTATATACGTGTTTCTCAGAATTTTTAAAAGTGTTCACTTGTACCTTGCTGTTGAAAGTTACTCATTGGCATAAATTTTGAATTTTATTATTGATTGAGGTAATATTTAGAGTTTTTGTTTACTCTAAATATTTTAGCCATTATATGTATACTTTTATTCCTATTACGTATAGTGAGTACTTATTTATAAATAATTGAATGGGGGATATATTAACATATTAATTAATAAGTACTTATAGATAATTAAAGTAACTACTTCATTTAATTTAAATTAATTTACAAGGAGCGTTTTCCACATTTTCCATCATTCAAAACTGAAGGATGATGAATGATGCATTGACAGGCCTTATAATCTCCTCCCTCCCTCCTTCAAGTAGGTATGCATACATTCAACATCTTTATGGTACTTACTCTTTCTTTTTTGTTATCAATAGGTCTGTTTTTGACAAAATAGTGTACTAAGAGGTAGAAAAGACAATATTGACAATAGGGGTGGTGTAAATATCTATTTAGATAACAGTGGTCAAGAAATTTGAACTTTCGAAAATTCTAAGGGATATATTAATGACTCATGGTAGAGCTACTAAAAAACAACTGGACTAGTTTTGTCCAGAAGGATTTCAGCTGATTATGTAATCCTTATGCATAATACTACTTTATTAGCTCTACCGTGAGTCTTTGTTTTCTAGCCCCCTACTCCTTAGTAAAGTACAACTAAACTAAAGTAAATACATACATTTAAAAAGCCTTATTATTAAGCATTTCTAGGTCAAAATTCTCTAGAAATCAAAGACTCACGGTAGAGCTACTAAAGTTGTAGCAGAAAGATTACGAAATAAACTGAAATCCTTCTACACGCTACTACTTCACTCAATTCAAGTTGTTTTTTAGTAGCTCTACTGTGAGTCTTTGATTTCTAGCAAATTTTTGCTCGTAATTGAATGAAAATTTACACAATTAGATGGATAATTTCTCCTTAGTTAAGGACTCTTATCGAGCGCTTATGGACATCTCAGCTCTTTAACGCATTCCTTATAAATCCATTTCATGTAATATTCAAGGAGATATTTAAGTACAAACTTTTTACTGGCTTTTAGACCTACTTCCGCTGTCTAGGCCCCTAGTAGCATTTTAACTAGAAAGGCAGCAGTTTTTTTAAAAGTCTGGCTCTAGTCCTTTTGGTTAAAAATGAATGACCTCCCTCTCCCATGCCTACTTAGTAGGGTCGAATCAATTATTAATAGTTAAAAAGAAAACTAAAACTAAAAATTGACTGGACTTAATTTAACACTTAATAACTATATTTTAAACAGTAAACACTGTTTTACATAATTTGTGCCCTTGAAAGAGCAAAAGAGCTTAGTTAAAACTTATTAAAAGTTTTAACTACTGCCTCCCAATTCGTTTATTGTCTTAAGTATTGAAATAGTATATATGTACAATAGTTTATCACTATATATGTATAAAAAGAAGATATTATATAAAGTAATCGAAATATGTAAATTAAAAATATAGTACGTGAATACATAGGAGGTAAGTTGAAAAGATATAATTTTATATACATATAGTGAATGTTCATATAAAATTGTAAAAAAAATTAGAATAGAAAACATATATATGTATTTAAATGTTGGATCTTGTGGTTTGTCAATAGTCTACCATAGGATCCATGATTTTTAATACTCCATGCCCGGAATAATAAAATTAATGTCCGTATTATAAAATCCTGTACAAATTTACGTTGTAATGAAGATACTTGATGTATGTAACATCTTAATCCATATACGAATCCTCTTTTAATTCCATAATGTACCCTTATTGAAATTGATAGAAATGTTTTGAGCACATTACTAATAAAATACAGAGTAAGATAATAGAATGAATATAAAAGATTAGATAATAGAAATGAAGAAAAATTATAATACCTAAAGTTTATGTATACTAGTAATTGTTCAAAACAAGCAGACTATTATACAAATCAATTGTATACAATCTATCTCTATATACATACATATATATACAAAAAAATAGTTTAAAAATAAATTTATTTATATGACATGAATAAAATAGTCGGAAACATAAAAATGAATAAATATATGTACAGTTATAGGAGAATCTTTTTACAATTATCAGTTTCCCCTGAAGAGTTGTATGTAAAATGGTTAAGCAGTTCTGTCTGGCTTTTCCCCATCTATTCTATAAATTGTGAGCGGCTGTTAAGACTTTAAGACATATGTACAATTGAGGAATGCTTTGGCCAAAATAAAGACGGGAAATGGAATTTGCATTCAATGCACTAGTGGATCATTATTTTTTAATTCTAGGCTTAGATTGAAGTTGAAGTCTGAAAATGGACATTAAAGAGCTACAAAAGTAGGGTTCGATTTCTCAAAAACCATCAGACTCTTGAAAAAATTAATAAAATACAGTTTATATGAAATCAGTGTGCAAAACTGAATAACTTTACTCATACTTATTCCCCTTAGGATTTTTAACTGTTGATTAGTGTAATTAAGAGAGTATAAAAAAGAAATTATGAAAAAGTTGTTTATGTACAGATTTTGCAAGTATCAAACGCATGCAAAGATTCAATTTATTAACTCTTTGCAAATAAGTGTCAAAAGAGAGGAGCCTTTGGGCTATTATATCTCAAAGTAAACTCTCAAGTATGACTAAAATTGATAGTTCCTTGTTCTTGAATTACCTTTAAATAGTTAACCTACAGAGAATATTTAATCAAATTTAATGAAATGTTAAGTTAATTTTGTTAAAAAGTAAGGTATAACAGTGAAAACGTGGCTCATTTTTGTTTGATACTTGCAATTTTCATAAATATTTTCATACTTTATACAATATAACCTCAACAACGATATTATATTTGAATCAGTTTACCAATTTTAGCCTCATTTGTGATGTACTCAAGATCTAGGTTGGCAATCCCATTATTTTTTACATGGGCAGTTCGCAAAAGTTTTAACTCCATCTTCCATTTTATGGAATGTACAAATTTCCCAATGAGATCCCTTGATTTAGCTTCCCCTCAGAAATAATAGTCATAAAAAAGTAAAATGTAATTGAAAGAATTCACAATTATTTAATTATCTTCATTTATTACAGAGCCGTCCTCCCGAAATTCAAGCTTTGAGGGCCTGACTCCAGTCTCTAAAGCACCCTATTAGACCATTTACTATTTAATAGTAGAAAGTTGCAGAGTACATCAATGTCTAATTTCAAGTTCAGTGGATCAAAGATCAGGATGTATAAAAGACACAAAAAGCTAATGAAATAATGGATTGTAAATTTTCATAATAATTTGGCATTTAAACCGGTGAAATAATATCTTCATTGTATCTCGCAACCTTTCCTTTTAAAAGATAAGTTTAAAATGATTTGATATGTATTTTGTCCATTCTTACAAGCTAAGTATTCCTCATTTATAAGTAAGGAATTGTTCAAGGATGAGCAAGAAGTAATTAGAATTCAATCAATTAATATAAAAAAACGTTAATAAAGAGAGAAAAATAATAAAATTGAGTGAAGAATTGCCATGTTAGTGGACTCAAAGCAATTTTAATTATGTCTCTCAACCTTTTCTTCAAAATGAAAAACGACCCGAAATTAAATATATGGACTCTTGGCAAAATATATAAATAAATAATTAATTTTGTTATATATGTAGTAACTGTTAATTTAGTTTTGCAAATTATGCATTTATTTTCATTTGACAGGGCATAAATATGTAATTTATAACTAAGAAAAAGAGAAAAAGAAAAAAGTATTTTATTTCAAAACATTTCTTTGGTATCAGCATTGAATATTAAATTGCTTGGAAATTATAATTTTTCATTTTAAAAATGAGCAACATAGGTGTTTTGTTTCCCATGTATACACATGTGAGTCAAATTAAAAAAATTAGTAATAATAAGTTGTCAAATATCTCCCTTTTTGTTCAATGCTTTATACAAAGTGTTACAGGGATCGGATTTAGTTCAAATATGCGCCGTTTTGTTCGATAATCTGTTTCCATCTAGATGGCAACTTCATAATACCCCCCTCCTTATTTGCGAAGATCTCGGACAGCCACTTTTCATAAGTCTCTTTTGAGTTCAACTTTACACCACCAAGGGCGTTCGCCATGGACAGAAACAGGTGGTAATCACTTGGTGCTATGTCCGGGCTATATGGTGGATGCGATAAAACCTCCCATCTGAGCTCCCGTAGCTTCTGCCAAGTCATCAACGAATTATGTGGTCTGCTATTGTCCTGGTGGAACACTAAACCCGTCCTGTTGGCCAATTCTGAACGCTTCTGGTCGATCACCTGCTTCAAGCGGTCCAGTTGTTCGTAGTAGATGGTAGAATTAAGCGTCTGGCCATATGGGAGCCATGGATATGGCTTATCCATGGTGTCATTTTCACCGGCTCTGAATCGTCGAAACCATTCCTCCATAGTTCGAAAAAACACCACTAATTTCACAGAACGTTTCTTTTGTGGATTTGCCTTTAACGAAGGAAAACTTTAAAATAGGGCGAATTTCAGAGTTAGTGAACTCCATGTTTACACGTCTATATCTGTAGAACACAATATCCAAAATAA
Organism: Lepeophtheirus nordmannii; assembly: GCA_963680855.1. Classification (NCBI taxonomy): domain Eukaryota; kingdom Metazoa; phylum Arthropoda; class Copepoda; order Siphonostomatoida; family Caligidae; genus Lepeophtheirus; species Lepeophtheirus nordmannii. The sequence continues at coordinate 3,389,762 of OY804520.1, read as the reverse complement.
TCATGCATAGCGTTATTTTGTAGGTTATGTTAAGACCTTTCAAATGATGTAGAGTATTGCCAGATACAAGCTCCGTAGCGCATTGTACATAGCCGCAAAATTCAAAAGACAAAAAGGCGGAAGGGAGATATTTGACAACCTTATATTAATATTACGCCATATCTATTCTCTGTTTTCTGAAAAACCTTTGTTATCGATGACTATTAAAATATAGGTTTTTTACTCATTTTATTCCCATCCACCATTATGGCAAAACTGAATAAAAAGACATTCTTCTTGTTTTTTTATGGTGATGACTAAGGTGACCATTTTAATTTTTGCAGAAAGTGATTGTGATATCGAAAATAGGAAAATGAATATAGAAACTGTTTTTTTTATGTCAAAATACATAATAAATTCGTGATAATATTGTAGGACAAACGCAAAATAGAAATGATTAATTAGTGCTAAGGTACAAGAATTGTTAAAACATTGATAAAAATATGAAAACATAAATAATTGTACAAGAATAAACAAATGTCACTCATATGTCAATGTCATGGTATCATCAAAAAATGCACTGTTATATAAGAACGAGAGAATGTGTTTAAAACTTCTACGGACAAATAACACAGCTCAACAAATTTGAAATGTCAAAAATAAGTATAAGTATTATAAAAGTTATTCAGTTTTGCACAATAATCTCAAATCTGTAAAAAAAAAAATTCTACAGTCTGACAGTTTTTGAGAAATTGGACCCTACCTTTTTAGCTTTTTTGGCCCATTTTTCAACTTCAATTTAAGTATAGAAAGATACTCATTTCGTGCATTAAAAAATAATGATCCGCATGTGTATTAATGCTAATTCCAGTCTTTGATTTGATCTAAGGGACTATTGGGGCCATAGACGGTAGGAGTAGGTCCAAACGTTTGTACTTAAATAACTCCTTAAATATTAAGAAGCTGAGACCCACAGCTTTCAATCGAGATGTTAAGTATTAGATAAAAATCCTTAACTAAGAAGAAATCGTCCATCTAAATGTGTAAATTTTCATTCAATTTGTATAAAAACCCACATGAAATCTAAGACTCACGGTAGAGCTACTAAGGTAGTAGTGCGCAGAGGGACTAAAAAACCGGATGAAATCCTTCTACGTGCTACTCCTTATGCAGCTCTACCGTGAGTCCTAGGATTTTTGACTGTTGACCAGTGTGTATTTATTATATTCAAACTGTGTCTCCTACCTTCATAAGTAATAGTAAATACTTATGACTTAGTCTAAGTTACAAAAAACAAGAGTCAACTTTACCTCTCAGTAAAAAGAAAGGAGTACTTACAAATACATTTAATAGAAGTCATTCATTTCAATTGATGTCATCGATTCCTTCATATCCATCATTAATTTTGTGAACAATACAATATCAAATATCCAACCCGTGAGAGACTTGCTACTATGTACATATAAACGAAAGTTAATTTTGTTTATTTATCATCAAAGATTCATCAGATTTTCTATTGTTTATTTTAGAGCATCATTCTAGCTAACTAACTAACTAACCATTATCTAACATTAATAAAAAGGTTTAAAAATGCATATAGATATGCATTTAGAAAAACTACAAAAGTGGGAAATTAAATTAAAAAAACCACAAAAGAATTTGGCAGATCATTCTATTTATTTTCAGTTCTTTTTATATGAGGATTTATTTGTTTTAATGTATGCTCAAAGGGCACTAATTAACATTTTAGAGTAAATATCTAAGCCATAATATTTAATCAATTAGTGGAGTGCATATATTATATTATCTTTCCCTTTGAGTCATTCTCCTTATTTAAATTTTGTTTTTGTTAAAGATCAAATGATATTTTATATAATGTGGAATAAAGAGTTTCAAATGCAACAAAGTTCATTTATGTACCAGTAAGTAGAATCACTTTGCGTATTGTTAAATTTAAATTTATTGCTAAATTATTTTATTTTGAAATTCAGTTCATGAATCATACGCTAATATTAGAAGAAACTAAATTAGCTTCTAAAGATAATTATTATCAAGTGTGATTAACTTTTACGTAGATCACTATTAAATGCTATAACTGTTTTAAATTTTGTCAGACAGAACTAGATGAAACATACTCGTTGACAATGATTTTTTTTAATGACAAAAGGTTGATGAAACTATTTGTTTTAATGTGTACTTTAACTAATACAATTTGTTTCTTCTTCATGATTCAGACTAAGCTCAAATAGTATACTTATAACTTTTTTTCTTCCATGATGAATTAGGACCCCTGTGCCCCAAATTAACTCTTCTGACTACAACCTAGGGCATTTTATGCAATCTTAAATTAGTTGATAATCGGACAAAGTTCCAGATCATTACTGATAATTAGAAATGTAAATAATATGCAAATCGAGCATGTAATAAAAAAGTGGAGTTGGCTCTTCAAACAGGTCTTTTTGTTTTCCAAAGATGTTATCATTTTTTCTTTATTACTGAGGGGAGAACATCTACCTGATAGTAAAGATGTCGCATGAAGGAATACATACATGCATTAAGTTTAATAAAGCAAATAAAATGTAAGCAAAAAGGGCTCAAGTCCTCGTATAATTAATTATAAGTTAAAATTATATAATTTCCTGACATTAATTTCTCTCATCTATGTTATTATTTATTGTTGTATATATAATGGAGAATAGCAGCTTGTAGCTCAGTAAAACGTCATGACAGCTCAAGCTGCTTCACTCTCAACATTCATCAAATTGTCAGGGTTGCCAGGTTGATTTTCTCTTTCTTTTTTTATTACAAGCCCGATTTGCATATTATTTACATTCCTACTGATAATCCATTTTCCTAAAAAAAAGCATCTAATTTTTTCAAATAAATATCGAAATATTTTTTTTTTTTTTTCAAAAATATAACAATAAATATTTCTAGTTACTTTACTATAGAAAACTCAAGAGTAACCAGTGTATGCATTTTTTAAGTTATTTTACCTTTAATTTAATATATTTGACTCTAATACGATTGAAGTTAGTCCGAGGGATAGTTTTTTTTAATTTTTTTAGAGTTCATATGGAATAACAAAAATAAGATTTTTATTATTGGACAAAAACATGAAAACCCATTTTTTAAAAACAATCGATAGAAGAAAAGATATTTTTAGATTGAAAAGTTCAGCAAGAGAAATCATCAAAGGCCTTAGTTCCCTAAAGATGAGTTACTCATTGGTTTGGTTAAGGGGTACATGATTGTTACTAATGCACTCTCCTTAGGAAGTGTACTTGACAGAACACCAGAGGAAAGACTTTGCTTTTTCTGCAATGAACCATTAGAGAAGACTATACATTTTTTACTAGAGTGCAAGAACATATCCGGAATATGGGACTATATGAGGGAAATATTTTACAGAAAGTTGGACATACACCTTCTGAATACAAACTTTGTTTATTTTTATACTGGTCCCCATCAGAACATTATCAATATAGTTATAGCGAGAGTTCAGTTAGTTTTATATAAACTAAGGAGTACACCCCTCCCAAAAGATTTTATCCAAATTATTGAAAATATTATAACCCATGAAATTAAATAATAATGTTTTAATCAAATGTTGTTTGTACGGAATAAATTAGTTGTACTTGAGTACAAAAAAAATAAAATAAGATTGATATAGTTTATAATTATCAGTCATTGTCAAAAAAAAAAATCAAGTATAAACTTACAACCATAAAGTCCTATTTGTGATCATCAATATGATAAAACTTAATCCACAATTTAATACTGACTAAAGAACAATTATGATATATAATTTCTCAAAAATCTTTGCAGATAATATTTAATGAAGATTTTTAATAATTTTTAGGAATACATGAACAATTTAGTTGAAATTCCCATGAGGTAAATACATATTTGGATTTTTTTTTAAACTCTAGATACATAAATCAAATGCACTTTTAAAAAAATATAGAAAAATATCTATTTATTTTTTAGAAATTAAGTTATGAAATATATTATATAATTACATATTTAGTATTATGTAATAAAAGGAATATTATTCTCGGATATAACTTGGACGTTAGGAGTATATTATTAAAAAGTATTATATGAGAAAGTTTTTACCAATGTTTCAAAAAAAATATGACATTTAATTATTCCTAAATGACGAAAACAGGGTATTATATTTTAAACAATTTATTAACAAAATTGTATTCAATTTGAAATGTGAAAGCCATAGAATGAAAGGTTGTTTTATGTAGCTATTATTTTTTTTTTTGCTCAAATTGAAGTCAAGGACTTTTTGAGTAGTCCAATACATGAATTGATGGCGAACAAAAATAGATTGTTCAATCCTAAAAAAAAAAAAAAAGATAGATTTGTAAATAGTTTGTAGACTAAAATTATAGATAAACCAAACTTTATAAATAAATTTTAGAGGAAATGTAGTCCCCCTTATTCAATAATGTAAAATTTCTTGGGTATAGTATAATCAATATGTGACGTCATAAAACTAACATTCTCCCATTCTTACCTATGAATTGAGCTGATAAATTTCCATTGCTAGGGGAAGAGTCGTTCAGAGCTGTCTCTTTTAGATGAAAGTTTGTAATTTGAATATCTAAAAAATAAATTGAAATATTCAAAGAAACATTTGACAATGCAACAACCAATATATGTTTGTATACCATTAAAATATTTTATAGTTCAGCTGTAGTAGATAATGTTCCATCCTTGATACCCATGGTTCATTTAGTGTGTAGTTGTAAATTAGATATTGGTACAACCATACATGAGATTATACTCATGAAACGAAACGAGAAGGGTGTAGATATTCTTTGATCTTCTATTGAAATACAACTATGATGAGGTTTACACATAGCAAACATTGGGGGATATCACATGAGGAGGATATCATTATTACTAAGTTGATACATTGACGTTTAACTTCATTCTATTCACCAACATTTTTTAGTATAAGGTCACCTTAGAATTAATTGAATATCTAGGATTTTATTAGTTCTATTAAATCATTATACAAATTACATACTTGTTAAATTCTCGGAAATTTTAGGATAAATTAATTGTTTTGAAGAAGCTATTCTTGTATTTCTTCATTAGCAAATAGATAAATATCAATTATAATTTAAATAGAAATTATCGTGGGCGGAGGGAATTTTACAGTTGTACTTTTCCAAAATCATAGTGCTTCTGACTAATATAGGTATTGTGAAGCGTCTTAGTCTTAATATGCCCCTAAGTTATTTATCTGAGTTAATGCACTTTGAGATGGCCAAATCTCAGCAACTTTAAATTATAAAAGTATATATTCTGATATCTCGCAAAAACAGTAGACAAGAAGCACTATATCTGTTCACAGATATGTTGTTTCTCAGAGTAATTAATTTTTTATGATGTTTTTACACTCACCGGGATATAATGCTTTTTCACATCTCTTTGTAAGCATATTGTACACTATTTTTATAAATTGTCTAAGTATAACACCAAATAATGAATTTGGATCAAATTAATTTCTTTTAACCTTGAAGTAAAGACAGCCATAAATATCTAACTACTCATTTGGAAATTCATTAAAAAAAAAGTTGAATGAGAGCATTTTAAAATTTATATACTACTTTTAAACATACAGAAGATATAGCTATGTGCTTAGTGCTTACACGTACAACAAAATGGACTCTATATTAATAGCTATACAATAGACAAAATTATATTAAAGTTTACTCTTATAAGTACTCAACCTAAAGCAATTTGCTTAATTGTAAAGAAAATATTATTATTATTATTATTACCAATATCCGTTTAAAATTGAATGAAAATACAATGAAGGAAAAAGTTTTCAATGAAGTTAAGTGTTGATGATAATAAAATAAATATCTTAATTGATTTTGTTATGAGTTGACTTCTGCTTTTATGGTTAAATGTAGAAAGAAACATTTCCCTATGTAGTAAAAAATAAAAATATTATCTGATTCATCTTGACAATCAACTTTTTTTTAAGATGGGCACAATTATCCAAGTATTAGCCGCCATTAAGAACTTTTAGAGTTTCTTTTACGCATCACATGGTACCCAAATATGTATTATTATATAGATTGGATGACCACAAATGTAAACTCTGCTCCATTAAAACTTTCATGTTGTACTGCTCGTAATGTTAAACAATACGCATTAATGGGAGATAGTAGTCCAAAAAAAACTGAGAGCATGATGGGAACATAACAGAAAACGCATTTGATTACCAGATACTTATTCCTACTTAGGCCTTTACCTAACATAATTATATAAAAATATTTAAAAAAGTATTTTAAAATCAACTTTTTATTTGTTTACTTTTCAATCAAGAAAAGCATTTATTTTTTATCCAATGCCTGTAGACACAGTCACTTAGTTGTATTAAAGAAAAAAAATCAATTTCTAACCAAAAACGTTTTAAATAAATAAAAAAAAATCAAATATCATCAATTGAAATGAATTATTATTAAAAAAAAATCATTTGTCTTTGAAGTTAACAAGGACTCAAAATTCGACAAATTAGAAAGTTCTTACAGCCCATTATTTAAGGTGTTGGACAAAAGGTTAAAAGACACTTGTATAAATAAATACATGGACATTCGTAAAATTTATACAGATATGATATATCAAGTTGAGTTATAAAATTGTATTCATATCCCATGTACTAAATCAACATCGTATCCCTTTCATTTGTCTACAACACAAAATATAAGCAAACAATATGTATATATTTCCACGAATTAAACTTACATAGATAAAGAGATAATATTATAAATATATAATGAGACCAAATCAACAAAATAATAAGAAAAATATTATAAAACTATAAAAAAATAGATTTTCGATAATATCATTTTTTCAATAGAAGAGTTTGTAAATTGAATTTACATACATGAATGGAGTATTTACGTATATATATATATTGATATTAAAATGGATAGTCTTCATTCATTCTTTGAATTAAAATATGTTATTTCTAAGGTTTTTTCTATTTTTTATGGGTTTTTTCAATCAAGTTTTGATTAAAGATCATGACTGTTTGTGATTTGATATTTAAGTGAAAGCTTTTGAGTGAGTACACCACATATTAGACATTCAATTCATTCAAATTTAATTTTGTCATTTAAATGGGAAATATGTTAAAACTACTCTAATAATATATATATATATATATATAGTTATACATATATAAGGTAACTGAACTTATATGTAATTACGATGTACCTACATATATGTATATATAATTCTATCTCAAGAAGAATAAAATATATATTTAAATAACATTTGACATAATAAATAATTGATTCTATGATAATAAATATATTTCTATATTGATACATACAAATAAATCGAAGAAAATGAAGGTCTTTGTGTATGAACAATTACACTAATAAAATACTTTTTGAAGACACTATTTTTTGACTCCTACATATGTATAATCAACACTATTTTGGTTTATGAGCACAAAATGTTTTATCAGTCCGTATACCGTAGATAAGTACCATAAAAAATATATAAAGGAATCATTTTTTAATGGTGAGGACTTTAGCTATAAGTACACACACAACCTTGAACAATCCGGGTAATTGATTTGATGGTGGTGGGGACTTTTATGAACTAATATTTTATTATTGATTCTATGGATTTGTAACATATTTGATTTTTTTAATATACAATACAATACTTTTGAATATCTTGTAATTAATGTGTTAATTACACAAGGTCTCCTGGGGGCATAGGCAGCAGAAAAGGCCTAAAAGTCGGCCAAAACGTTTGTATTTAAATAATTCCTTGAATATTACATCAAAAGGATTAATAAGAAATGCATTAAAGAGTCGAGACCCACAGCTTTCAAAAGAGATGTCAAGCACTCGATAAGAATCCTTAATTAAGAAGAAATCATCCATCTAAATATGTAAATTTTCATTCAATTTCGAGCAAAAATTTGCTAGAAATCAAAGACTCACGGTAGAGCTACTAAAAATCAACTTGAAGGGAGTGAAGTAGTAGCGTGTAGAAGGATTTCAGTTTATTTCGTAATCTTTCTGCTACAACTTTAGTAGCTCTACCGTGAGTCTTTGATTTCTAGAGAATTTTGATCTAGAAATGCTTAATAATAAGGCTTTTAAAATATATGTATTTATTTTATTTTAGTTGGATTTACTCTATTTCCTTGAACCATTTATCATCAAATGTTCTAATACCTTGGATTACGAGCAACACATGTCTTAGAGATGAGCTCAAAATCCTAATCTGAGTTTTTTCAATATAAAAAAGTTGCTTATCATGACAATTATTCATGAACTCTGTAAAAATGTACTTTAACTCTCGTTAACCGAGATATAACTATATATAGAAGCAATTTTTATCAAGATCGTCATAAATGTTCTTAAACTATTTTTTTTTTTTTTGCATAGCGGTATAAAACTACGATCATTAAATTAAATATATACACGTATACTTTGATAATGAAATACATTATGATGGAAGAATTATACAAGGAGGACTACTTGTATTAAGTGACAGATTATTCCTTGAAAGATTTTTTATTCAAGGGGAGGGGGGGGGAGAATGCTTTGTTATTTAAGTTAACAGATTTGCAATATCCAGTAATATCAACATCGGTATTCATACATAAACGTTTCTTAATATAATTTCCAATCCCAATATAGAATACTTCAAAAGTTATCACATATATTTTAGTTATATAATTTGTGTACGACTTATGGATACATTTCAAAAGGAAATTAATTTATTGAGCTATTTATGACCAATTTTCTGGCATTTAATCTCAAACACACAATATACACTCACTGCTCACATTGTTTAAATCCCTACTTTATTTTTGGTCATCATTCCTTTTGTTCTTGTATTCTGGTATAATGATATCATTGTGAACTATAAGTACATAACTCATGGTGAATAATCAGAGGCAAACATAGTTATATTTGTATATATTAAATTCCACTATTACATTAAATTTCTGTCTTCTCTTCTTTGACAAGACATCTTAGCTGATAGTAATTGATGTTTCCAGATCTTGCCGGTCATGACCCCAATACATGTATATGAGTCAATGGTATTTCTATTGCCTGACAATTGTTGAATGAGTTCTGTGCTGTATCCATTTACTAATAAATTGAAAAAACACATCAATTTTATAGATGAAAAAAATTGAAGGAACAATAAGTTTTCATGTAAAATTTTATTTGTTAATCAATTGACCCCTTTGGTGTGAATACATATATACAAATTGTTTAAATGACACAAATCCTATGAACAAATATTATTATACAAAGGATGTGTTGAATTAAACTATTTATATCTAGGTCAAATTAGAATAATGGCTCATGAGGACTTAAAATGAAGAGCTCTTTAAACCAATTTATGCAACAACATCACCCAGAAACCATTTAAATAAAATTATTCATTTAAAAAATTGTGAAGGAAGTTTCATAATGTAAATGGTTTCCCTTAACCTTATTATTGTTCATAAATTATTTTAAATAATGTTACTCAATTTGAGTCAACTTTAATATTGACCTGTTTTTTGTTCTTTGAACTTTTGCACTTGATCTGATTGACTGATGTTATATTTAACCCAAAGCAGCCATAAAATATTTAAAAATATTGTGTGGTGTTTAATATATATACATATATAATCAATCAAATGAAAACGGTAAGACATGTGTAGAAAATAAGTAGATCTACCGAGAGTCTTTGATTTCTTGTGGATTTTACTCTCAAAATTGAATGAAATTTTACACATTTAGGTGGATGATTTCTTCATGGTTAAGAATTCTTAAGGAATCTTGACATATCGTTTGAAAACTGTGGATCTCAGCTCTTTAATACATTCCTTATTAATCCATTTAAAGTAATACTCAAGGAGTCATTTAAGTATAAGCATTTTGTCCAATTTTTGTACCTACTCCCGGCCTCTATGCCCCTAGGAGTCCTTTTATATCAACACAAAGACTAAATATAGAATTTGCATAAAAAACTCGCAGATCATTATTTTATAATGGACAAAATGAGTATCCTTCCAGGCTTGAATTGAAGTTGAAGTTGGAAAATGGACAAAATTAGGTCAAAACTAGGGTACTCGAAAACCATCGGATTCTCGAAAAAAAGTTACAGATTTGAAATCAATGTGCAGAATTAAATAACCTGTATTATACTTATACCCCTTTGGGTTTTTGACTATTGACCAGTGTTTTTAATATATCCTCCTTATATAATCATTTTACTTTTTGTGACAAAGTGATGTATCCAAATTTAGGAATAAATAGTTTACAGACATTACATTAGCTCAAAAATATGATAATATATTGTACCTATAAATTACATGTGATAACTACAAAATTGAATACACTTTAATTAGAATGCCTATGTATGTGAATGTATATTAATTGATCTCTTTGTAAAAAGCAATTTGGTAATAGTATCTGTATTTATAATGATCAAATACAAAAATTTTCTTGCAATATTGGTTTAATACATTTATACGTAAAATAAAGCATTTAATTTAAGATATCTATGTCAGATAAAAACTATATATTTATGTAGATATATATATATATAGTAGGGTATTTGACATATTTGGAAAAGGTAATCAAATTTATATTTATAATAAATATGGCTTCATTTATTTATTTTCTATTCCTTAAATATATTATAAATTTCTGAAAATATACTAAATTATTATTTTAATCAAACTTTAACAGAAATATTTAAACTCTAAATAACCAAGTATATAATATACAAATCATTTGGTTTAATTAAATGGTAAAAAACTAGGGTTTTGACTTCATTTAAGATCCAGCAAAGTTTTTAGAAAACAATCGGTCATACAATCTCCATAGTCTTAGGTTTTACGTTCCGTGATAGGCAATTATATTGAATAAATGAATATTTTGCAGATAATTATGTGTACTTTTTTAACTATCGTTGAGAAAAAATTCAAGATATCAACAAATGATTCGATTAATGTGTGTATTTGTTGATTCCTCCTGAGGGAAAATAAAAAAAAATTACATTTTGCATAAAATACCAAAAAAAAGAAAAAAAAACTTTTGTTTCTTATATATTAATTTTTAGTAGAATGTTATCTACAAAATCTTTTGCATAAATATTTTATTCATTAAAAAGGTACTGCTTCTTTTCAAATGGAACTAAAAACGCAACAGGATAGGATATGTACTGCGTAAAGCGTGGATTCTATTATTCAACATTTATCTTTATAAATAGACACTGCTAGACTTACAATAGACTATAAATCAACTTAAAATGACTTTAAATGGTATCTAACTTAAATATAATTTATCAAAAATTAGATAACTTTGTGTTAACCATGTTATACATGCTACAACTCATATAATCATTAAATCTTCTCATATATATGAATCCCTCCTTACAAATTCAGTTTCTAATTATGAATATGTGTTTGTATCAATAGAAATTAGAAATTAATTATATTATGAAAAGCCAAAGTTTCTGGATTTACTTTAGTTTCATTTTCATATTTTCTATTATGTTAATTTAATTCATTTCATGTATATAATTTAGCTATAATAATAATATTTTAAAATGTTATATTTAAAAAAAAATTAATTAAAGCATTTAATCATCTTTTATCCAAAGAATATTTTCCATGTATTAATTTTCCTCATGGTGAACTTTACAGAAATTGAAAAAAGAGACATGAATTTTCTTATAATATTTTTTTTCTTCCCGCCTTTATTGCCATACTTTTCAAACTTCATAGTTGTTTATTAATACAAAAAAAATGTATATTAATTATACACAGATAAAAGAAATAATATTTTCAAACAATAAAATATTGTAAAGGCACTAAATATCAAATATTTGTTGACTACCAAGTTATTTGTTGATTTTTTTTAACACTTACGTATGTAAACACGCAATTCCAACCAAAGGATACTTAATTGTAGTACGCAGTTTATATAACATTTTATGTACTTTTGCATCCATGGTGTCTACTATTTCTATATTTGAAGTCGATAGTACAAGTAAAGTCCTCCTTACCTTAATGGCCCGCAAAAAATGATTTACTATGATGTATGTGACATTAAGGAAACTGTTTTATCACATAGGGTACTATGACATTTCGGGCATTCATTACATACATAAAAAGCAAAGCATTTTTAATATATTATATTTACTAGTTAACCCTAAAGTTTCAAAGAGCAACCAATATTTACACACTGGCGTGAAGGAGTTTATATGCTTCTTTCTGATTACACAAAGGCATTTTACTACACTGTTAACAACTTACCTGAACAAGTAAGGTAAGATGATGTAAAGTGACAATTGGAGTTTTGCGAGCACTATCTGAGTCATTTTGTCAACATATATATATATGGAGCAATAGGCCCGTGTGTTATCTTGTATTATCCCTACAGATTTGTATGAAAATTTCAATCACCATCTGATCTGATAAGGAATTATTCAATTTAGCGTGATGTGTTGTTTCTTGTGTTGCAATGTTAATTTTGCTCACACAACCTCTTGACCAGCATCTTCCACTTAAGAGATAGCCCTGAATAATATACGATGATTCCTAATAAACATTCCGATAAGAAAATATAGATTATCAACCCAACACTTCTTTATCTGTTAAAAATTAGGTTTCATTCCCACGAGAATCTTTCTAATTAGTCTTTGTCAAATAAAGACTAAAATGTTTGTACAAGGTAAACTCATTCTTTTGAGTTCCTGAAATATTTAAAATTCAGCTATGGATAGAATTTAAGATTCCCTATTTTCTTTGTTTAACACGAAACAAACGTATATAAAATGCGTTTGTTTGTTCTTTACCTCGGCTATGTCCAAGTTCCACAATGTCAGTTAACGTCAGCTACAAACACTCCATTAGCTTTGTTCTCTCTTTTTTATTCGATTGTGCCTCTGGTACTATTTTAAACTTGTGTTTCTAAAGAGATTACAATTGAGTTTGAATTTTTTTTTATTACCCATAATATTCCTTCTATGTCTTTGTAACTTTATTATTGAGTTCACTTTAATTTATTTCAACACAGTTTTTAGTGGACACTTATTCTCTAATATTTTTTTTTTCCTTTTCACTATAAAAAAGGTTAAAAAAAATACAATGGACCTTGGATTTGATAGAGATATCTTTTTTTATTGCCAAAAAAAAAAACAAGTTATAAGATACTGTAACTATAAAAATGTCGGAAACTGCTGTGTATTAGAGAAAACTTTTTTGTATAGTATAAGTTGAATATAAAATTTTATTACAGATATACCTCTATGTGTCTATTTAAATCTGATAGAACAGCTGATTTCATCTGAATTATAGACATAAAAGAATTCATTTTTTTATTTGTAGACCATTATTCATTAAGTTTTTATATATAAATTTGCTTTGATAGAATAATTTTGTAAGCGCACAAAACAAAAGAGCTCGAGGAGCATAGGAGAGAACAAGTTCGTAAGCTAAGAATGCTGTATATGTATTGAGAAAATGGGGTTATTAAAGGTGGGATTGTAAAAGGTTGGTAAATTTCTTTGTAAATTTCACGATATTTTTGAAAAAATTTAGTCTGGGAGTTTCGGGAATTTTTAAAGAGTATCTGAATTTAAGACAGAATAGAAATTATGAATAAATAAATATACAAATACCAAAACATACATTAATTGCACAGATCGACAAATTTAAAAATGTCAAAAATAGGAATCCTTAACTAAAGAGAAATTGTCAGTCTAAATGTGTAAAGTTGTATCCAACTTCGAGCAAAAATTCGTTACAAATCACTGACTCACGGTAAAGCTACTAAAAAGAAGGGGATTCCAGCTGATTACGTAACCCTTCTGTGTGCTACTACTTTATTAGCTGTACCATGAGTCTTAAATTTCTAGTGGATTTTTGGTCAAAATTGAATGAAAATATACACATTTAGATGGACAATTTATCTTTAGTTAAGGATTCTTATTGAGCTATTGACATCTCGTTTGATATCTGTGGGTCTCAGCTTTAAATTGCATTCCTTATTAACATATTTCATGTAATATTCAAGGAGTTATTTAAATACAAAAGATTTTGCTGACTTTTGGGCCTACTCCTGCACCCTACGCACCCAAGAGTCTCTTTAGGTCAAAACAAAGACTGAAATTTACATTAAACACACTAGCAAATCATTATTTTTTAATGCACAAAATGAGTATCTTTCTATACTTAAATTGAAGTTGAAGTTGGAAAATGGGCCAAATTAGCTCAAAAAGTAGGATCCGATTTCTCGAAAACCGTCGGACTCTCAAAAAAAAATAATTATATTTATACCCTTTAGTATTTTTGACTCTTAACCAGTGTTATATTTATAAAAAAGTTGTGTTTCCATGGGTTCTGGAACACTCTTATCCCCCACTTTCCCTAAAAATTAGTGTAATTAATGATGATTTTGTCATTAATACGTGACACCATTTCAGTAAAACTACATTATGAATGGGATATGGTGTCCATACATGTTACAAATGAATGTGATTTAAAAAAGTTGACATCGATGAATAGAACAAGAGAAATTGGAATACATAATATGTAAACTCATGAATTTATTATCAACCTTATTATCTGAAAAAGAAATGAGCAAAATTGTTGTTTAAATATTTTTAGACTAACAAATATACAAATAAAAACAATTTGGTCACTTTATTGATTCCTATGTTACATGTGTATGTACAATAAATTTATGAAAAACTATCATGCAAAGTTTTTAATTGTTAAAACTCCACCTTTATTATAGGACATTTGACAAAAATTTTACTTTATATCTCTCAATATTGATATATATTGACTTATACAAAATTCCGTTTTCCAATTTCACTTACACCATCTATTATCGAAGAAAAATAATTTTTATAATATTCTTATTTTTAGGGCTCTCACATTTTTTTAACTCTTTTTTTATGGAGTTTATAGCAAGTGGGAATAAAATGAAGATACTCATTACTCAGAAGGACTTAATGGGGTTTTAACTTGATGAATATACTCAGAAATGAGTAATTGTAAATTACAGGTCAAATCCAATTAATTAATCGTAGAAACAGAAATTATTCTTGGAGTCAATTTAATATAATTTAATTATATTAATAGACATAAAGTTACAATGTGACAACAACACACTGTAACCGGGGTAGATAACAATTTTTGAACATAAAATGAACGCTCAAAGATGACACCCAAATTTACTTTTTTTTTAAACTTGAATATCTAAAAAATTAATGAACCGATTTTAATGAAATTAACAGCATTTGAAAGCTGAATTAATATAATATATATGACTTGAAAGACTATAATTGCCATTCAAAATAATCTATCCAAAAGAGATGCCTTTTAAAGATTATGTTTCTTCAAATAACACTAATACCATATTTTCAATTGTTGTTGTTATTTTAATAGAACTAATAGGGATTTCGTTCAACAGCTGAGTCATGAGCACTTGGTTGGTAGATCCATTTGCAAATAATACCAATAGAAAAACTACGATTGAAATAATAATACATTGATAGTAAGGAGGGGATCCTTGTGTTTAAAATTTTTAGTCAAGGGGTTGCAGGAATCAAAAGGGTTATGAACCACTCCATTATATTTATAAAGACAAGGACTAAAATGGCCTTGTGTAGATTGCATCCTATAAAGCAATAAAACCAAAGTATTTAATTCATAGCTTTAAAATTGATTATACTTACTAGTGCAAAACGTTTGACAATTAGGGTCAATTTCGACCCTAAAAATACATACTTAATGTTCATACCTTTAAAGATATTCCTTAAGGCACTTATCTTTAAATTAAAAAAAAAAATATATCTTTATCGTATATCCTAAATATCAAATCAGACAGGAATTTGAAGTAAAACAATGAGCTCTACAAGGGTATATTGAAAAAAGTGTCGATTCAAAATTGTTGAGTAAATTAATTTCATCAGCAGCTTGAAGGAAAGAAGTTTGAAATATTTTATATCTGATTCAGAACTAATAGTGTTACTCGAACTTTTTGGGGCTTAATAAAAATAAATTAGTAATGTTATAATAACTTTATTAGTAGTTCGAAAAAATAAATTTTAAGACTTTATTTGAGAAAAAAAATTGATAAATTTTAATCTAACATATAACATAATTTCTATTAGGTATTTATTACAGGTGGATCAATTATTCTGCTTGACCATTTACTCCAAAAAAAAAAACACTGACTACAAATTTGAAATTTCAAATCCTAAGAGGTATAAGAATAATAAAAGTTATTCAGTAATGCATGCTGATTTCAAATCTGTAAAAAATATTTCGAGAGTTCTAAGGTTTTGGAGAAAGCGAACGCTTCTTTTTGTACTAATTTGACCCATTTTCCAACTTCAACTTCAATTTAACCCTAGACAAATACTCATTTTGTGCATTAAAAAATCCTGATCGCTAATGTATTTAATGCAAATTCCAATTCCAGTCTTTCTTTTGACCTAAGGGGAATCCTAGGGGCATAGGCGGTGGGAGTAGGCCCAAAAGTCGACCAAAACGTTTGTACTTAAATAACTCCTTGAATATTACATGAAATGAATTAATGAAGAATGCATTAAAGAGCTGAGACCCACAGCCTTCAAACGAGATGTCAAGTACCCGATAAAAATCCTTAACTAAGAAGAAATCGTTCATCTAAATCTGTAAATTTTCATTCAATTTCGAAAAAAAATCCACTAGAAATCAATGACTAACAAGTTTAATAAACTAATAGTAGCTCCACACCTTTCGGATCTCGAAATAAAAAATTACAGATTTGAAATTAACGTGCAAAACTGAATAACTTTTATCATACATATACCTCTTTGGGCTTTTGACTGTTGACCATAATTTAATTATTAATCGATAATTACATGGTACTAATATACAGATGGATGTAAATGTTTAATTAAAATTCAATTATAAAACCATAAACATTCACATGAGTATTATAATTTAAGTGAATAGAAATAAAAAACACATAAAAACTATACATGCATTTTTTTAATTCATTCAGAACCCTTAATATAAAACCAACATATATTATATTTTTATATAATATATATTCTCATTATGGGATTTAAATAACCAGTTATAAATCATTTTAAATGAACTTGGCTATAATTTTTTTGTAGAAGTATTCAATTTATGTACAATCATACTTACTACTATAAAAGACAAAAAATATCAGGAAGTTTGAATTTAATTTTTTTTTTTTTAGATTCTGATAGGGACAAATGTTTTGTTTTTCAAGTTAGCACTACTGTTACTGACGTTTGTTTCAAAATACACGTCAAAATTTTCATTAGTGTTTGAGAATTGCGTCCTTTTTGTAAAGAATTAAGATCGATTTTTTCATTTTTTTTTAAATGCCTGAAAGATGATGACGTAAATGTAATTACGAGAAAAGTTTAAATGAATATATCAGACTGTA
Organism: Lepeophtheirus nordmannii; assembly: GCA_963680855.1. NCBI lineage: Eukaryota > Metazoa > Arthropoda > Copepoda > Siphonostomatoida > Caligidae > Lepeophtheirus > Lepeophtheirus nordmannii. The sequence goes on along the minus strand of OY804520.1, from coordinate 3,372,294 downwards.
CTCCTTTGGAACTTTTTAGAATCTGTGATTTATTTCTCGAGTTATATAATCTATTGCTCAAGAAAACTAACCATTCCATATCTAAACTCCGCAGTTGATGTTTTGTAATTGTTGACTAAATATTGTAAATATTTTGAAAATTGGAAAAAAACGTTGACACATGTACATTGTAACAGCCTTCATAATTTGAATCATTGAACTGTATTCAATAAAATACCATTACAAAGTTTCCTTTCTCTTTAATAAAGTCAATAGCTGCCTGAATGTAACGAAATCCATCCGTATTTTCATTTTTACATTTGAGGGAGATGAAATGAACCCTAATGATTTAATAAAAAGATTTTTAAATTCCCGATATTTTTTGCTCATAATAGTACTTTATGCATATTGAAACATGTACCCACGTCAATCAGATATTGTGCATTTCCCTTTTAAAAAAAAACTTCTATGAATCTTTATACATATATTATAAATTTAGCATTGACAATTTGTATTTTAAGGTGTTGCAATAAATATTGCAGGACTTTAAAATGATATGTTGCTGACTGTCGATGTATTGTAAGTGTCTAACTAATTCCACATTCATTATTAATATATATATATATATATATATATATATATATATATATATAAAAGACAGTTTAACCATAAAAAAACAAAATACAGTCATAATGATCATGATGATAAAAAGTTACTAACTCTTTTTACTATACATATTTCATTGTTGATTTTTTTTTTTTTTTTTTTCATTCTCTGACATTACTTTTTTGATGATGCTTATAAATTATGTGTGTGTATACATACATACATACATACATACATATTTTGAGAAATGTCACATATAAATAAAAATAAAAAAAACTCATAGAATGTCCCAGTTATAACCATTATTGCCATAATTTATATATAGTATTCATTAACTTATTCTGTGTAGAGTGTTTGCTTCGTTTTTAAAAGAAAAGTTTATATTTCTCTTTTGGTAAAAGGACCATAAATAATAGAGCCTTTGGGAATAAGTTTAAAATGACAAGGTTATTGTACTCTGGCTACAGTTTCTTTAGAGCCTTTTATTTTATTTGTGGTTTATCTATTAAGTAGTAGTATTTATTAACTTTTGCACTCATTATAAAATACTTACTTAGTTATTGACCCTTGATCTCGAGTTTTTGAAGAGTCAAACCAATGATTAGGTATGTATCGTTGTGTATTAGTACAAATATGTCCTTTTTATTCAAATATCAAATTAAGACGATTCATATTTGAAAAAAAAAAATCCTGAGATATAATAAATCTCTAATGGAATATCTTAATCAAGCATTCTAACTTTGATGCCCCTTTTGTTAGAGTTGCTCTTCCCCACATCAAATACCTAAATGAAATTTTCATTATCAAATATCTCAAATAAAGTAAAAAAATAATAATTCTAGCTATAACGTTAGCTTATTCAAACATAGGGCTTTACTTGCTGTGTGCTTCAGAAGCCTCATGATCCTCAAATGATTCTTTAGCTTTTTTTTTTTTTTTTTAATTCGTGAAGCCCGATATTAAGACCCTTGATTACTTACATATATTTAAAATGTTGAATGCATATCAAATGAATGGGAAAGTGTTTGAATAATCTTTTAGATAGAGATTGACAGAAACCTCTCACACAGTTAACGACATTTGCAACTAATCAAATAAGTATTTATACTTTGTAAACAAAGGCTTCAGATCGTTTTTTTTTTGTACTAACAGAGTTGCAACATGAATTTATGTACATATTTGACAAAGTATTGTAGGCTGTTAATTTGGATTTAGGTATGTACATCCGAAACTATAAAGCAAAGTGTCCAAACGACGATGACATGATCAATTTTTGCTTAAATTTTGTTTAAATTTTAAATATAAAAATCATTTTGTTCCTCAAAGTCTAAAAAGATATTATCATAATTAACTGCAATTATGCATTTATGAACTGATACATCTATGTATAATGAATCAAAATCAAAGCTAATAAAAATTAAAAGATGAATTTGATTTATTTAATTTGATGAGGCAATGTCAATATATATTTTGTAAAGGAACGTTATTGATCAAAATTTTTTGAACTTGTATTCAATTTTAACTCACCTCTTTGACAAAGTATTTATTGACAATGATCGATAAATTCTATAACTTTAATAAGTTATATCTTACTTTTTCAATTAGATAGGTCATTGTTGACTTTTTGAGGACGTTAAAAGTGGAGAAGAATATTTGGAACCTTCTTTTTGATATTGTTTTTTGTGGAAAATATTCTATTGTTATTTTATTTCAAGTGCTCGTTAAAGTTTTGCTTGTGATTATAAAAGTTCATATGTACATTTTAAATTTGATAAGTTTGACAAAAAGTCAAGAATGTCTGTGAGAGGGTTGTCAAGGACTACTACTACTACTACCATTACCTAACACAAATGGACTTTAATGAGGACTTTATTCAATGTATACGAGTCTCTTATTACTAAGAAGGACTATGTCTTAAAGTTAGAATCACATTTCATCCCTCATTCTAAATTAATACAACATTTATGTATTAAAGTCAGAAGCAATCGACACTTTGTTAAACACATATATTATTAAATGATTCCGAAATAAATATTATCACTCTAGGTATATTCAACTTGATATACCTTTCAGGAGTGTAGAGAAAGTTTGTGTACAAAATTATGTATGTTTTTCTATTGAACACCTGGTCCTCAACACAATCCTTTCTATAACATGCCTATGCATGTACGGTTCTAGTATTGCCCTGTCAAAATGAGTATTCCTCTAATACAATTTATAGTTTATCTATACGCATATGCTATTTTTATAAAGCGGAAATATTCAATACATACATACAGTTTGAAAAATCCGTAGATATGCATAGGAAAAGATACACATATACAGAAAGTCATATTAAAATATTATATGTATACACACAATGTAACATCCATTTCCAAATGCATAAATGAATTGACAATATGCTAGAACTCATGTATGTATGCTCATTAGGTGAGAGCTTTCTTAATTTCATTGCAAACCTAGTAACGTTGTGTAGGAGTCATTTCAAGTGCCTCATTAACTATTTTTACGATATAATGTCGTAATATTTCATGTAAACTCTCAAGTCATCAAAATAATTAGACAGGAAAATTACTAGAAACATACATATTTTTTTTAGAAGCATTCCTTGAAGAACCTACTTGACAAAATTGTTTATTAATTACTCATTTGTTGTTAGAAAGTTTATAGAAAATAGAGAAAAGGAATGGAATTTTCCTACTGTTTGTGTCACATTTGATGCAAAAATTAAGAGGACAAAATTGGTCGACATGTTCATTTGAACATCATTGTCTTATAAGTGCTTCATTTGAAAGCATCTAATTGTCTAAATCCTTTTTCAATATTTGAGATATCAGACTTTGATTCATTTAAATATCTCAACTATTTTATACTTTTTATAGATAAAAAAAAAGTAATGTTATCTAAATGAGCAATTTTTAAATATCAGCATTTCTGTTAAAAATGCTTTTAAAAAAATAATGAACGGTAGAAGCTTTGATAAAAAAAGCTCTTTTAATAAACATATTCTTTGTTAACAATTTATTAAAAAAAAAATTCGAGAGCATCAAATTTAAATAAGAAAAAAAGGTTGTAAAAAAATTTCAAAAATTATTGTTTTGAGATTAAAAAGTCTAAAATGACACGTTTTTATGCATGAATTCCTCTCCCTTCCCCCACCTTTCCTTTCTGTCTGTCTTTTAATAAGTCAAAAATAATATTTTCTCCTTATTTTTGGAATCAACATATTATTTGATATCAAAATTTACCTTATGGTAAATATCTTTTTTTTATAAATGAGAAATTTAATACCCAAAAAATATCAAATTATCCTTAATACGAGTATAATTAATTTATGTGTTCTCCTTATCTTCATAAGTGATATTTTATTGATATAAATATGTTCTAGATAGAGTCATGAAGGGCTTATTTGCATCAATGAAGCCATATAAAATAATTATTATATTTTTTCCCTCTTATTCTCTTATAAGTCGTGTATCTGGTACTAGCAAAAGATTATTATTATATCAAAATAGTTTCAACTTCAAAAGCAAGCTAAATTAATGTCCAATAATGATATTTTTGTATATAATTAAAACCATTGTATGTATATTAGGCTTTGTATCCTAAATAAAACCATTGAATAAAATATTTTTTGAATGCATATAAAAAAAATTCTAATTTTTGGATAATTAGTGTCTACTACATAATTTGCAATTTCTTTTACTATAAATTACAAAGAAATTAGCATATTTGATTATAATATTTTACAAGTTGATACTCAATTGATGGTTAATATATTAATTTATCATTCTCAAACTTTCTAAAGGGTTCAATGTAATCATTGTCATTGGTTTTTTTTTCTTTTCTTTTCTTTTTAGAAAGAGAGAGAGAGAGAGAGAGATTTTTTATTAAAAACTCATCCGTCATGCAAATATAGTGTAGACTAAAGTAATTCATAATCATGAATCAAATATAAGCAATTTTCTCTAAGTATTAATCTTGTTAAAAGAAAAAAATGAAGGAGGTAAACAAAACAAGGGACTCATAAGTCATTGGTGTTTTGTTTTTTTATATATCCAAGGCATATATTTCATTTAACTTATATACATAGAAGAGACCGCAAATTAAAAACTGTCACATATCATAATTAACTTTACAATATTAGTACTTATTATATATTATATTATATATTAAGAATAAAGGATCTGCTCACATATAAATAGGTTTATCTTAATAGCAAGTAATAGATCTAATAATAATCACGCAGGTAATTATTATTTTATGAAGAATACAGGTTTTTAACTAATTAGATAACAAAATGAAGATGTTTTTTTTTAATGTTATAAGACGTATAACAGATGTGATAGCAATGACGAATGAGATGAGAAAAAATTACAGATGAGAGGACGTCATAATAAATAAGTAATTTAACACTTAGAGACACCATAGCTATCAGCTGATTCCTTGTCGAGTCTTAAATATGGAAAGGATAGTTATGTTGTTGTTTTATCTCAATCACGACGAGCTTCTTTGTCCATTTGCAACCTCGACTCTCAAAAGGGAAAGGAAATATTTTGGAAAAACAACAACTGGTAGCAACCCTTCTGTATTTTCCTTGTTACCAACTTTTTAATAAGCGGCAGAGTTATTATTTAGATATACTATGCATTGATAAATTTTATCAATATACAAATCAATCTTTAATATTTGTCTATTATTTAATAATTCAAAAAAAGTGCACGCAATCCATTATCTAATATATTTTTTATATATCAAAACCATAAATAATATTAATACCCTTTTTTGAGTATATAAAACGTAGAGTCAACTGCTTTACATCAGAAAAGTCAATTCATAAAAATAAAACCGTTGAAGGGAGAATTCATAGTGCTTTTGTTTATCCCAAAAAGCTCTTTATGAATGTAGCAATCCATTGGTGTACATGGCTATAAAAAATAAAAAATGAGGTTGTGTGTGCTTTTTTTTTTCACCAAGCTCAATAACAATAAAAGCAAGAGATAAATAAGATCTGAATCCTTAGACCGCATGACACATTAAAAAAACTTACAAGCTTTAAAATGATTTTATAATGTAATTGTATGCTCCCTATTTATAAAGTCATCGAGGGCAAACTAAAAGTAATTTTTGTGGATCACAGAGTCGTATTTCAAGTTGCCCCAGGTATGGGTGGGGGAGCATAGTCTCAGATTCATCCTTCCTTCCAAAAAGATAACTTCCATATGATTTCTCAACTTTCTTATCCGCAATTTGTCTTATAAGATCTACTCTATCATGTTCATAAAACAAATGCTTGAAGACTAAAACTTTGGTTTAACATACGTCGTGTCTATACGCTTTATAAGGCTTCTTCATGATGACTTACGTGCCTAAAGATTATCCTTACGTCCACTTGACTCCATGAGCTAAGTGGACGCGAGTAAACTCTTTATTTTTCCATTCTAAGGACCAACAGCTTGGAAATATATTTGATTGTTTTGTCAAAATTTCTCTCCAGATGACCTGCACCTCAAGGGCCTTGTAGTATAGGATGGATATATACGTATACTCAACTGTGGACCCTTCTGGATTCTCATTCGTAATATAGTAAAGAATATAAGTATTGCCTTTGATAAATTTTTAAAGAGTAAAACTCAAAAACGTGCTCCATTTCTATTTTGAAACAAATGCAGAGTGTTTCAGCACTTCCTAATTGTTGAATTTAACTTTTTATCAAAGGGCTAATTGGATAGGTTAGTAAAGTAATCTGATTTTTTCATATGTATGTTTGAATTATATTGATTGATAGATACATATTTACAAACTTATTTCAGTTTGTAAATCCATTTTCTACAGAAAATGGATAGACATTCTATCAATCTTGTTTTGATGGATATTTGATCAAACACAGCTGGCTTTTTCCTTATTTGTTATAACTATTTTCTCCTATTCAACTTATTATCATCATGCATATGGGTATTTGTAGATATATAAATAAAAAGATGTATATAAATAGTTTTGATTGGATTCATTTCTTTGAAACAAATCTGAGTGTGATTTGGGCTTTAAGCAATAGTGGCTCATAAAGAATGATGTACAAAGACAAAAATAATCAAACGATTGATATGCATACGTAATTTCAAATTACACTGGACAAGAGCCAAAAATTTTAAGGGGTACTAGAATATAGAAGTCTTGTGTTGCAAGTTCAATTATACCTAAGGGTATAAGGGCCAAAATAGCTCAAAAAGTAGTGGTTCAATTTCTCAAAAACGTTGGGGCTCTAGAAAAAAAATTACGGATTTGAAATTAACATGCAAAACTGAATATCTTTTATTATACTTATACCCCTTAGGATTTTTGAAAGTTCAAATTTGCTGACCAGTGTTGATAATAACTGTGATAATATTTGACAAATATAAGACTAGTTATATATTTATGTATTGTAATATATCAATTGTATTAAGGATTCTTAATTGAGAAGAGTAAAGAATCAGTCCCAGAAATTCCATTACGATGTACTAAATCTATATACAATATAAATACGTACAGTAAATAAAATAAAAAATTCATGAGATGAGATGAGAGGGAGAGTTGATATACTTTTTGCTTTTTCATGCTTGAGTGAAAAAAGAAAGCATCAGTTTTATCCGTTGACTATTGCAAACTATGCATCAATATCTTGGACACAATTGAGCATGTATACTTTGTTGCAATAAGTAGCCAAGTCTGTAAGATAGAGACAGATAACAAATTATCAATTCCAATAGCCACCAATAGTTCAAAATCAAACCAAATTGAAATCTTAATATGATTATGACTTTTTATAATATATTTAATAATAATGTTTGTTATTTTACTTTTTTACAACGTTTTTTAGATTTTGATTCTATCTCTTTTGTCTCAGCTCCTTTTTTGTTGCAAGTTCAATACATTTGTATGTACACTAGTAACATACTACTGTAAATCCCAAATGTATATAGTTTAATCATCGTTATAAACTGTTTTTGTAACATAAGAGGATGATTATATCTGTATCAACTCTCCCCTCTTTGTTTATTTACTTTATATATATATAGATACATAGGTGTTATTTTATAATTTAAAGTATTTCAATATAATTTTAGTTCTTCTATTGTGTTTTTACGTAGATTCAAAAGTTTCTATGAAACCCTAACAGCTTAACAACCCAAATTAAAATTATTACTTCGTTTTAATGTTTACTTTTGTGTGCCCAAAAGTGACTTTTTTTAAGAAAATGTGTACTTTTTTTTATTTTATTTTATCCTTCCCAATGTGATGCACAGTAATGAAGAGGCACATAATCATTTCTCAATAGGTGGATCTAATTATGAAAATATGCATTTATAAGATCTAAAAAGAGGTGATGAATCAGTAGATGGATCATTTGCATTCCTTCCTTCCACAACTATTTTCTATTTTTACTAAAAATGACTCATCTCACATATCAGCAGTTTCATTTGCCTTCAATTTTGTATGAAGAAGAAGAAGAAGGGCAGAAAATGTAACTTTTTAATCCAGTAATAAAAAAATGCTTCACTAAAAAGGTCTGTGATCCAGAGGACCTCTGACGTAGACAGCACACGATAATTACAAAAGAATTTTTTTTTTGTCTTTTTAAATCGTGATATTTTTTATTTTTTGGCTTGAATGAATATATTTTAAATAAATGAAGATGAATATAATAAGTAACTGGAATCTACTCTGTTCCTCCATTATGTGAATCTATTAATTATGTCCATTACTTCATCATGATATATATTTTATTATTCTTCACCCGTTTGCCAAGCATAATTTATTTTTTTTAAATACTGGGTCCCTTAGAAAGCTTAGAAATGACTCTGATTAATTAAAGTTTTTTTTTTTTCCTTAGAGACACTAATAACATTGTTTTATGATTATTGTAAGTATGCATGACTGTTTAATTACAATCTTAAAGGCACTTAAAAAAGAACAGGGCAATATATTTTAAATAATAATAATTTATTAAGCACCGTTTTAATTTATTTATTAAATGCAAATATTATTATATGTATAGAGTTGCAATTTTACAGCTTTCCCGGACTATTAAATGCATATTTACTTTGCTAGACATCCCCTCAAAATATTGCTAGGGGAGTCTTCAATTTTAAAGAATTTTCTAGGTTTATTTATATTGTATTTTCTCTGGATATTTACAAATATGTAAAACTTATAAAAGGACTTGGTTGTCATAGTCAAACGTATTTTTAAACCTCTGCTTCCAGCTATTGTAAATATATATGTATTCTCATATATATTCTACGAGAAAGACATTTCTAAAGAAAAATCAATAGACGAATCCTGAATAGTAATGAGCTGAATGATGATGACTATTACTATTATTGACTAAATGGTTAAATGAAAATCTATTAATAATATTCAAGAATCAAATTTTAGATATTGGTAACAAAAAGGAATTTTACAAATAATCAGCTTTGAAGTGTACATATTTCATAATATATTATTTATTCATTGTATCTCTGATTACACAGGTCAGCAAATTTGAAATGTCAAAAATCGTAACGGATACAAGGTTAATCAAAGCTATTCAGTTTAAGAACGCATAAATCAAATCTGTAATTTTTTTCTCGTGAATCTGACGGTTTTTGAGACCCAAGTTTTTAGCTCTTTTGGCCCATTTTCTAACTTTAATCTAAGCCTAAAAAGAATACTCATTTTGTGCATTATAAAATAATGATTCGCGAATGTATATAATTCAAATTCCATTTCTAGTCTTTTTTTTACCTAAGGGGAATCCTTGGGGTGTAGTGGGCGATAGTAGGACCAAAAGTCAGCCAAATCCGTTGTACTTAAATAACTCCCTGTATATTACACAAAATTGATTAATAAGGACTGCATTCAAGAGCTGAAACGCACAACTTTTAAATGAGATGTCAAACGCACCATAATAATCCTTAAATAAGAAGTAATCATCCATCTAAATGTGTAAATATTCATTCAATTTCGAGCAAAAGTTCGCTAGAAATCTAAGACTCACGGTAGAGCTACCTATGTAGTATCTCGCAGAAGAATTTTATCTGATTACGTAATCTGTCTACACGCTACTACTTTAGTAGCTCTATTTTTTGCTCGAAATTGGATGAAACTTTACACATTTAGATGAACGATTTCTTCTTAATTAAGGATTTATATCGAGCGCTTAAGGATTTTTGACTCTTGACCAGTGTTATTTTTGGAATTTTTTATTTATGACTAATTTTAGACTATTGTGAACTGAAATATAGGTCAATTTATGTAAAATCTTACAGGGAAGCTGTGTCAGATGTCTTCAGACGCACACTTACGTGAGTAGAAGTTATGCCTACACACACTTGACTCCTTGAGCTAAGTGAACGTGCGTTTACTCTTTCCATAGTCTTGTCTGCATACAAATACTTTTGTACATACTATAACCTACTCTGCCAATTAACACAACGGTGAAGTTTACTGTACTATGTACAAATATATTTCTTAGGTGTATTATTTGTAAGTCTAAAGGCACTTGCTGAAGCTTCGTAGCGCAACGCCTTTCCTTACGTCGTAAAAACCGTTCCATGAAACAAACTTTGTTCAATAAGATTATTATAGATATTGGTCAGTGACGTCATTTTCAATCTACTCTGGCTATTTTGGAGATACATTTATTATTAATAATTAAGAAAGATATGTTTTGCTTTACTGACAAACCAATTTGGTAGATGATGAAATACTGCTCTGTAAAAAATTTCTAGACGCTTTACAAGGACCGAAACGAAGCAGAGCTAAATCTCATATTAAGGACTCATATAACCCAAATAAACATCACAAAGGAATAAGCAGGATTGTATACCCTGTAACCATAAAAAATATCTTGATATGTCCTTGCTTTGTCACGACCCTTCTGCTGCATTCATAAAAGCTATAAGTAGTCACATTCTAACAAAAAAAAAAGAATGCAAATTGATCGTTGAATGAATGTAATTCTTAAGCATGATTCTAATAAATAAATAGTTAGGAATTTTTTATTTATTATTTGTTACTTTGATGAAAAGAATAAAAATTTGTACTCAACCCTTTTACATTAACATTAGATGTTTGATAATTTTTTCAACAAAAAAAACTAAAGTAAAATGAAACTTAAAGGTACGAAAACTCTAAATAATTGTGTCGTTTAGTGTTTTTTTAAAACCAAAAACTCTCTCTAAAAACCCACAAATTAAATCATCTCATATTTTTTTAAACTCTACAGAAATAAAATTAAAATATAAAATTTGAGTATCTCATTTGAGAGAGTTAGCAAAAGTACTATATATTTTAGAACATATGTTTAGTTTGGAAAGAAACAAAGAGATTATTTCCTTTGAACTCAATTACTGAGAGTGGTTTGACTTTTGCTTATTATAAGAGTCAAATGCTATTAACAAATTCTTTTTAAAAGTTGTAGATTGAAGTTAAGAAAATTAGAGTCAATAATATTTTTTGAAGAATAAATGAATAAACTTTTAATTGAATTCTATTAGTACTTTGGATATACTATAGCGCATTAAGATACTAAAACATTTTGATTCAGATAAAACGTGAATATATAGTACACTTTCAATAGCCAGGGTTCTGTTTTGTTAAAATTATAAGCAATAAAGAAAGAATTGCAATACTTTTTATATGGAATAAGTTTTGAGTATTGATAAACTGCGATATGAACTGAAAGCAAAATAATCAATACTTTATAATAATAAAAGTTAGAGGAAAAACTATGAAAAAAAAAATAATTGCATTATTACAAACAAATTGCTTCTTCAAAATCATTATTATCCAATATCTCAAGGAAAAGAGGACACAAAAAAAAGTATTTTTTTTTTCTTCTTCAAATAATCCTTATCATATAATATGTACAATTGTGCTATAAATTTTCTAACTATGGATTTTTTGATGTTCTAGATAAAGGAACCCTTCTGCAACTGTCATCAGTTACATTAGATATATATATATACAAATGAAAATCAATATTGAATGTATATTTAAAGCCCTTTATTCAAGTCTTCATTAGCAAGTTATTTTTCTTTTTGTTGAAAATTTGAATGGTTATAGCCGATCATTTGAATGCTTCGATTTAAGCGCATAAATAGATATAAAAATGTGGGAATCTGCAACTAATTACTTTTAGTTGATATACATATGTACATTAAGCTACCCTTTTTTTTTTTCTTTTTTTTTGGTCCAATATCCATTAACTAAATTGGTATTTATTTAATATGTATTTAATGAAGTAGAAATAATTTGGGCTTCATGTTTTATAAAAAAATAGTTATATACATATGTACATACATATAATCATTTATTTTGATTGAGTCTTCTACATTGCTAAATGACTTAGAAAAGTTTACTATTCAGCAATGGATTGTATTTAAAAAAACACATTTGATAATGTTGAAACATGTTTTTTTAAAGGCTATCTCCATAGTATTTGTTGCTATCAAATTCATTACAACGAGTCCATGAAAGAGAATAACTATTTTTAAGGGAAAATTATTAAGAAAGGTGCAAAAAAATAGAATTTTCCTTCAAACATGGGTCCTTCATCTTAGTCTATAGTCATCTGTGTTCATAGTTCAAATATTAAAGAGTACAAATTACAGTAATGTTTCAGACTGTGAGTAAATTCATTTACTCGTGTTTTGAGATACGAGTCCCCGTTTTTCATTGGAATAAAGAGAAACGATTGTAGAGGGATACTTAGACAGAGTTAATTCTATAAAATTTATCCCTAAGAACACTGATCCAAGAAACATTTAATTTCCTGGAAGAAGATGAAAATATTTGCTACTATTCTGTAGAAATGTATATGTTAAAGTCAGTACCTTTTAGAGTGTTGTTTACTTTTACTAACCTAATTATGCTCGTTATCTAAGGTATTACTGTTTTTTTTAATTTCATTCAAATTTATAAATAAAAATTTTTAAAAAAAATTTAATAACATTCATATCGTTATTTAATGTAAAATAGGTTAAGGTAATTAATTACTTGCTATGTACTTGAGTAATCCGTGATTCAGTTTACATCTGAGATGACTTGAAAAAGATAATTTATTACTCTTTAGAAATGAAATTCTTCTTCTATAGTTTGAATATCATTGTCACTCAAATTTTATGTACAACCAAAAAAATGAATTTATTTCTTTTTCAAAATATTTATTGACCCTTAATATTTCTCTCCCGGGATTCCGTTTTTGGAGGGATGTCTCAGGACTTTAGACCTTACTTCATAATGTAAGCTTTTGAAATATGAAATTCATTAAATGAAAAGTTGAGTACATGCTCATAGACCATTAGAGATAGAGTTTGTAAGGATTTTAGTATAGTAAACGATTTATAAAAGATCATTTTCATTCATGGATTTGGGGCTTGATTTAGAGTACTGTGTTTTCGGAGCAGCAGAATATGCCCACTATTTTGTTACAAGGAGTTACTTTTTCTTTATTAATCTTACGTGTTACTTGTGAAGTGGCTATTGAGGTCACTTTTTCTTGGTCTTTGTCTCAGTTTTGACCCTTAAAGCCTAGGTCTCAAAACTTAAAACCTTGATTTTGTTTATTTATTATACCTAAAAAGTAATTTTTATTTTATAAGAAATCGAGGGTTTTTTTTAATCATAAGTCATAACTTGATATTGATATTCAACAACAAAAATATTCCAAAATCATAATAACTGAACAAAATAGAATTTTATCCGTTCTTTTCAAATATGAACTTAATTTTTTTCCATCAGGTCCAGATTCTTCAAAAATAGGCCAAAAAGTTTTGATATTTCTTCGCTGTCTATAAGATTCAAAACTTTTTTAATAGCTTATTGCTCCAAATAGAGACAAAATGTATTAAAGTATTTCAATAATAAAGGTATACATCTAGATAATAAAACCATTCGTATAATGTTTTTATATATGTAATTTAAGATATCTTTCTTTGAATAAGAAAATGGGTGTTTTTTTGTTTATTTTTTCAAAGATTCTTTCGTAGTTCTGCAAAGAAACAATCAATAAAGTTCAAAAATATTTCATTTAATAGCTGGAGGTTTGAAGTTTACTTTAAAATAAAGACACTTTTCAAAAACACTCTATATTGTAGTCAATTTGAGATTAGGCCGTCACAATACTTTAACAATAAAACCTCTTTTTTTATTAGAAAACTTTATGTATTACAGGATCATAGAGGAAGACAAGATGAGAATGAAAGAAGAACCATCCAAATTTCAAAGTAAATCCCTCTTGAGAGTATAATCTGAGATTAGTGTGTGGATCAATAGAGGAGTCTACGGTTGAAAATTCGACGACTGTTTTTAGAATTCCCCTGAATGTTTTTCTCTCTCACTCAACATGTCTCTATAACGTGCGATTTCGAGTCTAAGGAGCTTCAAAAAAGGATGTATAAATGCATGGGTCCATTAAATAATCTCATTTTCAAATAAATATCTGGAGAGTTGCCGAAAAAAAAAGTTCCTTTTCTTTTTCAGTCATTGTTCCTTGATTTCCTTGACTGACTCTGACTAACAGGCTCTGCTCCTATGACAAAATGTGTTTCTTTACTTATGAATTTGTAAATTGTGTCAAACAATTTTGATTTCGGTTCCCAAAGGGTCTTCGTCTCGACTTTGTCAATTCTTCAAAGTCCCACTTCAGTCTTGATTTTTTAAAGTCTTGACTTTCTCAATTCCTCAAAGCTTTGGTCTCAGATGAAGTATTTATTATTTACAATCTTATTCCGGAATTTTTGTGTGGATCCATATAGTTTGAAAACGGCTTCCCGCTCTCTATCTAAAAGACATTTCCTTAGGTAAATGGGACACTCTAATTGGGACATATGCTCCGACTAAATCAGCAAAACCTATAGATTGTCCATTGAAATATCCATATAAATAAGATCAGTAGTCAGTAAATCTATCAAAACTGAGTTGCACCAAATTAAAAAGATAAGACTATGTATGTATCTGTCTCACTGCAGTTTATCTTTTAATAGCTTTTAACCTGTATACGAAGTAGTAAATTGTTTTTATTCTTTATATTTATGGGTATATCCGGCTTTTATAAAATATAAATAAGTGTTTTTAATTCTTTAATTTGGGAACTCAAATGCTTTTAAATTTTATCACTACTTAGATTCTATTATGTTTTATGAAAATATTTTCAATTTGAACAATCTATGTATACTTTTGTAGACATACCAAATATTGTAGAATCAATTATATTTACAACACACAGCAATAACTTTAAATACAAAGTATCAATCGACAATCAACTTATCCGTTATACATATATGCAATATACAGAATAAACATTCACTCGAATCGACGAATATATATATATATATATATATATATATAAATACAAACTCACAAGTAATACTAATTAATACAAAACTCAGGAAAATTGCCCATTCAACTTTTTAATGAGCAAATGAACATAATATGTATTAGACTAGTATCAATTATCACTCAGATACTATGCACTTTTATATAAATTGAGAGGACTTCTCCCCTTTTTCTCTCATTTTTTGTTTCTAACCTTGTATCCATTAAATGCACGTGTATGTATTTTAATGTGCTGTCAATAATACAAATCATTTGTAATTAGAGTGCAAGGGATAGGTAATTACTCATCATTGTACCTCATTCTCTCGATCTTTGGCTCCCTTTGGACCCCATATATGCATTTTGTCATAATCTCCTCCAAACATAAATATAAGTAACTGATAAGTGAATCATTTAATTTCAAGATCCATATTGATTTGCATACATACATATAATTCTTTTTCAGGAAGATCTATAATGAACGAGGGGATGATAAAAAACCTATAAAACAAAATGACGAAACTACGTTTTCCCGTAAGATGTCCCTTTGTATGTATTTATATATGTTAGTATTATGTATTAATATTTATCTTCCCTATGCAAAATTCACCTTTTATAATAATTGAATTAACAAGGGTCCTACTGCATAGAGGTTGCGTAGATAGTTGTATAATAAATTAGCGTACCCTAGCGAACAAAAAACTCACTATTAGATAAGGGAGTTTGTACAAAAATGGATCACGTGGTTGTCGTTTTGGCACTCTGCACGATGAGCTTTTTGGTGCAATCCCACGTCGAGCTTTTTTGTCCACTCGCAACCTCGAATCACAAAAGGGAAAGGAAAAATTTGGAAAAGCATATGGTAGCTAGCCTTCTGTATTTTCCTTGTTGCCAACTTGTAAATATTTGGCAGAATTTATTATTTAGATATACTATATATTTATAAATTCTACTAATCACAAACCAATCGTTACTACTTGTAATATATTCAAATTCGAAAAAAGGGTGCGCAATCCTTGATTTAATATATTTATATGCATCAAATTCAGAAATAATAATAATACCCTTTTTGAGTTCCTAATACATAGGGTAAGCTGCTTTAAATCAAAAGAGTCAAATGATGAAAATCAGCTGAAGGGAGAAGAATACAGTGTGTTTTTGTTTATTCCAAGAAGCTCGTCGTGTCCCAACCTCAACTCTCAAGGGGGAAAAGGAAATGGTTCTTTGTTGACAACTTTTTAACATTGAGCAGAGTTATTCTTTAGATATAGTATACTATTGATACATTCTTCTAATACACAAATCAATCTTTAATACTTGAATAATATTCAAAAAAAACGCGTGCAATTCTTGATTTAATATACTTTTTCATATAGCAAAATCATAAATAATATTAATACCCTTTTTGAGTTCATAACGCGTAGAGTCAGGATCTTTAATCCGAAGAGTCAACTGATGAAAAACAGCCTGAGGTGGAATACATAATTTTTTTGTGTATCTACAAAAAGCTCTCTGGTACCACCCCCACCCCCCCACCCCCTATATTGATGTCACATTTGTTACTTACATATAATAATAATTGTCAGCCTCGTGGTTAAAGCCACATCACCCGAGATGAAGAGAAAAAAATTATTCATGGTTCTTATACAAAAGGAAATTTTTGTTTTAGTTACCATGTTCTTAGTTTCATATTGAAACCAAGACTTTGAGGATTTGAGAGCGATACGAGACCAAGACTGTGCTCAAGGACCCCATTTTTAATACAAGAGATGCTCCCCAATCCTTTTTCTTTCACAAAATACATTCACCAATATTTTTAATAATAAGATTAATATTATATAAAGAGAATCGATTTTCATTATAGAAAAATAAAAAAAATGCAATTTTCTTCACATTAAGATTTTTTTTCTATCTTAGAAGGAAAGCATTGAATATGTTACTACGAGCTCTATCCGTTTTTACTTTTTTTTTTGTTTTTTAGGTATGATTATGCGAAAAAAATGTATTAAGTAGATTTGAGAGTATAGTGGATTACATACGAGGAAATAAAATTGGAAATCCATTTTGATACTTTTTATGGTTATTGGTATAAAAAATAATAATAACATTTGGCATTACACATACATGGCATGGAACCAATTTATGACTCAGAATGATAAAAATTGTATCCCAGAATTAGAAAAACATTCAGAGTAAAACAACTCTCTACTATATGTAGTGTTGAGCTGAATTTGATTATCAACTTCAAATTTGTTTTGTTCCTTATATCATTTTATTTCTCATACCTCATTTTTATTTGATTGAACCAGTGAATTCACAAAATATTTTAGTTTCCATATTTAGTACTTAATTTAGGCATATTATGTTACTTTCTAAAAAAAAACCCTTAAGAAATATTTTTTACCTCCATATTATACCTTACCAGGCTTCGATGGTCTTTCATGAGTTATAAAGTACGCTTATAGATTGAATTAGCATACAACTTTGTAAAAAAAAAGTATATTTTCCTGTGGATTTAGTATTTTTATTTCTGACTCAAAAGTTGTCTCAAATCTAAAAATAAAAATAAAGAATCAAACTAAGAAATTAGAATTAAAAAAATAGATAATATTCGAAAAGTTTTATTCACATAAGTGCGCCTGAAGACACCTAAAGAAGCTTCATAGGTTGCCTGAGTTCCCTTAGAAAACTATCCGCTCAATTATGGGTACAGTTGACGATAAAAAATGGCCCAGAACACAGGGCACGCAAGAATTGCCTGTAATAGGACTCAAAGGTCCTTATGTCGGCACTGTAATTTCTTGGAATCTCAGACAACCTAACGCCAATGCCTCAGCGTTTATTGTCTAAGATACATGATAATTTCAGTAGAATATTCTGAGAAAGTGGAAATGAATTAATTTAAACATTAGTAAATAAGAATTGATATTAATTAATTAGACATAGAATAACAATTGTAGTACAATAAAGTTTGGAATAAGTTACAATTTATCATTAAATGTCATCAATAGGTAATAGACAACAAGACAACCTCTCCTTATATCGTATTATAAGCCCGCTTTTAAGATTGAAGACGCAAAGTAAAAAATTTTGGGGACTGATACATCCCAACTAAGTAATCCAAAGAAATATATTATATATTTTGATTAATAAATTATTGAAGTAAAATTTTTTTCAACTGATGAAAAAATAAAAAAAGTACGTAATTAATTTGTTTTTACTCATTAAAATATGAAAATGTTATTTAAAAAATATTTGTTGATTAAATTACATAGGTCAACAAATTTGAAATGTCAAGGAAGGAATGCATAAAAGAGCTGAGA
The DNA here is from genome assembly GCA_963680855.1 of Lepeophtheirus nordmannii. Lineage (NCBI taxonomy): Eukaryota > Metazoa > Arthropoda > Copepoda > Siphonostomatoida > Caligidae > Lepeophtheirus > Lepeophtheirus nordmannii. The sequence goes on along the minus strand of OY804520.1, from coordinate 3,354,046 downwards.
CTCACAGCTTTCAAACAAGATATTGAGCGCTCGATAAGAATTCGAAACTAAGATGCAATCTTCCATTTAAATGCTTAAACTTTCATCCAATTTAGAGGAAAATTTCACTGGAAATCAAGGACTAAGAGTAATGCCTATCTAAAAAAAAACCCTGCAATAGACTGAAGTAGTAGTGAATACAAGGATTTGAGCTGATTTCGCAATACCTTCCGCGAATTACTATTCTATATAGTCATATTCCAATTTTTTGATTTCTATAATATTCCCCTACTGTTCATCCAGCAAATAAAAGAAATGATGAATTTCTTAAAAGCCTACGAATGAACATACATACAACCAACTAATATTTAATATGTATATGTACTCAAATAAATACATATGTATATATATATATAAATTCGATATCTCAGTGCTATTGCATTAAATTTGCATTGTGATTACATCACAAATAAAAGCAACTAGAACCATAAATCAAACATCATACTTAAAACTAGAATGGATTATTAAAACTACCATCAAATTTAATTATATTCATATTATCTCTATTGAATGCAAGGAGCTCGATGATGTAATCAAAATTTTGATTTTAATATTATTATTTTTTATTTGTATATATACAAGTATCAATGAAAAGTTGGAAAGATACATACATCATATAATTATTAAACTGGTCAAGAGTCAAAAAAAAGTTATTCAGTTTTACACATTGATTTCATAGAACTGTAATTTTTTTTGAGAGTCTGACGGTTTTTTGGAGAAATCGAATTCTACTTTTTGAGCTTTTTAACGCCCATTTTCCAACTTCAACTTCAATCTAAGCCTAGAAGAATACTCATTTTGTGCATTAAAAAATAATGATCCTCTTGTGTTTTTAATGAAAATTCAATTTCGAGTCTTTTTTTTTACCTAAGGAGGATCATAGGGACAAAGGGGGCTGGAGTAGGCCCACAAGTCGGCCAATCTTTTGTACTTATATTATTATTACAGAAAATGGATTAATAAGGAATGAATTAAAGAGCTGGGACTCACAAAGATTTCAAACGAGATGACAAGCGCTCGATAAGAATTATTATCTAAGAAGAAATCATCCATCTAAATATGTAAATTTTCATTCAATTTCGAGCAAAAATTCGCTAAAAATCATATACTTTATACCATTGCCTTGTATTATTTAATATATAATATAATATGTCTTTATAATCTTGAAGAGGGGTCATTTATTCCTTTGATGAACAGTAATTCTGATCAAAATTCAGTTGTCCTCATTTTTGGATTCAAAATATATTAGTGTACAAAAATATAATGTATAATATATTCATCAGAATTTACATTCCCTTGTTTGACAATTTAATAATATATTTAATAGAAATATATTGTATTTTTTTTTTCAAATTGTATCATTGGCAAATTGTTGTAGAACCTATGTATGCATTGAACAGAAGGAAATATTTATTTATTTTTCAAAGCATAATAAATCTCTTGGGGAAAAAAAATGCTAATTGGGTTGTCGCAGTTTTTTTTCTCAACTTTCTCCCACTTTTGGGAGAAAACAATATTTAACAATATTATTAGAGAAGCCAAAAAAAAAGGCTTTAAGAGAATATATATTTTACTCTTTTGTTCCAATAACTGACAATATATAAAGAGTTCTACTCCTTCTGTTTAGCAAAAGCTAATCTTTTCAACAAGTTCTTCTTTATTTTACTTCTTTTTCAAATACATAGAATGAGGTCAAACGCTTATAATAGTGACATTAACTATTGTACTACAAATAATTATTTTTTTTTAATACTTTACTCTTTGTACCAAGATCTTAGTTAAAGAAACATATTAAAGACATTTTCGCCAATTATTTCAATTGAAAAAGTTCTTCATCATTAGACAAGTACAAATTATGCAAATAAAATTCAATTGCATTTTTTTTTTCATTTTGAGACCTTCAGTGCATTATTTGCATTTTTGACTTATGGCACAAAGTTTCACTTTGATCAAAATCAACTTCAGATCCTGAGCATCACTCAGCTCAAGGAAAGACTGCCTCTTGTCCAGACCTTGCCCATCATTCAGAAGGTACATATGTGAGAGCCTGATCATCCCGAAGTTTGTCCACAAACCTGGAGAAGTTCCTCAAAAAGAACCCAGCCTATGAGAAGATTGACTATGTGCTCTCTGGGGGTAGTGTGCCTGGTTTGAAGTAGGATCTAAACATTATAGCAGGCTTCACCATGACATCTGTAGATTGTGAAGAAGCCTTCAGGATCTTTGAGAACTTTTTTGTTCCAAGATATACCGTATTTTGTAGGATTTATTTGCAGTTTTGGCCCTTTTATTTCTGCTTTTTATTTGCATTTTATGCTACATTTTTATGCTTTATTTAGACGTCACTGATCATCATCTAAATTCTTAAAATAAGTCACCAAGAGTTTAAAGATCAAATTTTGAAGGGAATGTCTTTATCTCATTGTCAAGACCATAGTTAATAGATTTAAGATAGTTTAAGCGCATCAATATATTTAGTTTGACATATTTTATATACGGGGTGAGTGTGATCTTTGACAACCAAATTTACTTTTATTTAAACTTAAATATCTCGGGAACTAATGGACCGATTTTAATGAAATTAACATCATATGCAAGCTGGACTAATATTTTTTTTATTCAATAAAGTTGCCGCTAACGGCAATGACGTCCTTTATCCTGGTCTGGTATCTCGAGCATATCTTGGTGACGACATCCTTCTTCAAGGCCTTCAACTCCTTGGTGATCCTTTTGATCAGCTCCTTTTTTTTGCATGGGGACTTGTTAGTGTGTCGTTCAACAACGCACCACACGAAATAGTCCATGGGGTTCAAGTCTGGGGAGTTGCAGGTCCAGATGTTTGGTGGCACAAAATCATAAAAATTATCACTAAACCACTTTTGGGTTATTCTGGAGGAGTGACATAGGGCAGAGTCCTGCTACCACACATATGGACGTCCGGCAGCCACCTTATTGATCCAAGGTAAAATGTGGCTCATCAGAGAATAACTAGAGCATCTCACGATCCATTGGATGCGTCAATTTGTTCAGCAGCATCTTGCAGTGTTTCAGCCGTTTCTCCTTGGCCTTGGCCGTCAACAAATGGCCTTTGCGCATCTTGTAAGACTTGTACCGCAAGTTTTCATTCACGCAGTCCCGCAGTTTGATACCCCCCATTTCGCGTGCAATGGTCCTCATGGACTTGCCTGGATCAGCGTTGATCTTTTTGTCAACCCTGGCAATAAAATGGGGGGTTTTGAAGCAATCCTTGTGCATTTTTTGGGCTGACCTTGATCCAATCCCTTCATAGTCTTCTCTAGACTCCTTCAACTCTTTCCTGGCCTTCCAGACAGAGCTCCTATCCAACTTTAGGTAGTCAGCAATTTCTTGGTTGTCTCTTCCGGCGTGAATCGAAACAAGAACACTTTTTCTTTTCCAATCTTTTGACACTTTAAAATCTTCAATTTCATCCATTTTTTTGAAGATGAAGTTAAAAACATTCAGCTGCAATAACCGTGCATCAGCGAGCGCCCGAAGTTTGTTGTCAATGAGCGAACTCACCCTGTATAATAAATCCTAGGGTTTTTTTGATTTTTTTCCCACCAAAAATTACATTTGAAAAGGTTATTCTTAATTTCTGAGACTACAAGGAGCACACATACAACTAGGTTCATTAACTTATGTACTAATTTTCAGTACTAGGATGTATATAAAGATACAAAAAATATATGAAAAAAAAATTTCTCAGGATTTTGAGTCACTGACACTCCTGCTATTAAAACATATGTAGTCAAATGTCATGCATTACACAATGAGGTTGACAATTTGATTGCGCATACTATAATAATATGAATAATGGGATAAAATCCCTACATAATCATTTACAAAAAGGGAAATAAATGCATTGCAAATTAAGGCAACAATTACTTATGAGCATGGATATGTCATGTGTTATCATTTAACACGAAGTATAATATAACTATAATAGTCCGTAGCATTAGAGGAGTTTTTATACGTATATAGATATAATTTATACTGTAGTGATTGATTGATTGATTATTATTACTGAGAGCATTCAAAAAAACAAAAAAAATTACTATCCACGGACAATAATAATTGTTCTACTTTGTCTGATTTACAAAGTATCTTTCGAAAATTCTCATTATCTGTACCATTAAATATATGTAACTTGGTATTTGTGACTGTCAGAAAATTTTGATATATTTCATTTAAAACAAGTATCCCCAAATTGCATAAATAAACAGTTCATTGAACCCCCAGCACTATAGGTAATTGAGTTGTTTGTTTTTTTGTTTTTTTGTTTTTTTTAAATAAAACACTGATATATTTAATGTTAAAAAATCCGTTTTTTATAATTAAAATGACAGCATAAGAAGGTAATTAATAGATGATATTTAACTCTCAAGTTTTAGAATGGAAATTATTAATTATTATTTTCTATTTCTTCAATGAAGTGAGGAGGTTGTGACTCATATCAGCAGGTATTTTATTAATTCTACTCAGTGCCAGAGGGAGGAAGAGAAGTGAATGAATAGGAATGTAAATAACATGCAAAATGCCGAGTGCGAGATTTTGTGGAGTTGGCTCTTCGAACAGTACTTTTTGTTTTCCAAAGCTATTATCATTTTTCCTTTATTACTGAGGGGAGAACATCTACCTGGTAGTAAAGATCTCGCATGAACAAATACATGCATTAGGGTTAATAAAGCAAATAAAATGTATAATCAAAAAAGGGCTCAGGTCCTCGTATAATTATTATTAGTTAAATATATATAATTTCCTGATATTAATTTCAGTTAATTTTCTTCCTCTCATCTATGTTATTATTTATTGTTGTATATATAATGGAGAATAGCAGCTTGACGCTCAGTCAAACGTCATGACAGCTCAAGCTGCTTCCCCCCTCGACATCCATTAAATTATCAGGGTTGCCAGGTTGATTTTCTCTTTCTTTTTTTATAACACGCCCGAATAACAGGTAGATGTTCTCCTCTCAGTAGTCGCATGTCGCATGAAGGAATACATGCATTAAGTTTAATAAAGCAAATAAAATGTAAACAGAAAGGGCTCAAGTCCTTGTATAATAATTATTATTAGTTAAAAATATATATAATTTCCTCACATTAATTTCAGTTAATTGTATGCCTCTCATCTATGTTATTATTTATTGTTGTATATATAAAGGAGAATAGCAGCTTGTAGCTTAATAAAACATCATGACAGCTCAAGCTGCTTCACTCTCAATATTCATCAAATTGTCAGAGTTACCAGGTTGATTTTCTCTTTTTTTTTATTCTTAAATTCTTAAATTGAATATTATTTACATTCCTAAGAATGAATAGTATTGACTGGCTTACAGGGTAACACACAGCAGCCAGGTAGAAAAATATGAATTTTTTTTTTTCAAGAAACGAAAAATACATCATTATTCATTATATTACACCAAAAACAAAGACAAGATAAGCAATTAATAAAGAAGTTTATGAATAAAGGTTGCGCGATTATTGATTATACAAACTTATTAAGTATTTAAATGAAAATTAATTATTTTGATCAAAATGAAGATGAGGTATGATATTAATTTTGGCTCAATGAGATTTGTCGAGCGGATAAATTATACATAAAAATTAAATTTTCATGGAAGTTGAATTAATTTATCTGCCTGGATGATCATTGATTTATGAGAACCATATTTTGCAATTGAAAGGAATACGAAAATTAAAAAAAGAAAGCTGCTTGTATATTATGAATATTTCTACAAATAATGAAGTGAGGAAGTCGTAACTCGTATTAACAAGTGTTTTATTTATTCTAGCGAGTGGCAGAGACAAGAGATAGAGAAGCAGTTTGGAGTACTGACTGCAGTCCAGACTAACACACGCCTACTAGGTAGAAAAGGATGAAAATTATTATTTTCTATTTCCTCAATGAAGTGAGAAGGTCGTGACTCGTATCAACAGGTATTTTATTTATTCTACTCAGTGGCTTAGCGAGGAGGAGAAGAGAAAAGAATGAATAGCACTGACCTGCTTGCAGGCTAACACACGAGACAGGTAGAAAAATATGAAGAAAATTTTTTTCAAGATTTATCCTTAACTCCTTTTCTTAAATATTGGACTCTTCCAGGAGTAGTGAAGGAACTTCAGTTAAGAGGAGTAAAGGAGAATAGAAAGTTTATGTTAATGAATAATATATACAAATAAAACATAAATACGGGGGAAGATAAAATAATTTGAATTGTTTGAAACGAAATATTTATATATATATATATACCTTCATATGTGTACAAAAATTTAACTCTAAAAAAACTATCCAATCCATACTTTTCACTCTTTATAACCTTCTGCTCAAGGTGAAAAAAGTTTTATGGGTCATAAAACAAGATAATCAAAGTTAAAGTCCTGATGAAGCTACTGCCTACTTCAACTATGAAACTTTATAATTTGGTCTTAAAATGAAGAAAATTCACCGTCCCTTTACAAATTGTTTCAATGTCATCCCTGCGCGTCAAACTGGCTTTGTTTGAGGGATTTGTTATACAACTCATCACAGAGGTTTCAAGGACATTAGATATATATCGTCTCAAACACCGGAGTATCCGTGGGATCATATGTGAAGAATCTGAATTTTTATATAATATGGTGTAGAGCAGGGGTATCAAACTCATTTCATACCGCGGGTCACATACGACCCCTGAGTAAACGTTGTGGGCCGGACCATTAAAATTATAGCATACTTAGCTATAAATAACCAAAATATCATGTCTTCCCTTGGTTTTGATTTAAAGAAGAACAAGGACATTGTTAAATTTAACTAAAAATTTATTGAACATCACTTTTTCAAAAAATTATAATAATGAACTTTACATGAGATTACAACATGAGACTTATAAAGAAAGACTAACATGCGCCCCCTATCGGATAATTCAAAAACTACATTTAACTAAAAATTTAATCCATGCTTTTTATGTATTTTTTCCTCTTTGAAATTGTCCAGTGGGCCTGATTGAATCTCCTTGCGGGCCGTATGTTTGACACCCCTGCCTTAGGGCTTTTGACATTTCAAATTTGAAAAGACTACCATGCACCCCTAGTGGATAATTCATGAACTACATTTAATTAAAATTTAATCCATGTCTTTCATGTACTTTTTCCCACATTTTTAATTATCCTTCGGGCCTGATGATTGAACCTTCTTGAAGGCTGGTTCCGGCCCTCGGGCTGTATGTTTGAGACCCCTGCAGAGAGTATGAAAAGAAATATCGAGATCCTTAAAAAAAATTACATCCCCTTTTGGTAGAGGAGTTAGGAATGAAATAGATCTGCTTTGTTCCCGTGATCAATGGATATATTATCAATGATCAAAAAACAGAGAGCTTATAAATCAAACAGGGGATATAATACATATATTAATTCAGAAAAGTTATAAAGGACAGTGCAATCAGAGTATGATGTGATACTTCCATAAGAATATTTACATATTCTTGAAAGTAAAGGAACAAGTTTACCCTTAAAGCAATTTGGAGGAAAAGGCAATATCTACAAAGAAATACCTAAACACTACTTCATCATGCGTATACTTATGTATAAATATACATATTTCCTGTTTCTGTAGACTTAGATTACATTCTTTTTCTTAAAAGTTTTATTGCTTTATTTATGTACCTATGTACATATCCTGGAAATGCCATTTTCAAACATTTTTGTAACATGTAAAATTATGTTAAAAGACATTTATTTAGTTCACTCGAAATAACTATTACTAGGACTGTAAATAATATGCAAATGGGGTGTGTAAAATAAAAAGAAAGAGAAAATCAACCTGGCCACTTTGACAATTTGATGAATGTTGAGAGGTAAGCAGCTTGAGCTGTCATGACGTTTTACTGAGCTACAAGCTGCTATTCTCCTTTATATACATATACAAATGAAGACACATCAATAATAAATAATAACATTATGTATGTATACCATAGTAAATTAACTGAAATTAATGTCTGGAAATTATATATTTTTAACTAATATTAATTATACAAGGACTTGAGCCTTTTTTGTTTACATTTTATTTGCTTTATTAACCTTAATGCTTGTATTCCTTCATGCGAGATCTTTACTATCAGGTAGATGTTCTCCCCTCAGTAGTAATAAGAGAAAAATGATAACAGCTTTGGAAAACAAAAAGTACAGTTAAAAGTGCCAACTCCACAAAATCTCGCACGCGGCATTTTGCATATTATTTATATTCCTAACTATTACGTACGTCCATGGACAAAAAATATTGTGAATAAAAAAATGATTATTTAATCATCAAAATTCATTTTAATTCCCTCAAAAAATTTCCCATGATGCAATGCACATATGTCAACATTTTTTTTTCCAATTCTCAAAACAGTTATAAAACTGTTACTAACTCAATAATATAATTACAAAACAATAGCCGGGTAATTAATACATGTTATTAAAATTAAATATTGGATAGTCGGTTTTTGGGGTAATGGGTTACGTATCTCGAGAAATAAACCACATATTTTTAAAATTTCAAAAGAATATGTACAATTAAGAATATTCATGGTAACTTTTTTGGGTTTTAATAACATTTCTCCCAATTGTATTTTAGTCATCACCTTTCAGACATTTAAAAAAAAAATGAAAAATTGTATTTTAGCTGTTCACAAATGGACGACGCGATTCTTAAACACTAATGAATTTTCTAGCGTGTAATTTGGCAAATATGTCAGTGACAGGCGCGCCAACTAACCCAAAAAAACATTAATTTAATTAAATTTAAACTTCTCGGTATTTTTTGCTCGTAGTAATATGTTGAAAATCTTTAAAAAGAAATCCCCTGGAAAGTAGCAAAAAATGACTGACACTTTTGCTTGCTTGTCTTCATCAGTTTATTTAGATAAATCAGCACATTTTAGACGTATATATTTAATTTGGTGCTAAAGAGTAGCTACACACATAGATCCATTTAAACTATTGAACTATGAACAAAATTTAAAACAGTAAAAGTAATCATATTTTTAATATCATCAAGAAGATATAAATTGTAATTACATCTTTAGATCAGCAAGGTTTTTTATTTATGTATAATATGTATTTATTCGAATTAATCTATTCCATTCTGTGTACATATATATATATATATATATATATATATATATACATACATATTATGAAGTAGCAGTATCCTCTTCAAAGAACTCTTTAATAAAATGAATTTAACATTATAGTAAACAATATGTTTTAATTTTTACATCAAAGCATCTAATTCATCCTCATTTACTGCATTGAGTTAATGTGGATTTTAAAAAAAAAATCCACTTAAAAATTAATTTAAAAAACGAGTTTATAATCAACATTTATGCTTATGGAAAAGAAGGAAATACTCGAGTTAAAATGAATTGTTATTTAAAAGAAGAAGAAAAAAAATATAGTGAATTTCAGAGGCCACTAGAATAAAGTTTGTTTCATCTCCTCTTGAAGGTTTGTATTTTTTAAACAAGCCATGTATATTGAAATTCATGCCTGTTATGTAGAATATACCCATAAAATTTTGAGTTGAGATTTTTAGTAATTTTTATATGTATATATATATATATATTTAATTGTTTATTTTCTTCGTTTACTAAAGCACTTTTAAGACCATTTTTAGCTATTGTCTATATATATATATATACAAAAAAAATATTTTAATGGAGAAACTTATGTAATAAATGTATCTTAACTTTTATGAAGCACAGAAGATATTTTTGATAATTAAATTATTTCAGATTTCGGTTATCTTAGTAAACATTTGCGTATAGTCTTAATCAAATTAGATATTTTTATTCAATGGATATGGTCGATCTTTTTTTGGTAGTGATTTACATATATGGAAGTGTAAAAAAAATATTTTCTGTCTTCATTTTAAACTTTCCTTTTGTGTATTTCATCTGAATTAAGGGACATAACTAGGCTTTATTTGACCGAATCGCAATACCAACAATAATTATTGCACCAGTATGGACAATTTTTAAAGGGTTTTTTTTTTGTCAGCCTTCTTGGCATGTTAGTTTAATTTCTACGTTGACAGACTATCCAAATAGTCTGGTCCACAATCAGGTACGCCACATTATATATGTACAATCCTCGTCTTTTTATTCCAAAGAACAGCATCATCTTAAAAATCAACATTTCACAACTAAAGCACTCTTTCTCAAAAGGTGGATCGTTATACAAAATTGAGTTAGGAACGTCTTTGATTTTCATATCCTGATCAATAATGAAGAACAGTCTGCGTTTTAATTAAAATAAAAATAGTTAATAAACCTTGTAGGCGGTAAAACTCCAAATGTCAGGGGTAGCTGAAAGTCAGCCGAACTTCAAATTAAGAAATTTACTTTTGTTTAACTTAAAGGACAATAATAAGGGGTTGCAAAAAATGACCATGGGGGAATATGGGTCTCTATGCAAAACACTTTGAGAGCCTCTGATCTAAAGTAAGGAGATGGAATATCCAGCCATCATTTCGTGCACCTCACTCCTATTCTGCAAGGGATTCCTTGACATGGGAGTTTTATACACACTTTCATATTATACCTATTTCTCTTTCTCTCTATCTCGAGTCCTTACTTGAAACGAAGATAAAAGGAAATGTATCATAGATAACGAACCCTTAAAAACGCAGGTTTTAAGTACATAAAATGAAATCAATTATTATTAGAATAAATATATTTCAAAGGAACCTTTATTAACAAATTGTAATTTCAATTTCTATAGAAAAATCAACAATATTCCTTGAAATGAATTAAATTATTTCATAATACAAATGGGATTTTTTTGGAAATTAGTGATATATACCCGTTGGTAAAAACTGGGATATAGCTTTGCTTTTGAGGTACAAAAGCTTTTGAAACCATTGACATACTCCATATAGTCTAGATTCTACGTTTTGAGATGAGTAACTTTTTTTAATGTACAGTTTTTGAGAAAATGAGGGTTTTATCTTGATCCATTGTTAAGATACGTTAAGATAAATTACGGTATTAAATAAAGACTTTACAATTTATTTTATTGTAACAATATGATAGATATATATCTCAGCTATTTAGTTGTTATTTTTTTTTTCAAAAGTGTTGAAGGTTAGAAAACTAACGTTAAATTGTGTGACTTCACCCGGGGGAAAATTGAGAAGTGTAGTCAAATAAGTATGTTTTTTTATAAGAAATCATAACAATACCTACAAAAAATATTTCATAGACTGTTCGTAAAAATAATTTTTTCTAAGTTAAAAATGGAAATAAAAATAGGAATTAAATGTACTGCGTATACGCGCACAAGACATGAATTTATTTGCCAATTTCCTTTTAAAAAATTGACTTTTTAATACTTATAAGTGCATTATTCAACAATAGATACCTAATATCTAGGATATTTAAAGCATATTTTATCCAAAGTTATAATATCACCTTTATATATACTTTTATGAAAAATCCAAGCAAAAACTACTTGAGCTTATTAAATGTGAAATTAAAAAAAAAATGGGCTTCCTCGGGATCTCACATTAGGATTTAAATTAATTTAAAACTTCATATAAATATGTACAATATATATATATATATATATATATATATATATATATATAACTTAATATAATTTATGAGCTCAGTTCTTTAATTAATTTACCTAAATACATACATCCTACATATTTGAGTTATCTCAATGCAATTTCTAAAACATTTGCATAGATAAATTTATTTATACGTAGATTTTTCTGTCAATATATGTATATATATATATATATATATATATATATATATATAAAGAGTGATTTATTGTTTTTGTCCATAAAGTATAGATATAACTTGAGTTAATGTTCTTTTTTTATTAATTGAATATATATATATATATTTATATATATATATATATGTACAATAACAAAAAATGCATATTATTGCATATGTACATATATATACTTAAATATGTGTATATCTGATAAAACTTTTTTATGCATGGAAAAAGTTTTTTATATATCTATGTATATATATTTGTTTTTTCTTTTAGCTCTGTCTGTTAGAGCTTTCAGTTAAATGGATGCAATGCTCTTGTTTCTTCATGTTTCTGTTGGTTTTTTTTATTATTATTATTAGAATTCAAAGTGTCATATCTTTTAAATATATATGCTAATCCAAAAAAAAAAATCATATCGGTACTTTGTGGCTTAAAAAAGCTCAATTACAAATATTTTTTTTTTTTTTTAATTATTCTAATGTCAAAGTTGAGAAGGTTTATGCATTTTCCTTCATTGTAAGTTAACATTAACTAATGACCATGAGAATATTTTATTTTTAAATATTTCAAAGCACATTTTCTAAGGTTCTTTGCATAAATACTACAATTGTTGCAAATAGATCATGCTTATTTCTATACACAAGGGAAACATTGACACACAGAAAAAGAATAAAAAAAACTTCGAACATGTCGTTGTAAAGCTTTTAAAAATTTCCGTTACACCTTAAATATGTATATGCAAGTAAAGCAGTTTTTGCTGCACCTTACAAAATTGCAAATTTAGTAACTCCTTTTGATCCAAGGTCTTGGGCTGATAATCAAAAGGACAATCTACATATGATTTATGTAATTAGAAGAAAATTTGACATTCACTTCGGTTCTTTTGCTACATTCTGGAAAAAAAAAAGAGAGGAAAATAACTATAACAATTATTACAAAAAAAAACACCAACTTTTATCGGACTTTATTATACTCATCAAACCATCTTCGAGAGACTGGAGTTAAAACTTATTATCCGGCATAATTAACTATTTTATTTCAAGCACAACACTTCTGAAGTTTTGTATTGAACAATCAGTGAACGCTTAAAAAAGTGACCGGGCATCATCTGTATTGGTATCCATTATTTTGGGTAACCACTGGCCGGGGATTGCAGGGAACGCTTAATACAGTGCATTTATGTTATAAATTTCATGCGTGGGAACGGGATATGACCGCTTAAAGTAAGGGACCATTAAAACAGATTTGACAATATATACTCCTATGTATTACGAGGGTAAAAACTGGGATTTATCTTTAATTTGATGACTCAAAAACATTTGAAATAAATTTTATTTGCCCCATAATTTATAGAATATCAAAATATGAAGGATTTGTCAAATTTGAAGTTTTCTATTCATAAAAAGAAGATTGTAAAAATATTTTTTTATATTATTGCCATCTGGGTCCCTTGACATCTATTATTTATTTATTTGTTTTTGTGTAGTTTCCTTTTTGTTATTATTGTTGTTATTTTTTTCCTCTGTAATTATGACACGCAAATAAATTTGTGAGACTACATAATATAAGATTGTCAAATATCTTCCTTCCGCTTTTTTTCTCTTTATTCAATGCTTATAAAAAGTGTTACAGGGATCGGATTTAGTTCAATTAAGCGCCGTTTTGATCGATAATCTGTTTCCATCTAGACAGCAACTTCATAATACCTCCCTTGTAGAAGCCCACCTCCTTATTTGCGAAGAACTCGGACAGCCACTTTTCACAAGCTTAATCACTTGGCACTATGTCCGGGCTATATGGTGGATGCGATAAAACCTCCCATGCGAGCTTCCGTATGTCCAGAATTGGCCAACAGGAAGGGTGTAGTGTTCCACCAGGACAACACTAGACCACAAACTTCGTTGATGACTCGGCAGAAGCTACAGGAGCTCGGATGGGAGGTTTTATCGCATCCACCATAAAGCCCGGAGTTTCAAGCAAAAAACCTGTTTTTTACTTTGTTGAATATGTCAAATTTTGTGGTAACTAAGGAGTATTTGCAGGAGATTTTACTTTTCAGCATTAATTGGAAAAAAAGTGCAGCTGAAGTGCATCGAATACTTGTAAAAGTTTATAATGACAATGACCCAACTGATAAATCATGTAAAGAATGGTTATGACGTTTCAAGAATGATGATTTCAGCATTAAAGACATGCCTCGCTCTAGTCAGCCAAAAAAATTAAAGACAAAGTATTGGGAGGCATTACTCAATAAAGGTGCAAGTTAAACGCTAGATGAGCTTTCAAAACTATTGAGAGATACACAACAACTTGAAGCAAAAACTATAAAGCACGAACCGAACTACTTTGTACTTACAATTTATATAAAAAAGTTGTAAAGAGGATTTTCAAAAAATTAATCTAGAAGCTATCAAAGAGAGCAAAATTTGAAGAAAGTCCGACAAAAATATATATTCCACTTTGTCACTGTTCCTCATAGGTTAGATATAATACGTTCTGAGTAATTTTTTTTATTGTGAGGAAATCAGATTTTATTCTAATTCGTGGTGATTTTTTACTTACGTTGCATTTTGGAGTATTATTTCTACAACATGTTTTTTGATTTTTGAATCATGTAACTATGATTTTTTTTTTCTTAGAGAGTCCTGAAAAAGTTATAAAAATGAAATGCAATTGTTACTTTGAATATTTAATTATATGTTAAAATTCGTTCTTCTCTTTATAAACATATGTTTTATAAACATTTATTTGTTTTTAATTTTCGAGTTATTCATGATATTTTTTATTTGACAATGTATTTATAGGTCATTGAAAAATTAATATGTAGTTTCATAGTTTAATAATTATTTATACATATTAAGGAAAAAAAGAAAAAAAACAATTCATGTACATGTAACTCTAAAAATTTAATTGCTTTGAAATATTTTTTTTTTTACATGGGTATCATCCGTATTGTCTGACTCTTTTATTAATTTACTAATTGCTACATTTTAGCTTCTTTTTTTTTCATCCTCTTGTCATTGATCAAAGACTCTGACTCCACTCACTACTTGTTGAAGACATCTTCAAGATTGGCTTGCTATTTGATCCATCCTCCCGATATTTCTCCATACTTTATTATTGCTTTCAGTGTTTTCCAGGTTTTGAGTTCAACACAATCTTTGGCATAGTGTAGTTCCTATGCGTTAGTTTGCTGTTTGTAAACGGAGATAAAAACTAACTTCATTTAGAGCTACAAATTGTCAGGCATAGAAATTTTCCATTTTGTGAGTTATAGGAGCTGACCAAACTTAAAATAATAGAGTTTTTTTTGTGTTTTATTATTGTTTTTCATACACAATCTGAACAGTTTCAATTCTAATACTATTTTGCCTAAATAGATTTTGACAGCTGCTGGCGTACCAAAAATATAATTTTTAGAAGTCCTGCCTTCTTATACTACATACCAGCATATGCTGGTATGCACACGAAACCGGTAATTTTTTTAATGAAAAAACACGTTTATTTTTTTTAAAAAATGGTTATACATTTATTCTTCAAAGCGTTTGTCGTCGCTGGTTATACATTTTTGCCATCTCTCTGGCAATTTGTGGATGCCACACCAATAAAAATTCTCTGGTTTTGCTTCGAACTAATCATCGACCCATTTTTTCAAATTTTCGAAAGAAGAGAAGAGTTGCTCCGAAAGTGCATACCCCATCGATGCAAATAGGTGGTAATCAGTTAGTGCTAGGTCTTGTGAATAAGACGCATAAGCAAGCGGCTCCCAACTATACGATGCAACCAATTTGGGAGTCGCTCTTGTTCAATGTGCCGGTGCATTGTCATCAAGAAAGATTAGTTTTGTGTTGTCTTTGTTGATATTCTGGGCGTTTTTGACGCACAACACGGTTCAATTCGGCTAATTGTTGCTGGTAGTATGGCCCATTAACAGTTACGCCAGGTTTTAAAAGGTCATACCAGATAACACCACGCTGATCCCAAAAAAACACAAAGCATTGCTTTCTTTCCTAAGCGATTTGGCCTTGTGGTCGATTTCGCTCTTTGGCCAGAGTCCACATCTGATCGTTTCCACGAAGAGTTCTCATAAAATATCCATTTTTCATCAGTGGTAACTATCCGATGCAAAAAAGATTTTCTTTTTTATCCTATCGAGCAGAATTTCACAAGTGGTTTTTCCGTTTTCCTTCTGTCTTTCAGTCAGATCATGTGGTACCCATCTTCCGACCTTTAAAATCTTTCCCATGGCTTTAAGGCGTCTTGCAATCGTTGACTGACCGACATCCACTTGTTGTGCAAGTTTTTCTTGCGTTTGACCATCATCTTCATTAAGCAATGCTTGCAACTGCGCATCTTCAAATTTTTTTGGTGGTTTTCCGCGTTCTTTGTTTCTCACATCAAAATCACCACTTTTAAATTTATTGAACCACTCATTGCACTGTGTACGACCAAGAGCCTGCTCACCGGTAACTTTCACAAGCATTCGATGCGATTTCAATGCCGATTTCTTCAGATGAAACAACAAAATTAGTTGTGTCCGCATATTGTGATTTGTAGGCACGTACTTTGACATTTTCAAGAACAGAAAAAAATATTTTGTTAGTTGAAACGTAACAAACTATGAACTGGATATTGTTGGCAAATGTCAAATGAAATAATTATGACGTTTAAAATAGAATTATCAAATATAATGAGGATAGTCCAATGAGACCGAATGAACGGATTTAGAAATATAATTAAAAGAACAAAAAAAAAAGAAGAAAATTAGGCTTGGAAAAATGTGTTTTGTAAAAGAAAGCCTATGGTCATTAAAATAATGTCCTAATTTATTTATAGTAAACGAGGAAATTGTTTATTTTCTCAAAAAGTTACAAAAATGAATTGATATTCAAGGAAAATTTGACGTTTTGAAAAAAAGTGAAACGACACAACTTTTAAGCACCATAATTTTTTTTTTCTAGAAAAGATGACAACTTCCTTTTTTTTTATCTTAAAAGGACAAACCGTTTCATTTGTATGGTCAAAAAATGAAATCGATCTAAAGGAATATTTTTTTGGCCTATGTCTATGGCTGTAATCACTACATAGGATTTTCTTCCCGAATGAATAAATGTACTTTTCCTTTCATATTTTGTAATGGGGAGAGATGCCATTTGTCTCCACTACCTTTCATTTTCATGAATCATGTTCTTTAATGTACATATGTAGATAGTTCTTCAGCTCCACGCTCTTATCTTAGAAAATTAAAAAGGCATGAATGTAAATTTAATGACTCTGCCTTTGAAGTGAAAATTGAATAATTTAATTCATGAAGCTCTATTTTTTTTTTCAATAAAAAATGAAGCAGTTCCTACTTTTCATACACTAATTATATGATTATGTATATCAATATACATAATTAATGTATTTAAAAAGTTGACAAGTTAATAAAAAAAATTAAAAATAATGTCATTTTAAATCATTATGGAACATTCAATGAGAAAAAATCAAGATCCATTGCCTTTTTGTTAGTTATTTGAATATGACATTATTTTTCAGAGTTTTACATACTTTGAAAGTTTTTCATTTTAATAATTATATAGATTAATTACAAGTGCACTGCAGTATTGTAGTCATGATTACATCATCTGAGATAAGGACAGGACTTTGAAGTACTATACATTATCAAGATCTACGACACTTTTTATATACATAAGTATATATAAAGAAATGTTATTTTGATATTGTTCTCAAGACTGAGACCAAGGAAAAATTGGTTTTGAGAACCACATTCATAGTTCACTCTTTTACAGAATAATAATCGTCAAGAAATATACAAATTGATGTATGTAGAATAATGATAGGTATGATAATATGTGTTAATATATATATATATATATTATATAACCACAGATGTAGATCTAATTATCTACTTAAGAAGTACATGCGTATCTGTTATTTTGAGTACACCTGAACCAAAAAGAACTCTAAAAAAAAATAATGATAAAATAAGAGATATTGTGAATGAATAAGAATGCTTATTTTCTGGGAAAATTTAGGAATCATCAAACATATGTAGTATTGAACATGTTACTTCGAAAAAGTAATTAATTACTTGTTTGTGAGTATCAGTTACATACGTAGTCAAAAAGGAATGTCATTGTTTAAAAGCTAAAGTAACTTTAATAAATGTTATTTTACTCATTACACAATAAAAAAACAAAATAATCAGGTAAAATAAGTTTGATTCTGGACTTTTCTAATACGATGAATTAAAAATTTTATCATTCACTGAGCAAATCATGACTTTGTACATAACATATAGTTGTGGTTCCCTATTCCCGACCCGCAGACTGGTCCGTGGATCAATCAGTACGGGGCCGCACAAGAATGAGTTATTTCTATGTTCTACTTCCTAACTGTCAAGGACCCACGAACAGGCAAGGAATGGATACGTTATTCATTATCAAAAAACCAGCTGAATCCAGCATGTGCGTGCAAGAAGAAGACCAACTGCTGGATATTGCAAATGACGGTGGCCTTAAAACAATGTTCGAGATAACACCTCTGCCGGTGTTCTGGATAAAAGAACACTCAGAGATTGCTAACACAGCGCTGAAGATTCTGTTGACATTTCCAACATTCTATCTGTGATCTTATCGGGATTTTCTGGAGTGACAGCCACCAAAACAAGACAAGGGAGTAAACTGGATATCAACAGCATACTGCGGGTGTCTTTGTCTGTCATTGTCCCCAGATGGGACCATATTATTGCAAAGAAAGAAGCTCAGGGCTTCTATTGATTTAGTGTTACGAACATTTTTGTAATGATATAATAGGTGTTATTGTTGGAGCAGCAATGTGTTAATAAAGTTATACCTTCCTAATGTTATAATAGGATTGTAATATTGGAGCAATGCGCTAATAAAGTTCCATTTGAGTGCACAGTGGATTCACGTTCATTGTTATTTTTAATATTTCAACCACCCGGTCCGCAGTAAAATTGTCAAACGTTGACCACTCCGCAGTTATAAAAAGGTTGGGGACCGCTGACATATAGGACAATCTGTGAATTGTGATTCATGGAATTATAAAAACTATAGTTTTTGGATAACGGCGTTGTAACAGACGAAAAACCCGACAAATAACCTGTTCTGTAACTGAAAACAAAACAAAAAAGTAACACTGTATCTTTTAACACGATTATTCTCATCTCTAACGACACGTGGCTTTAACAAAGGTCATAAAAAATGAATTGTACATAGATGGTGTGACATTTAAGTGAGTATTGTATCTATTCATGAAGCATGATTCTATGAGCATTGCAACTTAATTCTTATCACATGCAAATGAATTAATTTTTTATTCAGTACACACATTCAAATTTACATGAATGTATGTTTGTACATATGTAAATGCTATTTAATCATCATGTGAGTCTGTGGTAGGTACCATAAATAATGAATAGAGAGAAAAAAAAATTTGACCTTAAAAAGTTCTACACCTTCTTAAGAACGAAGACATTTATATCATGCTTTCCTGTAGGCGTTGTACTAATGATAAAAACACATGCAACAAAATAATTATGCTTATTTCTATTATTCATGCTCTTCACTCAAATGCTGAGTGTATTTTTTTTTGTTTAAATTACATTACATTTTTAAATAACATAAGTAAAGAGGGGCTTGTACTAATTAACTTTAGTTTTTACCTTTGAATAAATAGGAAACCAAATCCAGAAACAAAATACAATTTTTGAAAAAAAAAAATCTTTGATTTCTTTGAATGTTTTGTGTAGAACTGAAAATTTCAATTAAGAATCTGCGGTTAATTTTTTTCATATCAAATCAGGTTATCAGGAACTTTTGATTTCAATTCAATAGTTATTTTTAATCTTTTTTTTTTTTTTTGAGATTTTTTAATTTAAAAAAAAGTTATTTACATACACGACGAGCTTTTTGGGATAAACAAAAACACACTGTATTCTCCCTTCAGCTGTTTTTCATTATTTGACTCTTTTGATTTAAAGCAGCTGACTCTACGTGTCATGAACTCAAAAAGGGTATTATATTATTTATGGTTTTGATGTATATAAAATATATTAAATCAAGAATTGCACGCCCTTTTTTTGAATCTTTGATATAAAAGTATTAACGATTGATTTGTATATTAATAGAATTTATAAATGTATAGTATATCTAAATAATAACTCTGCCAGTTATTAAAAAGTTGTCAACAAGGAAAATATAGAAAGGTAGCAGCTACCAGTTGTTTTTCCCAAATTTTTCCTTTCTCTTTTGTCAGTTGAGGTTGCGAGTGGACAAAAAAGCTCAACGCAATAGAACATGTAAAATAACTCAATTCTACGATTTTACTCTCTATAAATGTACATTTATAAAAGTACATGTTCATATGTGCTTCTACCTATATACATAGATCAAAGCCATCATTTTTTTCTAAATTCTAGAAAAACACGCATTCAAGAAAATTTGTTACAATAATTTTTACATCTGTATTACTGTTCCTTGATTTGAATATCTAAATATAATTAAATTCAGGATCTGAGAGAATTATTTCTTATTAAATAACATTAATTAAAAAATTTGTATCATACAATTTAACAAAGGAGTAAATTCCCCCTATTTTTTCGGGAGAAAGCTTTTTGGATCGAAATTGACTACAACCATAAAAAGACAGCGGAAAAATTTACGACGGTGCAGAGTGTCCCATCCTCCGAATCGTCTGAATGTTTCTAAGCATCAACCTGAATGGCTTAAACACTCACTCCACGTACCTGAGATCAATTCTTCGTTTTGGTTTGTCCTATGGACGACTACATTCTTCTCAGGAAAGCAAGGTAGTAGAAGATTCGATTGGCAACTTTAAAGCATACATATATTGCTATGAGATTGACCAATGATGAATGTATTGAAAATATCGGACATAATAAGCATGATCATTCCTCCAGGGGCAAGGTTCTCTGCATTGTCTCTAAAAGTTTCAAAAATGGCTAGCTCTTCATGGGACCATACTATTGAATTTTTAGTGTCTTCCGCAATGCGACACCTTGAATCGCTTATTTTTATCATTCAACAATACCGCCGAAGACATAAGAAGACGAATGATTGAGAATAACATTTTAACCATTGTATTATCATAGTTTTTACTTTTTGTGCTTCTTTTAGTGTCTTTTTTTTTCTTCAATTTTTTAATATAGAATTTTACTCTTTCTTAGGAGTTTTTTGTTTCATGATTCATATCATGTGTTTCTATTTTATAATTATTTTAGTCTAATTTATCTTTAAGATTATTTGTTACCGATCAAAGGATCATCAGTTATGAGGTCTAGGATGGAAAAATAATCATAAACTTTAATGTTTATATATGTTTGTAAAAATACAATTTTAATTCACTTGTATTTATTTAAAAAGATTATTTAAAGACCTCGAATGGGGAGAAAAAAAATTGACTTTTAAGACTACAAGTCAATTATTGGTATTATATTATTTTATAAAATATAGGTCTTAATCTACTAAAAGAACATAGAACCATTGTGCACACCTTGTCTCTAAAAATTTGAAGTATTTAAGAAGCGTTTAAAGTCTAAATTGCATTGAACGAAGTTATAAATGATATTTCAGCTGTTTGTTTCCCCTTTTATGAATGCAATAGTTTCAATCTAAAGTTCATTCTGCATCAATCAAAGCTGTTTGTAGATTATAGTCAAGGAAAAAACTTTTAGGTTGAATATCATTCAAGAGTTGAAATCTCTAAAAATATTGGTACAAAAAATGTTTGAAAATGGCCAGTTTTTCATCTTTAGAGTGTCAAATTTGTAAATAAAGTTTTTTTTATTTCCGCAGACAAAATCATATGTTGTGCAGTAAAAAAAATAGCCTCAAAGCGGATCACTCTAATCTAGCTACATAAACTCGTAAATTCATAGCTGCTATGTCGTAAATTGGGAAATAAAATCATGGAGTACACCCATTATAAATAGTAATTAATTAATTAGACTATTCATCATGAATAAAATAGAAGAAGGAGGATCAAAGCTTAGGGAAAAAAACTCATAAATTATTTGCCATACTCTTAAATCAATGAAATAAATGCATAGTTAATCTCAGAAAAGTCTCATATTGCTTCAATATACGTACATAGATAGACCCTTGGTTACAACTACATATATGAAATAAATAAATAACTAAATCTCATTAGATGAAACAACACTACTCTTTAATATAATTTGATTTTATCAGTAATTATTATGAATGATAAAGAAGTTATTTTATGTTTAAAATGTAAAAAAAATAAAAATATTAGTGAACCTAAATACAGTGAAAGTTTAATTCAAGAATTATACATTTTAAATTAACTATATCATCTGTTCAAAATCAAATCTTTTATTCAAAGTTAATATATATACCAAGTTTAGGCAGATTAATTGGTTATGAGTAGGAATGTAAATAATATGCAAATGGGGTGTGTAAAGTAAACAAAAAGAGAAAATCAACCTGGTAACTCTGACAATTTGATGAATGTTGAGAGGGAAACAGCTTGAGCTGTCATGACGTTTTACTGAGCACCAAGCTGCTATTCTCCTTTATATATACAAATGAAGACATCAATAATAAATAATAACATTATGTTTACCATAGATGAGAGGCAGAAAATTAACTGAAATTAATGTCAGGCAGTTATATATTTTCAACTAATAATCATACGAGGACTCGAGCCCTTTTTATTTACATTTTATTTGCTTTATTAACGTTAATGCATGTGTTCCTTCATGCGAGATCTTTACTATCCGGAAGATGTTCTCCCCTGAGTAGTAATAAAGGAAAAATGATAACAGCTTTGGAAAACAAAAAGTACTGTTCGATGTGCCAACTCCACAAAACCTCGCACGTGGTATTTTGCACATTATTTACATTCCTAATTATAACAAAAGTGAAAAGTGTGAAGACATTTCTGAATATTCATTGACTCTAAATTAATAATTTGACTTGTAAACCGATTTATGTAATTTATGATGTGTAGGGATGGGACTTTTGCGTAGGGAAAAAATAAACCGTTTTATGACTTGAAAAAGAAAAAACAGTTGGTACACTTGCTCCTCTTTGAATCTTTGTTCATTCGTTTTTTTATCGTTGTGGAGGAAGAATTTCCCTCTAAAAGAAGAATTAAAGAGCTATCGACTACATTTGCCTCATGTTTTGTTAAAAATATTTAATAAAATGGAAATATTTTCTCTGTACTTTGTGCTATTTTCAAATATGTAAAGCCCTTCCTGGGGATTTAATACTATTTAGGTAATAATACATTAAATCATAATACAGGTAGCTGATGTTAACAAGGGCATTAATTCAATAGTACCATAAGTCTCGCTACACCCTTCTTCTTGCGCTCTACAAAAGGTGCACCCTAATGATATGTAAATTTACGTTAAACTGTCATTTATTATTAAAAACCTAGCATAAAACCCGATTTGTGACCACATAGGCCATCAACGAGATATTTTTTTTTCCATCATTTAAAAATGATCAAAAAAAATGTTCTAGAATGTAATTTGTCAGCAATTATGCAGGTGATTCATCAATCTACTTTCCTATGGCAGTGAAGAAAATTATGCAGGGGTCATATTCGCCTCATTAATTAATTTAAAAAATTGAATGATTAATAAATTATCAGTTTTTAATCCCTACATAATTGTTATCGACCCAAAAAGACCACCACATTGGTCGAGTCCTATATCCATTGATATGCACACGTATTTGATGATATTTAATAGAGCAAATTCGCAGTTAATCTACTTTGTAAATTGTATAAAATATCTTTTGTGCTAAGAGCTTTTCTTATTAATGAACGTCTGCTAAGAAAATATGAACGTATATAGAATTAGACAATAGCATTAATTCGAATTTAAACAGTCATTTATTGATATTTGCATTCATTTTAATGTGACTCATTGGATAATATAAGTAAATGAATGGACTAAACGCGATGCAAAACTGTTTCATTATATATATATATATATATACAGTGTTCATTAATAACATAGTGCTGTTATTTAATAAATTAAAAAATATATATAAATATATTGAAGATGGTAAATTGAAAGAGCATAAAGCTTATCCAATGAAATTAATTAATTACTCAATGTCATTTATGTACAATTTATGAAATAGCAAATAATACAAAACACTTCTAAATCTTGTGAAGCTATTAATTAAAAAATAATTAATTATATCAGATATGTTGATATTTGTATGTTTCACCATTAGACTCTATTTTTATCATTATTGCTTGATTAATATACGTATAAAATATAGAAGCATGCAATATTAAAATGATTTATAGCTAACTTATCATTAATAGTTTGGGTGTGAATTACACTGCTTCAAATGCTTCATTAGCGAGTATGAACTATTTTGATAATGTGATACTTTTTTGACAGAAGAAAGCTTGCTTTCCAAAGTAACTTGTAATCATATTTAATAATAGTCAATTAAATAGATTTAATTATGTCTTTATAAATTTTGTGTAAAAAGTATGGATTGTCTTACATACATATCTAACTAGTTATGTAAGCTTTTGTAATTACAAATAATTATTTGCTTCATTTTTTAGTTAAATACTCGACTTTAAAACTGCATTCACACTCTTATTTCCTGTTTATTAAGAACATTATTTAAAAATTTAAAAAAACCAAAATCATTTTTTAAAAACAAAGAAAGAGGAATCATTTTCTTGTAAATTTACGAGATGTTTTAATGATAATAACACTAACTGATAAAATTTCAATATTTTCTCCCTCTTGTAAAAAGAAAAGTACGATTATAACAGTTTTTTTATTTGTAAATTAAGAAAATATTGGAGTTACAAATTAATATAATATAATAAAAGCTTCATAATGACAGCTGTTTTCGGTGGTTTGAGAGAGATTAAACATTTTTTAATAACATTCAGTTTATATTGCTTTGAGTTTTAAATAAAAACTATGTTTTTTTTACTTGGTTGAATATGTCAAATTATGTGGTAATTTAGGAGAATTTGTGGGAGGTTGTATGTTTGTATGGAAGGTAAGTCCAGCTAAAGTGCATTGAATGATTGTTGAAGCTTAGGGTGACAATGTTTCAGCTCGTAAATTATATAAATAATGGTTTTGACATTTCAAGAATGATGATTTCTCCGTTTAAGACAAGCTTTTCTCTGGACAACAAATAAAATTCTAAGACAAAGAATAGTAGTCATTATTATTATAAAAATCCAAGTCAAACGCAAGAGAAACTTGCAGAACCATTGGAAGTTACGTATCAAGCCATTTCTGTACAATTAGAACCCATAAGTATATTTCATCAAGGAACAACCATAAAAAAACTAATTTGTATTCCCAATATTATTTTTAATTAAAAAATCCTACTTTTGAGGCCTCTAAGTCTATTTAAATAGAAAGTCCTTATGTACTCAATACTCATGTTAATGAGGTTTTTTCATATAAAAGCTCGATTTGTAGTTTTTTAACATAGGCATAACTTATTCATATATATTCAATAAATCCAATTTTATTTTTTTTTTTGCTATTTCTATGTCTTAATCTGAATTCTATAAAATATGGACTAAATGTGAAAAAATCAAGAATTGGGCGTTTTATTACTCAAAGCCTTATTTCATTGTCTGAATTAAATACTTTCCCTTCCGTTATTGCGCCGTTATATAATATAAAAAATAACTGTTACTCCGATGATAAAAAAAACTTTTATTTTTTTAATTCCATCAGCCTCATATCTTATTGTCTCATATATAAAAATTCATTATTAAATAATAAACTTTTAATTTAGCCTAAGTTAAATACTATTAAAAAGATTTTCAAGCTCAAATTTTGACTTTATTCTCTTGAAGCTCATAGTACAAACTTTGATGAGGAATTTAAAATGAATTATGAGGAAATTAAACAAAGATTTATTAATTTTTTTATCGGGTTGGGTGTTTTAGTGACTTTTTGTAAATAGATCACTTAATGTTTTTATTATTTATTTATTAATAAGGGACCATGGAAGTTTTTCATCTTC
Source organism: Lepeophtheirus nordmannii (assembly GCA_963680855.1). Classification (NCBI taxonomy): domain Eukaryota; kingdom Metazoa; phylum Arthropoda; class Copepoda; order Siphonostomatoida; family Caligidae; genus Lepeophtheirus; species Lepeophtheirus nordmannii. The sequence goes on along the minus strand of OY804520.1, from coordinate 3,328,182 downwards.
AAAAATTAGATAATTATTTAAAAACACAGGTCAACAAATTTGAAATGTTAAAACCCCCTAAGGCAAGGGTGTTGAACATACGGCCCGCAAGGAGGATCAATCAGACCCCCAAAACAATTTAAAAGTGGAAAAAATACATAAAAGACATGGATTAATTTTTCTAATTAAGTGTAATTCATGAATTATCCGATAGGGGACGCATGTTAGTCTTTCTTTATAAGTCTCATGTTGTAATCTCATGTAAAGTTAATTATTATAATTCTCAATTTTCTAGTTACTTAAGCTTTGTACAATTTTAGTGAAATGTTTTGTAAAAGTGTTGTTTAATAAACTTTTAGTTAAATTTAACAATGTCCTTGTTCTTCTTTAAATCAAAACAAAGGAAATTTTAATTGTCTAGCCCACAACGTCTACTTAGGGATCGTATGTGGCCCGCGATGTCAAATGAGTTTGACACCCCTGCCCTAACTTGTATAGGGATAATAAAAGTCATTCAGTTTTGCAATGAAAAATCGGGGCATAATTTTTGAGCTAATTTGGCCCATTTTTCAACTTCAATTTCAATTTAAGCCTAGAAGGATACTCATTTTGGGAATTAAAAAACAATTATCCGCTAGTGTTTTTAATCAGATTCCATTTCCAGTATTTGTTTTGACCTAAAAGGACTCCTAGAGACGTAGGGGGCAGGAGTATGTGCAAACGTCGGTCAAATCGTTTAAATAACTTCTTCAATATTATATAAAATGGATGAATAAGGAATACATTCAAGAGCTGAGACCCACGGGTTTCAAACGAAATGTCAAGCACTCGATAAGAATCCTCAATTAAGAAGAAATCGTCCATCTAAATATGTAAATTTTCATTCAATTTCGATCAAAAATCTACTTGAAATCAAAGACTCACAGTTGAGCTACTAAAAAACAAGTGCAATAGACTGAAGGACTTCAGCTGATTTGAAGGTAATCCTTCTGCGTGCCAGTACTTTAGTATCCCTACTGTGAGTGTTTGATTTCTCTTGGATTTTTCATCGAAATTGAATTTTAGGAAGGTAAAACAAAACAACAAACACTTATGTAGCCAAAACTCATTCAAAAAAAGCCGGAGCTTCAATTTGAGTAAGGCCCATGTCGCGTTTTCTGTTATATTTCTGTTACTTTTGTTGAAGTGAGGTGTTTAAAATGAAAATATGTTTGAATTCAAATATTTACTCTATTTTGATTTCGCCCACCTTTTCACAACTTTTTGTTGTTGTTGACAGTTTTTTTCTATAATGTAAGAATATCTCTTGAAAAAATTATTTCATGAAAAAGAAATTACTTGTAAGTAAAGGATTTATGTTTTTCCTTTTTAAATATGCTATCACACAGATAATTTCATTCATAAATAATAAAAGTTATATAATAATTAATGGAAAGTTCATTTTTAAGCATTTTAAAATGTTTTTAACAATTTTCTTGAGTACAAAATAAGGTAAATATGCTAAGAAATATAATTTTGAAATTATCAATCATTCATAAATATATGTTTAAATGTGTTTTTTAATTTACTTTTTTCCGTGTAGATGAAAATTATGTTTGAAATCCTGGTCATTTTGCAATTTAAAAATAATGCAAATGTCTACAAAAAAAACAAAAAACAAAGGTCAAATTCTAAAATTATGTATAAAGAATCAGTTCTACTCATGGGTTGCTCCGTGTTATTTTAGTCTCTTTGATTTCTTTACTTTCTCCCTTTTAATAAAATCTTATTAAAAGTTGACAAGAACTTGTTTTGAGACTAAGATTTTGGCTTACTACAAGCATTTTCTACTTACTTAACTTGCTCTGTTCTTCAGCTTTCTCTTTATCTGCAGGCAAACTGTATAAATACTAAAAAAGTAGTGAATCACTAGGGGATTTTGTATTGCTTCTTAGTTTTAGTAAGTTGGATTAAAATGGAAAGATTTGTACAGTACTGTATTTCCATAAATAACACGATCTGTGTCTTTATTAAAATATTTTATGACAATATAGTTATAGTATAAGTTACGGAACGGTAATCTCCTAAGTATCTATACCTTCAAGAGAGAGCAACAAAACGGATTTACTCTGTAGATTGTAATCCTTAGATTAAATTTGGTTCAACAAATAAAGAAATTTCTTCAGATCTCAATTGCTCAGAATGCATACAGTTCTCAACAATTAGGAAATGATCGGCTTCATAAATATTTTAGAGATTAACTATTTTGATCATCCCTTGTTTTCTATATTATTTTTTTTCTAATTACTTGCTTATTGTATGGACCCTAGGGTGATCCGTCTGCCCCCTATCGCACGGATTTTTCTGGCTGTTTTTTCAGTGTTGAGGCTACTCGTGATAAGCACCCCTGTAAAATTTCAGAGCGATTGGTCAATGATAAACCCATGCACAAATTGATTGAAAATTGCCACTTTTTATGATATTTAAGATAAAGTTGCTTATTGCTGGGCTATCCAATACCTTGAACATACTTTTTTCTTGAATTGTTGGAATTCTTGCCTTTTCATAGAACGTCATCACTTGTAAAGCTACAAGCTTGGCAGCTTCAAAATGTACACTTGGTACAATCTTTGGAAAGCTCTCAGACTTCAACTTTTCTAAGTTTGCAATAAAACAGTTAATTATGTCTTGGTAACTTGGTAGCTTGGAGCCCAAAAGTGTAGGGTTGTCTCCATGATGACGCAGTAGTATGCTGTCTTTTTTACAAGCTCTGGTATTCATTCCAGAAAAATTAATAACCGGTTACAAGCACTTAGCACAATTCTCATCTGAAAAAAATAAGTGTTAAAGTTCATAACAGACTAGTTAAAAAATTTGTACTACTGCAATTATACTGAATCAAAACTGTTTTTATACAAACCTCTTACAAAAAGACTTCCTTTTAAACTTATATTTCATGTTTGTTTTTTCCTATTCTTTTCCAGTCAAAAATTATAGGACCTTCTTTTAGAAAAGTCCTAACATATTTATTACTTATATTATAGTTCTCCAAATCATATGATATAGGATAAATATTCATGAGGAAAGCTGGTGGGGATTGACCTATATTCATATATGTACACCTGTTTTTCTTAATAACGTTCGCTTTCTTTTTCTTTTTTAAGTATTTTAATTGTTTCCATCAGTACTCATTATATAGTTACATAAAAACAAAAGATTGTATGACATAATGACTCTCTTGAATTTCACATACCTGTAATTTTTGAAAGCATTCTACTTCCCTAAAGTCATTTAATATATAAAAATATAATTTAAAAACAACAATTTTCTCTCCAAACATATTTCTATTTAAACACTTTGACTTATATAAATTAGAGTTTCAGTAGAAAAAACTATCATTAAGTCATAATAATAGTTAAGTTGAAAAAAAAAAGTTTTTCATTTTTTTGTTAGGATGAATGGCGTACATGAGTACGTAAATTTGTTTTTTAACCATATGTAGATACTGAATTGAGAAAATAAAGACAATCTATCAATGAAATTAAGTGAAAATTTTGATTGTATTAATATTTTTAAGTATATATCAAAGTCATTTCATATCACGGGCCACATACGACCTCTAGGTAGGCGTCGTGGGCCGGACCATTAAAATTATAGCATACTTAGCTATATATAACCAAAATATCATGTCTTCCCTCTGTTTTGATTTAAAGAAGAACAAGAACATTGTTAAATTTAACTAAAATTTATTGAACAATACTTTTACAAAGACTTTGTCAAAATTGCAGAAACTAGTATCAAAAATTATGATTATGAACTTTACATTAGATTACAACATGAGACTTATAAAGAAAGACTAACATGCTTCCCCTATCGGATAATTCATGAACTATATTTAATTAAACAATTTAATCCATGTCTTTTATGCATTTTTTTCACTTACAAACTATTTTGTGGGCCTGATTGAACCTCCTTGAGGGCTGGTTCCGGCCTGTGGGCCGTACGTTTGACATCCCCCCCCTGATATATAGTATTACTTTGAACTAATTAGTGACAAATACAACAATGTTTTTAAAAATGCATCTCTTCAAAACAATAAAACAATATGAATTTTTTTTGGCTACGAGACAACTTTTCTCCTCACCAGATGTCACTTTTGAGGTTAGTTTATTTAAATTTTTCTTTACCCATATAATTAAATTTGATAATACTGAATTAACAATGTAAATATTCATAGAGGTGGCAATAGTTTGTAACAGAGTCATACATGGAACCGTCAGCACCCCCTAGCAGATAGAAAGGTCTTCTTGGTGTCCATTAAAGTTAGACGAAAATGCATCAAGTTATGTTGTTGTTTTTATAGGTTAGCATCTTTCAAAACATGAGATGTTATTTTTTGGTGCTCAATAAAAAAAAAGAGCTATTCATGAAATATCATTTCTTTTTTGCTAGACATAGAAAATGTAACTTTTTTTTAAAGTGTCATGGTACATTGATTATCTACGACAAATGCTTAAGAAATACAATGTATTCTCTTTTATTTAGACTACTTCATCATTATTTTACAAAAAAGTTCCACAAATTATCCATTTAATTCAATAAAGAAAAAAAAATGATAAGGCACTAGGTAATCTAAAATTGAAAATCTTATTTTTAAAGCCACTAAAGTCATAAAAAAATATTCAGTTGCATTTAATAGAAAAACAACCGTTTGTGGACTCTCTTGGACTCCTTTTCAATTCAAAGCCTTGGTCCAAATATTATATATGAAATATTATACATTCATTCAAATCATTCCTAATTTATATTAGTTTTTACTAGGACCTCAATGATATTTTGACTAGTCGATTAAAACGTCCAGCTATAGGCAATTTGTAATAATCATTGTTAGTCGACGAATATTTTTTAAATCTATTTTTTTTTCCAAGTCCTGATTTTTTACATTACTTTACAGTTTTGACAGAAAAGTTTTGAATGCAATCATTTAAATTAACTCCAAAAACCGCGAAGCTTTAAAGGCCAATAAATAAGTAAAAAAACTAATATTTATTAACTAATAACATAGTGATTATCCGACAACATTCCTATACAAAAAAAGTAAATATCTATTTTTCATTACTTCTACGAATTAATCAATCTATTGACAAAATAAGCTTAATTTAATAAACTTAAAACATTTGTTTACATATAAGTCAATAATAAAAAGGGAAAATTACTTTGTTTTTCTTTTATGTGAGGAGTTGGTAATTATTATTTCTCTTTATTTTTTGTTACTTTTGATGTGAAGGCTATTAAACAATTGTAATTTATTTATTTATTTATCTTTTCAAATCCCTTTTTCATTTGTGTAACACACATCAATTTAATTTCGTGATAAATTACTTGATAACTTCTGTAGGATAGCAATTGAATTGCTTTTAGTTTATGGCTCAAATAAATAAAAAATTGTTCTTACTTTTTCACAAATCTTTGTATGCTAAATACATACATTGAATATAAAAATATTGAGTTTGGTGTGTTAATTTTACTAGGAGATTGGAATTTTGTTCTTGATCAGAAAAAAAAGAAGTACTCATGGGGCTAAAAATAACAAAAATATCTTCAAAAAGCATCAAAGTATTACGTGAAGTGAAGGAACTTCAAGTATGTTTCAGAAAAATTTACTAGATAATCAATGACTCACGGTAGAGCTACTAAAAAAACAACTCCAATAGACTGATGTAGTGGTGCACAAAAGGATTTCAGCTGATTTCGTAATTAGATCACTGTTAGTCATTGACTTCTAGTGGATTTTTGATCCAATTTGAATGCAAGTTTACACACTTAGATGGACGATTTCTTCTTAGTTAAGGAGTCTTATCGGGTGCTTGACATCTCGTTTCAAAGCTCTGTGTCTCAGCTCATTAATGCGTTCCTTATTAATCCATTTTATGTAATATTCAAGGAATTATTGTAGTAAAAACGTTTTGATCAACTTTTGGACCTACTCCGCCACCTATGCTCTCATGAGTCTCTTTAGATGAAAACAAAGACCGGAAATGGAATCTTCATTAAAAACAAAAGCAGATCATTTTTTTTAATGCCCAAAATGAGTATTTTTCTAGGCTTAGATTGAAGTTGAAGTAAGAAAATGGGCATTAAAAAGCTCAAAAAGTAGGGTCCGATTTCTCAAAAACCGATTACAGATTTGAAATTAATTTGCAAAATTGAATAACTTTGAAAAATATATTTATATCCCTTAGAATTTTTGACTGCTGACCATTGTCATTATCAAAAATACAAAAAATAATATTTCAATAGAAGATAATTTACAGATCTTAGTCATAGGTAAAATTAATATATAATATTCACTTTACAACAAATCAGATATCTTTTACATTTGACTTTCATATTTATTTTTCTGTTTTTCTAAAAGCCCAGGAATTACTATTAGTCCATAATATTACTTTTTCCAATTGAGAATTGAATTGTGAAAAAGTTTTGAGGTAATTGAATGATTATTTAATCCCGTAAAAACAACATGAAAAAGTTTTACTAGCTGAGAAACTTATTTGACCTGTTGTTATATTATAAAAATAACAAAGTTAAATATCTCGAGTGTGAAAATATTTATTTAATAGACTTTTTCCAAGATTCCTTCTAAATTGAATTATGGTGGTGCTCTGAGAAAATGCTATTTCCATCTTTAAAATGAAAACTTTGTGACGTCAAGGAGCTTTTGTTTCCAAATGGAATAATGGGCTTTACTTATATCCACAAGGTAATAATACTCAATCTACCCCTATCCACAAATTCAATTATGACTCCCTATCAGGAGAACTTATGATGACGTAATTGCAAATCGATATCCGTTTACCATCACGAGTAATCTTCAACTCTATTTTGAAAATCCTGTCACGTTATAAAAAGAAATCCCTTCATCAAAAAATCGAACGGATCTAGCAGGGAATGAATTGTCTGATCACATATAATAACAATATGTACGTACTCTCGCATATTTTTAACTTATTTGCAATGAAGTGAACCATAATTCATCAAAGTTACATGGAATTGCAGTGTAAATAAATATTTTGTATTTCCTTGTCATAAATGATTTTGATTCAAAGTAAAAGTTTAATGTTGAAAAAAATGAATGAAAATAAATAAAAAGTAACTTTGATGAACATTATTTGTCCATGAATAATTCTTATATATGTAATATATATGTATATATATTTGGCCACAAATATATGCACAAGCCTAGAAAGAAAGAAAGAAAGAAAGAAAGAAAGCATTTTTTAATAATATAGTTTGAATCATGCATTATTTGTATAAAGAAAAAAAAAACATATTTATATATTGCATAGTCCATATATGATATAAAGTTAAAAAAAAACTTTTTTTTTAACTCCATGTACAAATGTATGTATACTATAATAATAATATGTAAAAATATGTTCATTCCCTATTTTTGAAATAATATAAATATATCTTTCCATGCATTTATTCCTTATAAAATTATGTATGTACAGTCTACATATTTATAGTCATGTATAAAAAATAACATGCATAAAATAAGAATACAAACTTCACAGAAAAAAACAAAAATGAAGCAAATATTAAATTGTAAATACTTAATTTAATAAAGCATAGCTGGCAGAAAACAAAAGGCATTCTAAATTAATAAAGATTTGAAAATTGAGTTTGTGCCCCTTTTTAAAAAGTTCAATGTGATCTTTTTTTCTTTTTCTGTTAAATTTAAGAAAAGAAAAAGTTTTATTATATATAAAGATAAGTAAATTAGGCTTAGTTTCACAAATTTATAAATAAATTAGCAGGGGTAACCAAATTAGTTTGGATCTTTTGAGCTTCATAAAAATAAATTACTCTCTCTAATTCATTTGTAGTCGACCCACAAAAAAATTTAACATTATTTAAAATTGTCATGAATAAATAAATGATGAAAATAATAATAATAACTAAAATGGATTGACGTCTTTTTTTATGGTGATAAGAAAATTGCTATTTTAAGGCTTCACTGCCAAAAAATCTTAATTTTTTAATATGAAAATTTACATATTTAAATATATCAGATGCAGAAGTGTACAATTTTCTAGCTAATTGGTTCTCCCGTTTGCCCCATACCCTGGACAACGGAATGATGATGCGTGCCTACAGTTGACGTTATAGACCAGGGGTGTCAAACTCATTTTACATCGTAGGCCACATACGATCCCTAGGTAGACGTCGTGGGCCGGACCATTAATTATAGCATACTTAGCTATAAACAACCAAAATATCAGCTCTTCCCATTGTTTTGATTTAATGAGGAACAAGGACATTGTTAAATTTAACTAAAAATTTGTGGAACAACACTTTTTGAAAACATTTCACTAAATTGTACAAAGCTTAAGTAACTGGCATCGAAAGTTAAATAATGAACTCTACATGAGATTACAACATGAGACTTATAAAGAAAGACTAACATGCGCCCCCCTATCGGATAATTCATGAATTACACTTAATTAGAAAAATTAATCCATGTCTTTTATGTATTTTTCCCCTTTTAAATTATCCTGTGGGCCTGATTGAACCTCCATGCGGGCTGGTTCTGGCCCGTGGGCCGTATGTTTGACGCCCCTGTTATAGACTATACAAAACTTTAATATATTTATAAATAGATGGTAGTGCCATCTAGCATAAAGAAAAGCTCCTCTTGTATACAAAAGCAAACGAGGGAAGTCAAACTCCAGATACTTGGAACATAAAAAAAACCTTCAAATTAAAACTCTGTGGACTATTTTGAGGACATAAAGGACTTCAAATAAAAATTTATAAATAAAAAAAGTTGCTTATAATGTATCCAGTTATATATATATATATATATGTTTTGGCCTCTAACGACCTCCATGGGACTATTTGTATCCACACAAAAAGAAGGGTTCCTTATATTTATAATTACACGCTCTTTCATTTGATACAAATTTTGGCTCATTTGTAACAAAATAAAAAGCCACAAAAAACCAAAATAGTATTTTAAGGCTTTGTTAAAAAAATTTCATAATGTTTCTTAGAAAAGAGTCGTTTTTTCTTTCAATAAGAATGACTTAATTGCCTCACTGGGTTAATAATAGTTTTATGAGTCAGTACTTCTTACATTACTGTTGTAACGATGTATTCTTTCACTTCCTTTTAATTTGAGTTCAAAGCCCTCTATTGCATAGTTTACATATTTTTCATAATCACATATGTTCTACTGATATTACTTTGATGACGAATTCTGTTTGTTTTTTGGGTTATACTTCCTTTGCATTCAGCATCTCTCCTTGTGTTGTAACTTGCTTTTATAATTTCTCTATTAATTTAACGGTATAATGTTTCTTAATTTGCCAAATTTTTTGTACATATCTACGTATGTACATAGGTCCCTTATATATTTGACTAAACTTTTGTAATGGAACGGCCATATTTTAATTTTCAAACATTTTGACAGTTAAATGATCCATTAGCGTCGATTATTATTAAGGATTTTTTAATCATTTTGATTCTTGTTTTATTTTATTTTATTTTGTGTAGAAAAGAAATGTTTTTAATTAAAATGTTTTGAAAAAAAAAAGACAGGACAATGACGACCTTATCTCAATGACTTTCTCAGTTCTTTGTCCCTTATGTGAGTCGTCAAAATTCTTCTTCTTCTTTGAATGAATATATGATGTAACGTAAGAATGACTAGTAATTACCAGAAGTCTTTATACAGACTAGTTTTACATTATAGATAGGTAAACATATAAAGTAATTCGTCTGTCTTATTAAGTCCTCGTGGTTTAGATATTCATTATTTGATGGTTGGTTTTCTTACGTATAAATTAAACATTATTCCACACATAAATATGCTAATAAAATAAACGTTGTAACAGAGAAACACACGAATATAAACTACATATGTACATAGAATGAATGGATAATAATAAACTATCCTGTCACATTTTGACAACAAACACCCATTACAAACAAATTAAAAGATATTATGGCCACTTCATTGTGTCAAAAATACAATTTATTCATTCTAATCCTTCAAAAAACAGTGTGTCTCAAACTATGGAGTAGAGTAATTTTTGGGTTGAGACTAACTTTTTATTATGTTAAATTAAATGCTTTGATCAATTAATACAAAAAAAAAAAAAGAAGATGCACACAAACTTGTTTCCACGAGTTTTGTGAATGCATAAAAGAAATGAAATGATACTACAATAGAATATAAATCAATTGTAGGGATGGGACTTTTATTCAGAAAGAATAAACTTTGGTGACTAGAAAAGTACGCTCGGTAACATTGAAGCACCGACTTCTAAAGAAAGAATAAAAAGATTCTCGTCAACTTTAGTTCATTGTAGACTTTATTAAAAATATTTGTTACTAATATAATTATAATACTTTTCCTTAAATAATATTGGCTAAATACTCAAATTACTCCTCCTGATAGCAGTAGTGCAACAAATAAAACCCCATATTCAGGCAACTTTTATTAAAAAGGGCAGTAATTCAATGGTCCCATAAGTCTTGCTCCAACTCCTCCCTTCTCATCACACTCCTTAATAGTCCCATTCATACCTATGTAGCTATGTATAATTAGGAATGTAAATAATATGCAAAATGCCGAGTGCGATATTTTGTGATATGGATCAGTTTTTTTTTTGTTTTCCAAAGCTGTTATCATTTTTCCTTTATTACTACTGAGGGGAGAACATCTACCTGATAGTAAAGATCTCGCATGATTTGTGTTACACGTGTAATGTTCTGTTGAAAAAATAACCAATTATTTGAATAAAATGTCCATTGGAATGAATCGTCGAATATCGACATTAATTTGAGTTAATTTTCTGCCTCTCATCTATAGTATATGTACATAATGTTATTATTTATTATTGATGTCTTCATTTGTATATATAATGGAGAATAGCAGCTTGTAGCTCAGTAAAACGTCATGACAGCTCAAGTTGCTTCCCTCTCAACATTCATCAAATTGTCAGAGTTACCAGGTTAATTTTCTCTTCTTTCTTTTTATTTTACACACCCCATTTGCATATTTTTTACATTCCTAACAATAACGTTATTTGAGAGGGGGATGAAGGAATTAAACACAAATTTCATACCTATCAGAATATTGTATTCCATTACGGATTTAAAGCTCACTCGATTAGGCATTTAATTTATTGAATGTTATTATATGTCAAGTGTGTGTATATTTCCATTACACATGGTGAGTGCTACATGTTCTGCCTTCGAGAAGTAGGGACTACTGCTACTTATATATAACAGCTTTGGAAAATAAAATAAAATATTTTACGAATTACCATCCACTCAAAATAACCCTTAGGATTTACAGCTTTATATATATACATATATTTATATAATTGTTATTGTGTACAGTTGATGCGTGATTTCATATTAAATTGCGGAAATACTCTTCAAAACAAAGTCGATGTCCTTTGTCTTTTGATGATATAACTTGATATGTCTATGTACTTAAGTAAATATGTAAGCATATGTAGGTACATAAATACATACCGTACTAATTCAATGAAAACTTTTTTTAATAATATGCTCTAAATTACTCGAATTACAAGTTATTGTAATTTTGGCAAAACCTGATTACTTTGTAACTCAGTGTTTATTTATAATTTTTAACTATATAATTATTAATATTTTAATTAAAGGGAATCGGTTGTATGTTGGAGTAGACTATGAGTAAGTTTGGAGGGACAGGGGCTCTCACAGATTCTCAAGACTTAATATAAAATAGCCTTACCTAGTATGTATAGAATGTAGATTATTATAAAAAGTATACATTCTATGGACAAATCATAGAATGGAAAAAAATCTGTGGGCAAAATCAAGGAATGTGTACATCCGAAATTTGATCTTATAGCAAATGGAAAAGTAACAAATAAGAAAATAATTAATCATTAGGTATAAAAAATCTTTAGTTAAGGGGGTTAAAATAACCCTAAAAACATTTTATTTAATTTAAAGAAAAATGGTGTCGATTATATATTAAAGACCCATTCAAAATATGTAGATACATATGATTAAATAATGTTTATATTATAAACCTCACTTACACTACCCACGTGCAGATTTAAATCCGTTGTAACCAACCGAATTGAATATGGAAACTCCATGTTCAATACAGTTTTTGTATATTTGGATTACATTCTATGCAAACAAAAATAAAAATAATTCATCTCTCTCAATAGAGATGTGTAATAAACAGTTGACACTACTGAAGAAAGAAAAGGAATAATTCACAAACTGTGGACTCAAATTCACAATTTGAGTTCGAATGAGCTGTTAAGCTATTCGTGTAAAATCAGAACTTAGACTCTACGTAAAAAATGAAACTAAAAACTTTAAATCTTTTTAAATGTTCATATTAAAATTGATCCGTTAAACTCTGGAGTAATATCAAAAGATTTAATTTTTTTTGATCATTTAATACTGGGTTTAATACTTTTTAATATTCTATAGCAGGGGTGTCAAACTCATTTCATATCGCGGGCCACATAGGACTCCTAGGTAGGTGTCGTGGGCTGCACCATTAAAGTTATAGCATACTTAGCTATAAATAATCAAAATATTATGTCTTCCCTTTGTTTTGATTTAAAGAACAACAAGGTCATTGTTAAATTTAACTAAAAATTTATTAAACAACACTTTTTCACAAAATTTCACAAACTATAAGTAACTGGTATCGAAAATTATAATAATGAACTTTACATGAGATTACAACATGAGACTTATAAAGAAAGACTAACATGCGCCCCCCTATCGGATAATTCATGAATTACACTTAATTAGAAACATTAATCCATGTCTTTTATGTATTTTTTCCATTTCCAATTATCCTGGGGGCCTGGTTGAACCTCCTTGTGGGCCGGTTCAGGCCGTGGGCTGTATGTTTGAAACCCCTGTTCAATAGCATCAAATTTTGAATGTACACATTCTATGATTTAGTCCATGCAATGTATACATTCTATGATTTGTCAATAGAATGTATACTTTTTATAATGATCTACCTTCTATACTTTCTACTAAATATTTTTTAAAAAAAAGTTATCCCCTCCCTCGAGTACAAATGTCTAATTTGGTTCAGTAAGTAAATACAGTTCCTTGAGCAATTTATCAGTATCTTTTCGAATGTTCCATTGACATTAATCCTTGCTCAACTCTTCAGAATAAGATTTTCCTCCTAGATCTTTATCCCTTTCTAATTGTTATTTGTCTAAGGGTTTAGAAAATCTTCTCCTTTTACTTATTTTGCTTTATTTTTTTAGAGTGTGTGTACTTTTCTACATGAAGAAACAGGTTAGGAACCTTTAGTAATTTAGTTCTGTAAATATCTTTTATTAAAAATATATCTGACATTTCAGTTGATGAGATAACCATCACATCTCACAGTTATTATAAATACACATAATAACCCCTGAGTTAATTAAGAAATACAATAATAGAGAAAAGATATAAGAGAGAAAATAATAAAGTTATTAAAAAAATCTAAGAATAATAGGTAATTGTAGAAGATATTATCCTGATGAGTTAAATAATTATACTGCCTAAAAGCTCCAAGCTATTCATTACATTGAAATCATCGCATTTTTCTGAATAGTGATGAATTGTGTACACTGTGACAAAAAAAGTATCTAGAAACTTGCTTTCTTCGAATATCGAGGTGTGGTTCATCAAAAATTCGTTTCACAAGGTCAAACGGTGAATAAAGACTTCTATTTCACCGTTATGAGACGTTTGCATGAAAATATTTCCCGTAAACGGCTGGATTTGTGGCAAAACTATTCGATGATTTTGCATGACGTGAACGCACCATCTCATAAAGCCACGATTATTAACGATTTTTAGACCAAACACTCGATAAATACCATCAACCAGTCGCCTCTTTCGCCTGATCTAGCTCCTTGTAACTTTTTTCATTCCTCCAGACTGAAATTGCCGCTCTGGGAAACCAGATTTGACTCTATAGACGACATAAAAGAAAATTTGCAGAAGGAGCTGAAGGCCATACCTGAAAGTGCCAATAAAAATCTTTCGATGATTGGAAAAAACTTTGGTGCATGTGTATACCTTCAAATGGAGCATATTTTGAAGGAGACTCAATAAATTTTGAAGTTGATAAAGATTTGTGCGTTTTATTTCAATTTTCCAAATACTTTTTCGTCACAGTGTATGCTTATATTAGTTAATTTTAAGTTACAGATTTTTTGAATAAAGTTAAATAAAATTGATTTGAGTCAGCGATGTGGATAGGGCGATCCCTTTTGGTTTATCTGACGATTTTTTGAAGGCTTTGATCTAATCTCAGTCTCGACTTGAAAACTTGAATTCATTAATTTCTTCTTTTTTTTTTCAAAACCAAATGATACTCTAATGTTAAGGAAAGGAAGACTCCTATTTAAAAATCGTACCAGGGACTCATGCCATAAAAAAAAACCTTAAAAGTAAATAATTATGGCTTTGTTTAAATGAGTGTGGTATATCAATATTTACAGACAAGAATCAAGAATTCCATGCTGTATTGACACAAAACTATTTTATTGACTGAAATATGTACATACAACGTGTTGTGTATTATTTTGGCAAATTTTTTGATAATACATTTGCGTGTACATAAATGGTCTTATATCCGTATAATTGTTATTTTTTCTTGGTACATATCAACAAAATCATTATTTGTTCAATTTTTTATTAGCATAGATAATAAAATAGGTTTAAAACTTCTTTTCCTTTATTAGTTGTGGTGAGTCTGTTCAATTTTTTTTGATTCAGACCAAAAAAAAAAAGAATGATCCTTGGAAAAGTTGACTCTAAAAATCCAGACATTTCTCTTTATGGGTAAGAGCTGAATCAATTCAGTTAAGAAGGGAAACTGTTATATACATAGGTACAACAACACTCGATAGAAACTCAGAGACTATTTTCAAAAAATCCTGGTCGAATGAAAAAAAGTTCCCAGACTAAATTGATGGGCCCTGATCTTATCCTAAAGTATCCTTAATCTCAGTTACTAGGGATGCGTACCGTCCTAAATCCTAAGAAGGCATCTGAATTGGACACAAAAGGTGATTTATCGAACAATCTTTGCAAAATGACGTCATCATGTATATCATTCAGTGACGTCATCCTCAATTTATCTTTGAGGCATAAACATTGTACTTTAATGCTTATAAATAAAAAGAACAAATACTTTACTCAATCCTAAATTAAAAATAATGTTAAACTATTAACGCGAAATTTGTTTGTCTTAAAGTTTTACTGAACGTATTTAATTGGTAAACTGAAGTACTGTGTTTGTAATATTTACAATAATGAGACCTACAAGAGCAGTGGTTCTAAATCTTGTCAGAGGTACTGAGCCCCACAGATTCCATACATGTGTTCTTATTTTTTCCAAATCCAGGCAGAACCTGATGTCACAAATCATACAAGTGGAGTGAACTAAATCACAGAACCCCTGGGGTTTGATCGAACCCAGTATTAAGAACCATTGTTCTAGAGGTCACTTCAAAATTTAAAATGCTTGACAAGGACCGATAAGAGACTAAGAATCAATTTAAATCCCATATAAATGACCAATACAAGTGTATCTCTTATTTCATCTTTTTTTTTCTTTAATAAAAATATGTTGTTCAAAGTACACAAAAACTTCTTCTGAGACCAAGATTTCACCTAGTTTCCTTCTTGCATTTTCTTGTTACTTAGCCAACCTTATTCTTCAGATGATTTTTAGACCCGGGGGAACTATGTATATAAATTATAGTAAAAATATTAAAGCAGAAGGGACTTTTAACATTGCTCATTATATAGCAAATTTCATTAGAACCAATCTCGTTAGAAACATAATCAACAATCCAGTCAATTCTGTTTCTAACGAGATCGGTTCTATTTATTTATTTATTTTCCAATTGTGTATAACTCCATTAATATTTCTTTAGAATTTCTAATTATGATTTTTCCTTGTGACGTAAATATCCCTGACAATAACGATTTTTCTACACACAAAAAAAAAAAACAATTAGTTATTATAGAGCAATTTGTTCTTAAATTTTGTTATCATTGGTTTGTGGCTATAATTATCTTCTATTCTCATTAATATTAGGCATTTGTATTTTTGTCCAACTTTGGATCTAGATTTTGGAAGCTTAACCGAATAGCTCTGTCGTAGAATATAAAAAGATATAACCAGGATAAATACAAAATTAATAATTTTGTACAGCCTATCATAATTAATACATAATGGATTTCATACCATTTCGTCAAAACTACACCAAAGACATAAGTGCAAAAAGGCACAATTATTTAAATAGCTAAATGTAGGGGAAACTGAGAACAGTTGCAAACGTTTTTAGACTCAATTACTGGGAACTGTTTTGACTTAAGCATGCCAATATTTAACACATCATATCTAGATACGTTTGTTACTGTTATATACCAGTTTTTTTTACAAATTACAGCCTGCTAAATGTTTCAAATATCCACATGGCCGAAGACAGTCACAATATTTTTGTAATGAAACAAGTTTGAGTTCGAAATGAAGGATAGAATCAAATTTCAAATTCTGACCACAAATGAAGGTGATCCCATTCTAAAATTTAGCATATTTATAGGATACAATTAGGTTAAAGTCCTAACAAAGAATTGGCAAAATCAAAATTGCGATTTGATGTCATATTGAATACTTTACCATAATATTTTGATTGTATTTTAAGTGCAAAATTATTTTTGAATTAAAGTTATTGCTCCTATGAGTATTTTAAAACAAGAAATTTTGAAAGCGACTGACTTTGAATGGAGTTTTGTTCTACTGAAGTTCAAAGATCTTCTATACGGAACCTAGTGGGCTTCCAAGTCCTAGACTTTATGCAGGTTGTTTAACTATTATAGTATGGAGTTCTATAAATATAATAAAAGGAGTAACAGTTTTACCATAAATGAAAACTAGGCACTTGACTCCTCAAAATATATTTATAAATTTACAAGTTGCCTTATATTAAATGTTTTTGGATATTTATGAATTTCTTTCCATTAGTAATATCCAAAAAAATGTATGAAGATACAGAAAAAAAAGACCAAATTGGCAAATATATCCAGCAAAATAGAGTGTATTTTGGTTTTTGAAAATGTCATTTTTAGTCAAGCAGGCCCTTGTTCCACAGAATAATCATGATCTGATCCATCAGATGATCCTCTGTTTGCCTGTTCCTCTTCTTATTGAGGATGTACTTTGAAGATACTGAAGGCTCTCTTGCAGTCCACTGATGCCAATGGGTCTTAGATCAAGCATCGCCATGAAGATAGAGTCCTCCTTTAAACCAGTCACATTCTCCCGAGGGAGTACTGATCCAATCTTACTCATATTCTAATAGACTGGGTTCTTCTTAAGTATCTCTTTCACCTTGTCACCAAACAGAGGATGGTCAGACTCTCACAGACTTTCTGAATGATGAACAAGGCCTGGATGACAAAAAGCAGTCTTTACTAAGGCTGAGTAGTGCTCTTCTTCAGGATCTTGAAGTTGGTTTTCATCAGGACGAGGTTGATAGGTTAAAAATGCTAATAATGCAATTAAGACATCAAAATGGACAAACATCGATTGAAATAATCTTTGGTGAGTGTGTTTAACCTATTTAGGGAACTGTATAAAAAGTTTAGGAGTAACATCTATTTGTACTTGAACACTTTTTTGACCAAACATAATCATGAACAATAAAAAGCAATGTATCACTTTTAAGAAGTTTTAATTTAACAATTAATTAATAATTGATACTAAATAATGTTTTAGAAGACCAAAACTTATTGAGACTTAGTTATGTCATTAATTTTTTTTCTAGATATGCTTTTGATAATAAATCTATGTACAACTATTCATGAACTCAAGTGTACTAAATCTTTCTTATTTTTTTTTTGTTTTGCAACATGTTTAAAGTGATTAAATTTCGATCCTTAATCCTAGATATTGCAGAAAAACGCTGACACTTTGTTTATATATTACCAAAAAAAACAAACATATAATTTCTTTGAAATAAAGTTAATGAATGAGAAAAAGACGAAATGAAATGAGAATTAATTGTACAATAGTCCTACTATAGATTCATTCTTTGTTTGAATCACTAATATGGTACACAAAAAAAAAGGGGGTGAATGAACAACTTTTTCTTTATTGAGAATTTGAAAGAAAAAAGTCTCACAAAATGCTCATTTATATAACTGCACAAAAATAGAATTTATCTCTTTATTACATTTAGTTAATTAAGTCAAAAGAATACGGAAAGGTATCAAAATATTTTAAAAGTAATTAGATATGCAAAATTAATGCACGCATTTGCTATTGCTGTTTATTTATGAATGAATATTTTTTAGTTAGATACATATGACCTGACCTTTCATGTCCTTGTTATCGGTCATTGAATTTCTTTTTATTTTTTTAAAACTTTCTCTATAAAACAATATTTTCACTTAGATTATAGTAAGAGAAGAAGTACTTGAGTCTACCAACTCAGTTGGTTCAGTAAATCTTGTAGATGTTAAGGTATTTAAGTATTTGAGCAGATCAAATGCACGAGAATGATGTGTCATTATTTTGAATTGAGGCAACATTTAATAGTTAGTATTCCTATAAAGCTTGGATATTTATATCCAGTATTGTTGCCAGATTTACATATATCTGAAGAGAAACATTCAAAATTTTAAAAAATTAAGAAACAAACGATGAATTAGAAAAAAAGTCTATGATGGAGATGAACTGAATAATTTTAATACTACATTTAACAGTTCTACAGTTTGAATAGAATAGATTGTAAAATATGTGTGCGTATATAACCCAGTACCTTAGATTAGGGAAGTCTGGTCAATTAGTAGCTGAAGGGGCACTTGACTTTTTTAGAAAGGAAATATAAAATTTAAAAGTATTGAGAGTATATATAAGTTTGGTTCGTTTTTGTGGTTTTTTGCTTGGGAATAGAAACCATGAATTTCAATCGTACGGAATCGGCTTGTTGCATGACTCCCAATGATTTTGCTAGCTTCTATTGTGTGTTTGACTTGTATTTTTATCGAGAAATGCTCCCCAATTATTTTCCTTTGAATTTTTTAAGCTCTCCATAACGAAGCTTGTCGTCAACGCTGATATCACCATTTCAGAAATGTCATAACCATTTTGACATAACTTATCAGCTGGAACATTGTAACTATAAACTTTTACAATCATTTGATGTGATTCAGCTGCACTTTTTTTCGAATTAAAACATAAACGTAAAATTTCCTGCAAAAGCTCCCTAGTTACCATAAAATTTGACATGTTCAAGAAAGTAAAAAATGTTTTTTTTGTTGGAAACTTAAAGCGATATGAACTGAATATTAAAAAAAATATCTAACCTCTCTAAAACTACCAAAACCAGCTGTCATTATGAAACTTTTATAGCAGTCAAAGTTATCTTTTGAAAACAAACGAAACTAAATTGTATTTCCTATAATAAAGTCATTTTTTACACTTTTCATAAAAAAAAAATTCTTCAAGCATTAGCTGCGATTTAGTTGTATTTTTCTTCCAATTAAAGTAGAAAAATAGAACCTTCTGCAAATGCTGCTTAGCTACCACGAAATTTGACATATATTAAACAAGGCTAAATACAATTTTTTTTTTAAACTTAAAGCGATATGAACTGAATATTAAAAACAAATCTCCCAACCTCTGGGAAACCACTGAACCCAGTTTTTATTATGAAACATTCACAAAAGTCAGATCTTTTTTTTTTTTTGAAAACAAACTGAACTAATTTGTACTTTTTATATAAAAATGAGAGAAACTTTTATAAATTTTCCTCCTGATCAAAGACACTGATAATTCTAGATGAGTTAGATGTACAATTTCTTGGACGAAAAGAGAAGAAGAATGAATGATTGTGTAGAAATATCCTTTGTTCTCCACAATCATTCAACAAAAAAAAGCAACTGATTTGACGCGATTAGTTTAATTTATTCTTTTGATAACGTTTTAATCCATAAATTATCTATTCATTACTTATCCCTACCCATGTATGTGCAAAATGTGAAGTCATACTTTTTTTAATCAGTAATCCTTTGATGTCTTTTCCCGAAATAAAAAGCAATTAATTTGTTAGATAATTAGAAAATACATATTTTTTATCAATTATGTTCTTAAAGGGTTCATGAAATGTGTTTTGAATACAAATCATTCTTTGGAGTCTTTGGTCAGATTATTCATTAAGGGTTTAATTGAATACTGTTTATTTATAGGATTTATTTCTAAAGAAAAAAAATATATAATTTTGAACTTATTCTAAATAGAAGTTAGTTAATTTGACTTGAATAAAAATGAATATTGTTTATCCATAGATAGAGAAAGAAATATACATATATTTGGAGACCACTTGACAGTCTCTGCCACGAAATTCAG
This sequence comes from Lepeophtheirus nordmannii, assembly GCA_963680855.1. Classification (NCBI taxonomy): domain Eukaryota; kingdom Metazoa; phylum Arthropoda; class Copepoda; order Siphonostomatoida; family Caligidae; genus Lepeophtheirus; species Lepeophtheirus nordmannii. Next base: position 3,307,760 of record OY804520.1, on the reverse strand, counting down.
CTGAGACAAGGGAAATTATATTCAAATTTGATGATGTACCTAATAGAGAGTTGACCCATCAATTTATTTCCTTTAGCTGACGATCAAAATTATTAGTCTATACCTTGCCTGTAAGTATGTTGCCACAAAACTTCAACTCAATTCTCTGAAGGAAAATAACAAATTGAATCAAATCATGTTCCAACTTAAATTGACTCAACGTGATATGATGGATTGTTTTTTTATTTTTGGTTTGTCTTATGGAATCATAGATTTAGTTATTCCATTATACAGACACTTTCTGTTGGAGCAAGAACACAATAAATAATCAACTGAAAATACAATTAATTAATTATCTCTACGAACGATTAAGTATAATATATTTTATATTATAGATTTGATGAATAATTAATTAATCTATGCTATCCAAATATATCAAATCTTCCAAGGTCATTAATCTAGGACTTTATAATTTTTGTATGAGATATTGGTTGTATCTTGAACTGGCTGAAGGGTATATTTTTTTTTAGATATTTCAGACCAAAAAATAAAGTCAAGGTATCTTTTCATAACATAAGCAAAAAAAAATCAGTTTCTTCAATTTGATTGCCTAGTCATTAGTCTGGTAGTCTAAAAACAGGGGTACCTTAGACACTTGAAAGGGGAAGGGAAAATTATGAGCATAAAGATTTTTAAGAGGTTTTTTGAGAAGGTCAGTTTTGAATTGAGCTACGGATTTGTAATTTGGTCATTTAAATTCCAAAAATTGGAGTCTTTTTGCTCGCCCAATTATATTTTTATAGGTTTTTTAAGACATTTAAGCTTAATCCTTTGGCTGAATACAATAATACTGGGATCTTCCAGGGGTATACCTATGAAATGAGACTTTATTTTTCAATTTCTAACGTTTATTGTAAAGAAATGGTGACAAATTTAATCTTAAAAGTAAAACCCATGGCATGGGACACATTTTTTCCATCTCTCAGGCAATTTGTGGATGCTGTAGCAAAAAAAATTGACTGTCTTTGGCCGCAAATCAATCCTCGAGCCATTTTTTGGCTTCTGCGTGAGAATTGAAGACCTGTTCTTTTAATACGTGACCCATCAATGTGAACAAGTGATAATCTGATGGCACCAAGTCTGGTGAGTAAGCCGCATGCACCAACGGCTCCCACTTGTACGTCTCCACTAATTCCTGGGTCGCTCTTGTTCGATGTAGAAAATTTATTTGGTGACAACTATCGGAATATTCTGGCCGTTGTTAACGTATAGCTGTTTAAAATCGGTCGAAGTGATCTGGTTTGGCCGATTTATTTGCAATTTGGCAAGGTGGATCACATTTTGCTCTGCTTAGAGCATGTCCACTGTAAGCTTCTACAAGCATTTGATGTGCTTCAGGAGCGGGTTTTTTTTTTAAATGAACTCAGAAAATCAACAAATTCCACAAATCGTGGTTTGAAGGCACGAAATTCGACATTTTTAAGAAGGAACAAAAATGCGTTGTTATATGACAATTCACAATACAATGAACTGAATATTATTGCTAGATGACAGACAAAAAAAATAGGACATACTCCTGGCGACTTCTGTTGCCTAATAGCTCAAAGTCTCATTTCATAGGTATAGACCTAATATATGTACAACTTTAAACTCATAATTTAGTTTCTTAGTTTTCTTTTAGACATAAGACATAAGTAACCTTGATTAAATAGTTGCGACCTTGTTCCTAAAGTAAACATTTGGCCTTTTTTTATATGGTTTCCCTTGTTATTTTATGGTTGGCCTATTTTTGAAACTTTTTTTGGTGGGTCTTCCTCATTTACTAACTCCCACTTTGTACGAATGAATATAATTATTGTTTTTGTTTCTTTTTATTTCATTCATTTTTTTTCACCTGAGCATAGTAGGATTTTAATAGCAGGATTTTATTCTCTTGAGTGTCCCTTTCACTTCATTTATATGAGTTAAAGAAAATTGTTTTATTATATTCTTTATTATTTTTACATTAGCAAATTGAATTCTTCATCCCTACTATGAATGTACAGAAAAATGATCAATTAAAATCCCAGTCTAGAGGAGTTCATTTAAGAAGACTTAAACACATTTATTTTAGAGTTAGTTAGTTTTTTTTTTTGTTTGTTTGGTTGAGAGGGGATTTGTACGGTTATAGCCTACATATGTATGTGTAGGAATGTAAAAAATATGCAAATTAGGTGTGTTAAATAAAAAGAAAGAGAAAATCAACCTGGTAACTCTGACAATTTGATGAATATTGAGAGAGAAGCAGTTACAGCTGTCATGACGTCATGAGCTACAAGCTGCTATTCTCCAATAATATACATATACAAATGAATATTAATATTAACACTATGCACACCATAGATGAGAGGCAGAAAATTAACTGAAATTAATGTCAGGAAATTATATATTTTTAACTAATAATAATTACACGAGGACTTGAGACCTTTTTGTTTACATTTTATTTGCTTTAATAACCTTAATGCATGTATTCGTCCTTCATGCGATATCTTTACTAACAGGTAGATGTTCTCCTCTCAGTAGTAATAAAGGAAAAATTAACAGCTTTGGAAAACAAAAAGACCTGTTCGAAGAGCCAACTCCACAAAATCTTGCACGCGGCGTTTTGCATATTATTAACATACATATGTTAAGGAATGTAAATCATATGCAATTCGGGCGTGTGATAAAAAAGTGGAGTTGGCTCTTCAAACAGGTCTTTTTGTTTTCCAAAGCTGTTATCATTTTTCCAATATTACTGAGGGGAGAACATCTACCTGATAGTAAAGATGTCGCATGAAGGAATACATGCATTAAGGTTAATAAAGCAAATAAAATGTAAACAAAAAGGACTCAAGTCCTCGTATAATTTTTATTAGTAAAAAATATATAATTTCCCGACATTAATTTCAGTTAATTTTATGCCTCTCATCTATGTTATTATTTATTGTTGTATATATAAAGGAGAATAGCAGCTTGTAGCTCAGTAAAATGTCATGACAGCTCAAACTGCTTCCCCCCTCAACATTCATTAAATTGTCAGGGTTGCCAGGTTGATTTTCTCTTTCTTTTTTTATAACACGCCCGAATTGCATATGATTTACATTCCTACATATGTATGTGTTTGTCTTGTATATTTCTCTAACAAAACATTTGAACTTTATATAGCTTTTTTTTAAAAAAATATATACTTTTAAATTACAGTTGTTTCTATCCATAATATAATTATAATCCCTCTTTTTATAAACGTACAAACAAGTTCTAAAGAATGACAAAAGAACAAAGTTCATAAAATGTATTAAAGTACTTAGGTTATTAAAAGGAGAACTATTTAATACAAAAGTAAGTTGTATGTTGTATAAAAGTACTTAATTTTTTTTTTTTTTTTTGCTCATGTATGTATCTATGTACATAATCTTTAAGAAGTTTACTTATTGTTTGTCTCAAGTCTCATGATTTAAGGCAGAGAGGATAAGGAACTGTTGAAACACTTTTTGCTTTTGACTCTTAACTATTGAGTTTAAGTTATATATGTATACATCAAAATTTAACACGAGCAAATATATAGTCTGTTTGTTAAATATTAAATCTATTGATAGGTTAAATGTGAAATGTTCCAATCGTTCTCGTAATTGAGGACAGTTGCAAGAGTTTTACAAAAATTGATTTTGAGATAAATATGTAGGGTAAATGCTATTATTTGACAAATGAACAACCATTAATTTTCAAGGTATTGAATTAATTATTATTATTATCAATTTTCAATTCATTGTTGCAGATTAGGATGTTATCAAATTTTTCAATGTCTGTCTCACGAATCTATTATAACCTGGAGACATTCACTTTACATGATTGATTGCCATGGAGTCTCACTCTTTTACCCTATTCAAGACCTTGTATCTTCATAGAAACAAATCCAGAAGAAATGACGACATTTGGGTCACATTTCGCAACTCACCCCGTTCAAACGTTCCAATTAATATCCCTTCAAGGAGAAAGTTTGGAATTTTGATAAGTTAATCAAGTTGATAGCTAAAGAATGAATAATCATTCAAATGATATAAGTGCCAGTGAAAACAATTAAAAATGGACTCTCAGTATGACAAATGCTCCTTTATAAATTTCTTTTACCACACAAAATCAGTCTGAGTTAAACATCTCAAAGTTTGGGGAGAGTTCATAACTTTCCTTATGTTATACAATTTTCATGTTAATTTCATGGCTATTAGCGTTTTTGATGTTCAAGAAAAATGGCTTGTTGCTACTGTTTCCGGTCACCAGGAGATTATATAGGCATTAATGTGACATGCTCTTTGAACTCAACAGCTAAATAAAAGTTTGGCTGATAGATGCCACTAGTTGTTTTGCCTCTTTTTAGACAAATATGTTTATGAAAGAAGCCCCAAATATTGTGGAAATCAGGGGATTTGCTATTTATATTTGTAGAAACTCTCAAAAAATCTAAAAATAGTCCTTGAAGCCTCTGTATGTATAAATATACATATAAGTCTTCGTATACTAAGAAGATTTAGCCAGTATTTTATTTATTTCATTATTGACAATTATTGTGTATTGTGGGTTAAGTTATTTGGGCGTTCAAATATCGAGCTCTCTAATGTAGGGCACTTTTCGTATTAATATTATATTATAAAAAGATTGAACTTAATTTGATAAATGGATTTAGTAACAGAGTAAATTATTTAATTACTTTTCCTTTCGTTTTAACGATATTATAAAATTATTGTAAAAAAAAAACTAACAAGTTTATTTTAAATAATTCCATGAGTCTCATATCTAATTATCTTTGTAACTTATGTACAAATCCATTACTTTGCTTAGTTCTCTAAAAAAATAATAAAACTTTTATTCTAGCGTACCTATCTTAAATTAGTTGAAAGGTTCAGACTCTTATAAATGTTTTTTTGTCTTTTACTTTTTTCTTGTTGAGTATAAAGTAAAATAACATTTACAAATGTTATTTTGTAAACTCTAAACTTTCATTAGTAACTAATTACATTTGCTATTGAAAAAAAAAGCGTTACTTTTTTGGCAATGTAGTTACATAGTTACTTTTTTTTCAGTAAAGTGATTAAAATGTTTTTGATCATTCTATTGGAATTAATTATAATTTTCATAATTCACTCAAATCATTGATTTTTAAATACTGAGTGTTTCTATTTCAATAGTCAAATATTCAAAATATAGAACAATATTAATATGAAAAAGTTCTACTATACCTTGTTGAAACATCAGGAGATTGACTCTTTTGTCAATAGGTTTCTATTGAGAGCACATAAAACTCCTACCAAATAAAAAAATTGTTTGATTCTTTGTAATTTTTACTGATTTGAGAAATTATCAAATTATATTTTACGTAATTTCAAATATTCAAATAATACTTTTTATATTTATATCCATTCAAAAAGTTGCATAATTTCTATCCACTTATTATTGGAGTAAACCTTTTCTGTGCCTGAGTCTTATTCGAGTCCACAAAGTTCTGAGTACAATTTCTTCTCCCAAGTTTAAAAAACCTTTATATACTCTGAATAGATCACATATGAAATTAAAATATTTGTTTAATTGAAATTCATGGGTATTACTCACACACAAAAAACCAAAAAAACGAACCGAACCAATTTGTACTTCTAATATATCCAAGTCCATGAAAAAATGACTGTAGAACTACAGCTTTTTCCTAAAAGATACATACAGTTGAAAGAGGAAGAATTTCAGTTTTCATTTATGATTGTGTGTAAAAAGAGCTCATAGGAATTGGAAAGTTCCTTTATGAATTTTTCTTTGCAAAATAGCTATTTAAAAACTTGATGAAGAAACTTTCCAATTTCTATGCGCTGTTCCTTATATAATTATATGTAATTACCCATACTTGATGACGTAAGTTTTTTTTAAGTATCAATTGAATAGGTGCACTCCTGTAAGTTTAGAAATACTAAGGGTCGTACATAAATTACCTCATTACTTTTTTTGCTTTACTTGGCGTTAAGAAACAAAAAACAAAGGTAAAAGCGCTGTGTTATATTCCTTCTATACCTTTTAAGTTCAATATGGGAATCAATAATCAATAACAATATATAGTAAATTTAACATAATAATGGATTTTATAATTAATGAAGATAAAAATATTGGATTGAGCATAGGACTGTAGGGTCCAAGTCTTCAAATTTTGTGAATTGAAAGCTCTTATTCATTCAATACATCTTCAATGCTGGAATGGGCCGGAACATACTCAATTATAAGTACAACTGGCCCTCCATATACATCCTTTGCTTTTCTTAAGCATTCACGAACCCACTCCATTGCTGATTACTTTTTGAAACTTCCTCGTTTCACCTCATGATGAATAGGAATGTAAATAATATGCAAATGGGGTGTGTAAAATAAAAAGAAAGAGAAAATCAATCTGGTAACTCTGACAATTTGATGAAGGTTGAGAGGGAAGCAGCTTGAGCTGTCATGACGTTTTACTGAGCTACAAGCTGCTATTCTCCTTTATATATACAAATGAAGACATCAATAATAAACAATAACATTATGTAAACCATAGATGAGAGGCAGAAAATTAACTGAAATTAATGTGAGGAAATTATATGTCATCAACTAATAATTATACGAGGACTTGAGCTCAAGCTCAAGCTGCTTCCCCCCTCGACATTCATTAAATTGTCAGGGTTGCCAGGTTGATTTTCTCTTTCTTTTTTTATAACACGCCCGAATTGCATATGATTTACATTCCTAAACATGAACATTGGCCCCTTTAGAGACTTTTTCAAATGTAAAGCATCTGTTTCTTCGTGGTGAACGACTCATTGACCTTGAAATATGTAGATTAAAGTTAGTCTCGCCCATAAACAAGACTGTAAGGAAAGTAAGCTTTCAACAAAATCAGCACGTTTATTCCCATATTGTACTCGCTTATTTCCATATTGAACTTGAAAAGGTATAAATATTTTGACAGGGTTCAACTTCTGTTCAAACCCAATATACATACTTTAACTCAAATCAATAAGTAAAAACGTTTCTAAAGCCACCAGAGAATGCCCAAAAGATCACGTAAGATTGAAAAATTGTCATTCAACATCTTTCATTGGCCCGAAAAAATACATTCATACATCTGAAGTACTCGTAAGAAAACTAAGATCGTCCTTATATGAGATATATTTTGTATTTTATACGCTCTCATTTGCAGCAATATATTGTTTGTTATTTTTTATTTGAAAAGCTATAATTTGTTTGTTGTTTGACATTTTTAAAGGGCCTTATATAATAATAGCACTAATTGTGAGGTCTATGTACTTTTATTTATTTGTTTGTATTATTTTTAAAGAAATTATTATTATTTTTTTTTAAATTAATGATCACTTGAATTCGTTAGACACACAATGCATTTGTAAATGATAACTGAAAAAGTCTTGACCTATTTCTGCTCTTCCTTCATTTTTCTTACCAATAAATAAATAAACTAATGGAAATAATCTTTAAAAAAGAGCAACAAAAAATTGTTAATTTCATTTAAAAGTATAGAATGTCAAATGAAACGATTTGTTAATACAAATTATTTTTTTTTATTGGATCAGGTGTTGATGGAATTACCCGAAAAAGTAATTGGATGAGATTTTTTTTCGATAAAGGTATTTTTTTTAACTCTTATGGGAAATAAGTCAATACAAATAAAAATATACTTATATACATATAGGAACAGAAGTATAGTAAAAATATTAATTAGTTATTGTTCTAGAATGTGCAAAGGGATATCACTCATTGATCCTCATAATCAAGTAAATATTGAAATATAAAATGCAGTAGATTAGTAATGTCAATTCAATCTTGGTGTGAACCAAGAAATCAAAGTAAAGGGTTTTTTCAAATAAAATTTAAAGGGTTTGAGATATAAACGAATTTCTTTTTTAGTGTTGAAGTTCGTTCAACTAGAATTAAGTATGGAATTCAATTTCTTTTGCATGGCAACCAGGGGCATGCTTGCAGAAGTCCAATCGTTAAACTCAGCGCACTTTTTCGCATAAATCGACCGAAATTACACGAATTTCGCGTTCAATCTTTGCTTTGAGCTCATTTAGTGTGTCTGGCTTGTTGGTGTAGACCAATGACTTATCGTGGCCCACAAGAAAATAGTCCAATTGAAAGGTTCATATATGGAAATAATACTTTAACCGCTCTTCAATAAATCCGTTGTATTGTTTGCTGTGTGGCAAGTAGCACTGTTTTGTTGAAACTACAAGTCATTTAAGTCCATACCATCCAATTGAGGCCATGGCTCGATATCGATTTCCATTCACAGTAATGTGGCAATTATTATAAATAACAAAAAGTATGGCCCAATAACACCACCGGCATGAAATCCACACCAAACAGTAAGTTTTTTTGGAATGCAATGATGTCTCATGAAGCTCATGTGTGTTTTTGTCTGACGCATAATGCATATTTTGCTTATTAACAAACCCATTGAGCCAAAAATGAGCTTGGTAGTTTGAGGGCGTAATATTATTGTGAGCTAGAAAAAGATGCAAATCCTTTTTTCTTTTCAAATAATTTCTTTGATAAGAATTAATAACAATGAAAGCTTGAGTCATCTCCTGGAGTGAACCTTTTAATAGGTGAGTTCAATATTAACATGACGCAGAGTACATAGATGAATACAGCTCCCTCACTTAAATCATTGTGAGTCATTGCTTCAAAAATATATTATTGAGGAAACATTGAGCCAGCCTATGAGATCTGTGGCATTCAATTAATATAAACGGTCATAACGCCCACTGAATGGGACACTATTCAATATCCTCCATCTGTCGTTCATTTATTAAAACTTTTGTGTTTTCTCCTTCTTCTTACTTAAAGTTTATTTCATAGTATTGAGTCCCTGTCTAAATAAAAATGATTCATTCCTATTGAAAAACCCTTTAAATACTTGGCAATTCAGGTCACCTTAAAGAAACTCTGCTTCTAAATAAAAAAAATTAAAATTAAAGCATAACCCATACTCCATGTTTTGCAACTAGTTGAGTGCTTATTGAAATCGATTTGTGCATTCTGTATATTTGAATAATATGGTGTTTATTCAATGAACATATTATGAGAGTATATTCAGTAAATGACTAATGGATCTTAAAACACTTTTTATTTAAAGTACATATGTATGTAACAAGACCTTTGACACAGAGTGTAGTATCAATCGGAATGTAAATAATATGCAAAATGCCGCGTGCGAGATTTTTTTGTGGAGTTGGCACTTTTAACAGGTCTTTTTGTTTTCCAAAGCTGTCATCATTTTTCCTTTATTACTACTGAGAGGAAAACATCTACAATAGCAAATACAATGTTAGAAAAAGGCTCATGTCCTCGTAATAACTGTTATTTTACGACATGTAAGCTAAAGATATATAATTTTCTGACATTAATTTGAGTTAATTTTCTGCCTCTCATCTATGGTATATGTACATAATGTTATTATTTATTTTTGATGCCTTCATTTGTATATATAATGGAGAATAACAGCTTGTATCTCAGTAAAACGTCATGACAGCTATAGCTGCTTCCTTCTCAACATTCATCAAATTGTCAGAGTTACCAGGTGGATGATTTTCTCTTTCTTTTTATTTGACACACCCCATTTGCATATTTTTTCTACATTCCAAAGTATCAACAAAATGACATTAAAATACTATCTCCATAATAATTATATGTATGTAACACAATTCAACAAAATTTTATTATTTTGAAAATTCAAAAAGTAAGAATACTACTTTATTTTACCATTTTAAGAAAGCAAAAAAATCGCTTGAGGAGAAGAAGTGCTGACATTTTTAATTTCCGTGAAATTTGTATATTTATATATATTTTATTATTGTATATGTACGTACAATATTTTAAAGGGAAGTTAATAAATAAAGATAAAAATGATAAAAATGAGTAAAAATTTTCATTGTCACAACTTTTTGACAGACCTATCTACTTTCTTTTTCCATCACATTGAGTATTGACATATTGGAAACAACATATGAAAAAAATACTGTATCTGAACCACATATCTGTATCCTGAAAATAAAAGTGAGTTGAATCGTGAACACAATCTTATTTTTTGTTTTTTTTGAAAAAAAAAAAAAAGGAATTGTATGGATTGACTTTATAGCATTTTAAATATGTATATGTATAAACAAGTCTAACTGTTATATCAATCCTATGCTCTTAAAATGATAAAAAGCCGAGATGTAATTCATTCCCATTGAAAACATTTAGTAAAAGATTATTTTTTTTGCGGATTTCATTGTTTTTTCATGGGATTAAAGGATTTTATTTTACGTAGTAACCAAGTTTTAGAGTTATCATTAAATTTTTGTTAGAAATAAAGTATCTCTTATCAAGTGTATTTTGTATCTTTTTCAAAATGATATCAAACGAGGAATCACAATTTAAGTGGAGATTTGTATTTTATTATACTGGTGTTTAGTTTTTTTTTGTTTTTTGTTTTTCATTTTTAAAGTTATTAGATAAAGTTTCCTTCAGACTTTTTTGAAAATTTGTTCACTTTATTCTATAAATATCTTTATCAACTTTATACCCCCAAACATGGCGTCCTTTCGATTTATTATGTAATATCTAATGATAGTTAAAATACTTCATCCTTGAGGGCTTGTTTGTAACTATACCATTCGTATCAATTTGTTCATTGCCTCTCTCAACCTTTTTTTTCAAAAGAGAAAGAAAAAAATCTCCAAAATCAGTTGATTACAAGCCATTTCTTCCCAACTCCGGGCCATGATTTCAATAACAAGAATTTAGTTGGGAATTGTTCACAGTTGAACAAAATGTAATTCGTGTTCAATTATTATTATCAACGTTAAGAACAATACTAAGAGGCATAAAAAATAGAAAACTGACAGCTGACAACAACAACAAAAAAGTACGGGAGAGGTTATGTGATAAGTATGTAAATAGAAGAGGAAAACGTTAGTATCACGTCAATCACTCACGTAACTTTTATAGGAATATTTTTCTACGAGCACGCACCATCTCATAAAGCCACGATTATTAACGATTTTAAGACCAAACACTCTAATAATACAATCAACCAGCCACCTTATTCGCCGTATCTAGCTCCGCGTAACTTTTTTCTTCTCTCCAGACGGAAATTGCTGCTCTGAGAAACCAGATTTGACTCTATAAACGTCATAAAAGAAAATTCGCAGAATGAGCTGAAGGCCATTCCTGAAAGCACCTATAAAAAATGTTTCGATGATGGGAAAAACCTGGGCACATGTGTATACCTTCAAATGGAGCATATTTTGAAGTAAATTCAATAAATATTGAAGAAGATTAAGATTTGTGCGTTTTATTTCAATTTTCCAGATACTTCATTGTCACAGTGTACAATTAATCTTTTTTAAAGATTCTTAAAAATTACATTTTCTAAAATAGTTCCAAATAACACTGACTCGACACTCTCAAAGGTGGAAACAATAATATTTGTTATTATTTACATACATATTATCAAATGTTCAAACGTGACATTGTAATGAAATGTAGGGTTTCTCAACAGAAGGCCCATGGATCAATCCAGTCCGTGAATGGATTTTGTTTGACTAAGATTGTTTTTGCTAAAAGAAGAAATCTGAATTGAAATTCGAATATTTGTTTATAAAAAAACAAAAACAAACAAGAGTTGTGTCTGTTCCATCCCCAACCGATGAATGCTTAAACAACAAGGAAGAAAAGAACCTCAAAACCTCTTATTTCAGGCGTACACTTAGGAATTCAAAAAGAATCAAGGTCATTGTGGTGTGTTTGTATGGCAAAAAGTAATATTTCAGAGCTTAATGGCAAAATTAATAGATAAGACAAAATATTTTTCAACAAAATTAAATCAATGGAAGCTAAAAGGTTGAAAAATTAAATATTTACGTTTTGCGGAGTATCTTAATTGTTTTACATTTTTTTTTGTTACATTATAAATATTGGGAAGTAAGAATTGAAGTGTCTAGAATTGTTCATAGACGATAGATTTGAAGAAGTATTTTAGAGCCAATGACAACTCTGATGAACGGAGGTTTCGTACTCAGAGCGATTGTCTACTCATAGTAGGAAACAAGGGATTTGGAGTAGTCCATAAAGGCAATGTCGAACACATCGATGTACGGAGAATTGAAATCCCTGTCGTAAATCCAAACATGTCCACATCGATATTCGACGATTCATTCCAATAGGTATTCTATTGAAATAATTGATGTTTTTCAGCAGAGTATTACACGTGTGTTAGACAAATCATGCGAGATCTTTACTATGAAGTAGATGTTCTATCCACAGTAATAAAGGAAAAATGATAACAGCTTTGGAAAACAAAAAGTCCTTTTAAAAGTGCCAACCCCACAAAATCTCGCACACGGCGTTTTGCATATTATTTACATTCCTACTTATATATATTATTATATATATATTTTGCGTGTTTTTTGTGTGGTTAAAGTGAAAACGTAGATAATTTAAAATAAAAGAGATTACAATCCAATTACTCTCATTTTTTTTTAATTATTTCATCTACTACTTATTTTAGAAAACTGAGTCATTTCCCTATATCATGAATAGGACTGTAAATAATATGCAAATTGGGTGTGTAAAGTAAAAAGAAAGAGAAAATCAATAATAAAAATTATGTATGTACACCATAGATGAGAGGAAGAAAATTAACTGAAATTAAAGTCAGGAAATATTATATTTTTAACTAATAATAATTATACAAGGACTTGAGCCCTTTTTGTTTACATTTTATTTGCTTTATTACCTTAATGCATGTATTCCTTCATGCGAGATCTGTACAATCAGGTAAATGTTCTCCCCTCAGTAGTATTAAAGGAAAAATGATAACAGCTTTGGAAAACAAAGAGTACTGTTGTTCGAAGAGCCAACTCCATAAAATCTCTCACGTGGCATTTTGCATATTTTTTAAATTCCTAGATTTGAGTGACCGCTTAGTGCAGTGACACGCATAAAAGCAGGTGACCGCTCGATCAGGTTTGACTCTATTAATTTCCTCCTACAAAAAGTTATTTGAATATCATATATTTGGATTTACATAATAACTGAGGGGCTATTGATAGGATATCAATAGAAATATCAAACATGTATGTATGAACAGAGAGACTCATGACATGACAGTATAGAAGGAAAAGAAAGATCTTGGGATGACAAGTTCCATTTTTTGGTAGATTATCTAGGTGAACAAAGTTCTTTTGTTGTTATAGCCAGCTAGGTATATATATATATAGGCACGGCACATACACGTATAAATGTACATCAATACTCACGCTCTCTTATTTTATTTGTATATATTTTGTGTGAATGTCTCTGACAGATACGCACATATCACTTCTTTCATAATGGAAAGCGAATTTTATACAAATGTACGAAGAAGATTACTCCACCAATATGTATAAAAAAACAACAACCTGACTTTAAAGTTCATCATTGAAAATGTCTATTACTTTGTGTTAAAACTTTGTTCATATATGGGACTAATTAGGTACTGACAATCAAAGTTATTTTCATTCCATTACACATCGACATATTATGTATAAATATATCTATTAGCAAATATATTTTATCTACTCTGATTTTCTCGTATATATAACGTGTCTATTTATGACCTAGTGTATACTAAAGGTTCATTTTCTATTAAATACATAGAGTTTTAAAATATTCATAATTGATATTTTGACTGCCCATGATAGTTTGTCAAAAAGATGAATTCAAGTTGCATGGATAGAAGGGGCGACTTAAATATCGTTACTCTTTCTATTTTATCTTTATGATGGTAATAATTACTTAATTAACTAAGATATTAAGTATCATTGATGAGTAATTAATTAATCAATAGCTATTCAAAATATACGCCTTCGTCAATGATGCATTTTTTGAGGGGGGGGGGGGGGGAGAAACTTCGACATGCTCTAGCAATTTGATCCAGGGGGGATTTCTTTCCTTTTTTCCGCGATAACGGGTTTACCCAATTCTTCTTTTCATTTTTCCTATAAAATAAAAATTCTGGGGATGGAGATCGAAAAAGGATGGAGGACATTTCAGTTTGTCCCAAAAGTTTTGAAAATTATTGAAACACCATTATTGACTTTGGCCACTGTCCTATTCTGCTTTCATAAATATCCGCCATTATGATTGTTTTTATCTATCCAGGGCTTCACAACATCCCGGAGTACTCGAGTATACCCATCCATGTCGATGGGGAAGAATTGTTCAAGGACCATTATCGAGGCCACGAGTTGTTGTTTTTTTCGTGACTGGGATATCTACATTTGGTCCAAGAAACGATCGTTTCGACAGTTAAGGCAAGGGTTGATCCGAAAAAGCTTCTTATCTCAGAGAAAATTTGGATAATCGATCCATTTCGTTTCGTTCAATTCAATCTCTCGAGATGTTTATTTCTCATAACTTGAGAGGGACGAAGCATTTGACCCCTGACAAACGAGTCGAATCTCAATTGGTTTATATGGTTTCTGAAACAATGAAAGTTCACATCCAATGGATCTCATCGACGTCGTTGGATCAAAATGGAGGATTTTATGGAGTCCTTATCCTTGATGATCACTTCTTCGTTACCCTCTTTCCGTAATCGCTTACGTAATTGGTAGACAAGGGTTTTACTTACGTTGACGATTCGACACATTTCCCCTCTTGAAATTTGCACGTTTAACAAATCGATTACTACTTTATGTTTGAGCTCTTGCTCCGATATCTTGATTAAAAATGCCTCCAAAATCAATCAAAGAGCCCTTTACATATGTCAATTGAGAATTACATCATAAAAACTCACATTAATTAGCCCATGCAATTAGCCGTAATTATTGATTAAAATAAGATAACGATAATAAAGTTGCATCTCAGTTTTCGATCCTTAATGTTTGTATACATTTTATTTATTTGTCAATAACGTCAAACATGAACATAGAGTTCTGTGAATCCCTATCTAAAAATGATTATCACAGACATTACACACAGAATGACACACTTAATTTTTATATAGCTTTATTAATAAGTAAAAAAATATTTTTAATCATGATATTATTGACATTACCATCCATTCTTTAATGGATATTTAAAAAATACATACATGCACATAATGAGTGATTAATCAAAAATTTGAATTATTTGCAACTTTCATAAAATTTGTTGACAAGATTATATATTATTAACTAAGTTGAGACATGTATGTATATTTTTCCTTGCATGACTTATGTACATAGGTAGTGTTGTGTTGACTCGAGAAATGGTTAGTGTATATGCTTGATTTGATTTGATTCCTCAATGTTTCGACTCGTCTCAAATTATGAGTCTTTTTTTTTTTAAACTGAAAAAACAATGAGACAATTTTATATTTTATGAAAGTCGGTACAATTTGTAATCACTCAATCTCAACACATAATAATAAATGAAAAAATTCCGAAATTTCATGTTTTTCAGATTAATTTGCCCAAGTTTGAATAAACTCATACGTAGGTTTCTGTAATAAAGATCTTTTTATTTATTTTTTTACCTTATTTACATAGAAAAATTAAAGATATGTAAAAATAAAAAAATATATACTACAACAAATTTGAACATTCAAAACTCCTAAGGGGTATAAGTTATAATAAAAGTTATTTACTTTTGCACATTGATTTTATATATGTAATTTTTTTTTCGAGAGTCCGACCGTTTTTTGAGAAATTGGACCCTACTTTTTTAGCTAATTTGACCCATTTTCCAACTTCAATTTCAACATAAGCCTAAAAAACATTCACTCAATGCGTTAAAAAATAATAATCTGCTATTGTATTTAATGCAAATTGCAATTGCAGTCATTGTTTTTGGCCTATTGGGACTCCTGGGGGCTTAGGGTACAGAAATAGTCCAAATCCTCTGTACTTCAATAACTCCTTAAATATTACATAAAATGGATGAATAAGGAACACATTCAAGAGCTGAGACCCACAGTCTTCAAAAGAGATGTCAAGCGCCAGACAAGAATCCTTAATTAAGAAGAAATCCTCCATCTAAAGGTGTGAATTTTAATTCAATTTCGATCAAAAATTCACTAGAAATCAAAGAATCAGGGTAGAACTACTAAAAACAAATTCAATAGACTGAAGTACATACTAGCATGCAGAAGGATTAGGCCTGATTTCGTAATCCTTTTGCAAGGTACTACTTTTGTAGCTCTACCGTATTAAATAAAGTTATTTCCTAAGTGCTGAGTAGATTTTTTTCTAATAAAAAAAATCAAAGTGTTAGTCTTTTACTTTAAAGGTACATCATGGAAAAATGGAAAAATTATATCCTACAAAATTGGTTAATTTTTTTTTTTTTCTTTACATCAATTCGATTAGTTTTTATTGTTGAGTCGATTGTTTATTATAAAAGAAATAGACACATCTCTGAATTAATGGAGTCAAAATATTCAAAACACTTTTTAATTTCTTAATTAGGTAACAAATTAAAAGTATAATATTTGATTTGCAAAAACTTAGCAGCAGATGCCAAGAGCAATATTCATTTATATCAAAAATGAAAGAATTCAATGTATACATACTACATATATCTTTTTCCAACAAAAAATTTAATTAAAACCTACTTGAATATTTCTTATGACTTGGTTTAATACAACCTATTTCATTATTTGTTCTAAGAATTTATTCTATTTTTATTTATTTTGTATCTGATTATGTGATTAGACACACACGTATACATACACTTTTCATAATTGGATTATTCTTAATGAGGTAAACTGCGCCAATATTTTTGTCTAACTACTCCATAATAAAATAACTACTTACATATGTGTTGAGTCAACAAAAAACCAAGTTGTTCTGAAATATTTCAAAAATGATATAGATAGAACTTCAATCCTATTCTTGAATATATTCTCTTAGTATATGTATTTCGATTAATTAAATAATGACTCTAATAATTGCAACTGTATTATAGGAGTCACAAAAAATACCGGCCAATATCAAGAGTAAAAAACATCTGGTATTTCTGACTACGTAGTGATTCATGGTGAGCATGATAGCGGATGTAGTTGATTTTTAATAGTTTTTAAACAGATGGTTTTTAGCCAACTGCAACTAAATAAATCTCTGTGGCTATGAAAAAGATGAAAGTTTCTTCAGGGACCAACTCGGCTCCATGTGCAGTCGACACATTTATCCTATTTTTTTATTGTATGATAAACAACAATGCCTGATGGCTTCTCAATATAAAGTGACATTTCAGCAAAAACCGGCCGCGATGAGTCTTAAAATGAGTTCTTAAATATTTGGCCCTTGTATTTATGAAATAAAAAACCTACTTAAAAGTGAATTTTCTCCTGTTCAATATTTGAAAACAAGATTGCTTTCTTGTTGACTTAGCACATATCCAGTATTTAATATTAGTGATATGATGCTTTGGTATCATAATATTAAGACAAATGTGTCAAGTCAACAAGAAACTAAGTTTATTTGAAATATTTCAAAAATGAGTGTGAACCCCACTCATATTCTTGAAGACATTATTCTCTTTCGTTTGTATTAATAGGAGTATATTTCGATTAATTAAATAATGACTCCAATAATTGCAGCTGTAAATATCTGGGGCTACGAAAAAGATGGACGTTCCTTCAGGGACCATATTGCTCCTTGTGCAGTCGACACATTTATCCGATTGCTCCCTTGGATAAACAACAATCTTTGCTTTCTTGATTAAAAGTGATATTTTAGCTAAAACCTTGCGTCATAGGTCTTAAAATGACTCCTAAATATTTGGCCGTTATATTTATGAAGTAAAAAAACTACTTAAAAATAGATTTTCTTCTTTTCAATATTTGAAAACAAACAACTTGCTGTCTTGTTAACTTGATACATATGTAGGTATAGTCTCATAGCCGTTACAAGCTATAATCTAATATCACAGTATATATGTATATATCATAGTTGCACTCATGAAAGAAAATGATTGCGTAAGAAATATGGGGAATCAAAAAGTATTTAACTAATCATCAAAATTCCTTTCATCCCCCTCAAAAATAGTAATCCCCCCCCCCCCCGATGCAGCGCCAAAGTTTTTTTTTAATGTTCAAAACAGTTACAAAATTCTTAAAGAGTCAATAATTACAGAACAACAACAGCTGAGTTTGGATATGCTATTAACATTAAAAATCGGTTTTCTTGAGTAATAACTTTTGTATCTCGAGAAATAAACCAGGAATTCTCAAAATTTCAAAAGAAATCAGTCTGGAATATTCATTCTAACTTTTTTGGGTTTGAACAACAAATCTTTAAATTGCATTTATGTCATCATTTTTCAGATATTTTAAAGAACGAAGGATTTGATTTGAGCTCCTCACAAAAGGAAAACACAATTCTCAAACATACATGAATATTTTTGATGTGTTATTTGGCATTTTGTCAGAGACAGATGTGTCAACAACTTAAGAGCAAAAACATGTATCCCAATCGGAATTCCCCCACAAAATTAATAAATTCAAATTTCCCGGTGTTTTTTGACGAATTCTATTTTTATTATATTCATTTTTCTTTTAGAGGGATATGATCAATATAATAAATCAGAATAAACATAAATTTAAAAAAGAACAGAATATAATTCTAGATGTCTTATCTTTATTGTACTATGGGGTACTATATAATTAGAGGGATGCGTCTTTTGTGTAACAAAATAATGGATCTATCGCTAAAAAAACAAAAACAAATGGTAACCTTGTTCTTCTTTGAATCTTTGTTGATTCGTTATTTGATCGTTGTGGAGGAAGCATCTCCCTCTCTAAAAGATTAATTGAAGAGTTCTCACACTTTGTGCTATTTATAAATACACAAGGTCCATCCTGGGACTGTACTCCTATCAATACATTACCCCTCCCCCGCACACACAAGAAAAAATAATATAACAGGCAGCTGATGACAACAAAAATGTTCATTCAATAGTACCATAAGTCTCACAAAGTTTGTCACATCCATTATCTTGAGTATCAATTTCATCCATACTATATAAACCTTTATTTAAAATTATATCTTTGACCCCGTCTATTTGTACCCAAAGTACCCATTACTTTTATTAATCATCATTTTAAACTTTGATTCATTCAATGACACTTTTCATTGATCCTCGTTTGTACAATTTCTTGTTATTTCCATCCAAGAGAAAGTTGTTAGTTCTTTCCATCATTTTCGGTAGCACTTTTATTTTCTTTCAATTATAAATTATCTAATTTACATAAACAACAAAAATTTAATTATTCTAAGTTGCACTAAAAATCATCCAATCTTATATAAATATTGACAGCTGGTCGTCACTACTGTGTGTATAATGTACAGAAGGTTTCTGTATGATGTTTGGAGATGAAATTGGAACATCTAACACATACGAGATTACTTATCTTTGAATCTTTTATATATGAACACACTTGTCATCTTCCACTTGTTGCTTTGCTCTGTCTTTCAATTTGATTTACTATTTTCTACAGCTGAAGATGCTCTTGGCCTTCTACTAGCAATATCACAAGTTTTGATTCCAACATCTCAAAAAAAATTATTTTTCGATAATGTTTTTGTATTGATCTCAACCCATATTATGAAGGCATTATATTTTGTTAAATCGATTATGTTAGACATATCGAAAGAAATGAAGTTTATTTGGAGTCAAATTGACCCTTAGAATCATCAATGTAATAAATTCTAAATTTTATGAAGCGAATATTCAGTCTTTTAATTCTCCTAATATAATTAGATGATGTCAAAAAAAATAAATATATATTGTGTGAAAAAATTAATTGACTAAATTTCTAAATGACTTAAAATATTTAAAGGGTGTCTAATTGACTCCCTTTAAGACTCTCGAAAATCTAATAATTTTATCTTTTAATATTATATAGAAAATGATAGGTCCTATAAAAGTCCTAATTTCATCAATTATGCCTTCCATTTACTTTTTACTCTGAAGTTTGATATTATAATTACAGGTATAGTATAATTTAATTAAACATTTTTAACAAAATCTGCAAAAATTTAGGTGAGAATTATTTAATCCTTTTAGTAGGGGCAGATGTTTCCTCAACAACGATTAAATAAAGAATGAATAGAAATTCAAAAAAGAAACAAAAACATCGACCCTTTTTCCTCTTCTAATGATAAAACTATTATTTGTCTCAACAAAAGTCGTATCTCTACATATGCATAGTCAATTCTAACAATGTAATATAAAGAAAAACGAAGAATATGCTGCAGCCCCTTCTGACAACATCTCAAATTTATCCTGAATGAAAGAAAAGATCTTTGAATTTTGATAAATTACATGAATTTTTGCAAAATAATTATAAATGATTAATTATTCAAACCCATTAAAGCTAGAGCAAGGCCCATGACTCCATTATGACAGTAATAGTGTTCATTCAAAAAAATACTCCTCAAAAATCAGTTTGTATGTCAAATATTTCGAAGAAAAGTTGTCAAAAAAATCAGATTTTTTTAATATAATATATATTTTTGAATATTTTTCTTCATGTTACATTATATAATTATCATGGCTTTACCTTTTTTAAAGTTGAATAAAAATCATTTGTATCAAACGTGCCTTATTGAACCTCTTAGAGGGCCTCCCCTACACTTTCTACCCTATTTCATACATATTTTGCTGGAAATAGTTAGTATAAAAATATTATTTTTCAAAAAGAGGAAAAGAAATTATTTTTAGTTCATAAGATATTCAATTCATTTTAATATACTATATATATATATATTATATGTACATATGTAAGTTTATTATAAAAGACTAAAATATGGAGGTATGAACATTTACATACATACGAGCAATGAATATCAATTAGAATTTCAATAGTATTCCTGAAAAGGTCGTCTTCAATCATTCATGTGACTTATATTCTCATTTGATTTCCAAAATTTACATGCAGTATAAAAGTCCTACAATGAGCCTCTACTCGTAAATAAAACTCCAGGAGCTAAATTTTCCATTCCAATAAAGTCGTTGTGCTTTGGAGATAAAGTTGCTGGCTATACAAATATACTTTCAATACTATGAAGCTCATTCTAATCATTTAAAACAATTCCTAAAAACCATTGCTGATATAGGAGTCATCAACAACTTTTCAGATTCTTTTACCAAAGTTGACATAGACTCGGGATGATTTCTGCATCCTTTTGTTACTATAAATGCTTTCTGAGTTTTCTTATAGCCTGTTGGCTATAAGTGTTGTTTGCTTGACTGAGAATCAGGTTTTTTTTGCATCATCTCACGACTATGAACATCAATTTCTTTCATAGTATTCTGGTAAAATGATCTTCTCCACATGCAAACGACATATAATCAATACTTATGTTTATGTTCATTACAATCTGTACCATTATTCAAGGAATCTTAGCGGCTATTACTCTTTGATAAGCTTTATTGGAAGGGCAGATAGACTCATTAGCATTTCGCCAGGACAGAAGAGTACTTGAAACAGGAACAAAATATTAAGTTAGAAAGCTTAGCCTCTTGAGTTATTGAATTTGTAAACCTAAGTTTATCAAACCTGGATCCATGAATCATTATTTAACTTCTTGCTTTAACATAATTATTGACAAATGATAACATTGCAGAGTAAGCACAATAGAAAAAAAGGGCCCTTTTAGGGTGTAAAAACACGTTCTAAGATGACGTCATATACCTCGTCATACCTAGTTACACTGAGAAACATTACGTTAGCTGATAGATATAAATTTACAACGTATTATCTTGTCATCTATTGACTTTTCTACATCCCCCTCCTCTTATTAGTGCTCTGAATATTGGTTGGTTTACTCAAATCTGCTCTGAACAATTTCTTACAAGTAAATGTCAACTAATTTTGGTCCTTTTTTTTCTGTATTTCTTTTTATAAGAAAGTTCACAGATCCATTAAAGATAACGACATAAAGAGAGGGAATAAAAAATAACTTATAACTTTGCTACTATATAGCCTAAAGCATCTTTCTTTAATCCATTTGAGCACAAAAACGGAGCAAGAAGTCTTTCCCCATAAAATGTGTATTTTATGGCATTGTAATGTAAACTTAATAATTTAATAGATGATTCCTCTACAAAAATTAATAAGACAAAATGAAGACAGCATTATACGTCAAATATATCACACAAACGTTGAGACAATTTTTGAGTCAAATACAATTACAGGGTATACTCTTTTTTGTTTTCAAGTTCAAAGTAAAGACAAAAATTAATGAGTTTTAAATTTTTCTTGCAGAGAATTTGAATTAAGTTTAACCTCTCAGTGTATAGAGTTAGAGCCTTCAATAATCAAAGTATCCAAGACAAAAATGTTACGTTTTGTCTTGTTCTATTTGAATGGAAATACGTACAAATCTAAATTATACTCAGTAAATAATCCTTCATAAAATTACTTCAAATTAAACTTTTTATATATTTTATAAATACATATAGTAAAAAAATAAAGAAAAGGATTTGTTTCCTACATTTTTTCGTGATCACAATACCTAGTTGCATTAGATACGTAGATAATAATTACTTAAGCATAGACCCCCACGATTATAATTTCAAGAATGTAGTGGGTAAATAACAACGTCATAACCTTCTTTCTAAAGGATTTGATAGAAGATACGTATTTCTTTTGAATTCATAAGTAGGAATGTAAAAAATATGCAAATGGGGTGTGTACAATAAAAAGAAAGAGAAAATCATCAACCTGGTAGCTCTGACAATTTGATGAATGTTGAGAGAGAAGCAGCTACAGCTGTCATGACGGTTTAATGAGCTACAAGCTGCTATTTTCCATTATATACATATACAAATGAAGACGTCAATATTAAATAATAACTTTTGAGGGGAATGGAATGAATTTTGATGATGAAATGTTTTTTTTTTTAATTCCCTATGATTTTTGCCCATTGTATTAGAGTAATCTTTTACATTCCAACTTGTACAAATTGATATCAAGCAATCAGTACATGGAGCGTTTTAAATTAAGAATTTAAAGTGTTTTGTGATGATAATTATTCAATGAGTAAAGGTTCCATCAAATATTAATTACTTAGTTAAACTAGTAATTTCCGATGTTATACAGTTCCTATGGTTTTCCAAGGATTTCAATTATTATTATTAACTTTGCTAATTAAGTTGATTTTTTTGCATAACTTTATGAACTTAGTAGTTGACTTATACACAGTCTTTTCGTCAAGTCCTTACACCGCTGAGGCCCTCAGGAATTAAAAAAAAAAAAACACATAGATTTTACAACCAATGAGGTTGCAAATTGACTCAAAATTTTTAAAAAAGACTATAATTGGAGTATTTGCTCCTTGTGAAACCTTTTTAATATCTTGGAACCTCTCTTTTAAAAAGAAACATGGCTGAAAAGATATTTGATAATTTGTCAATTTATGTATCAATCTTTATAAGTAGTAGAAAAGCTCGACAGATATATAATAAATAAATGTATTAATCACCAGGTCAAGTTATATTTTACTTTGTGCAAATACATTTAGTTATTTGATATGGAATCATTATAATTTTGTGAACTACGAATTTCTACAAATTTATATATATAATAAAAAGTTATTAAAAAAACAATAACAAATCATACTAGCTCAAAATAACTTTGTAATAGACTTGATTGATTATATATTTTTGCTCAATGAATGAATGAAGGAAGAAATTAAATTCCAAATATATGTACATCTATGAAAATACATAAATGAATGAAGGTTAGTTTGAAGGAATGTATCTTTCAATGAAATGTTCCTTCAAATAGGAAATGTTTCATTCAATTACATTATCCGCTCAAATAATGCAGCATATTTTATGTTTATATTTACTCTAAACAATACAGAAAATAATATGAAACTTTGTGGGAGAAAAAAATTTGGCTAAAAATAATTAATAAAATAATAATATTTAAGGGTTTTATATATTATACATATATCTATGAAATAAGTCTTTGAGCTATTAGGCAAAAGGTGTCAGTAAGAGTTTTTTTTTTAAACCCTCCCAAATGTCTTATTTTTTTTCTCTATTTGTTATCAGGCATCAATATTCAATTCATTGTTTGTGAAGTGTCATAGAACAACGCATTTTTGTTCCTTCTTAAAAATGCCGAATTTCGTCCCTTCAAACAAATGATTTGCGGACTTTGTTGATTTCTGTGTTCATTTGAAGAAAAACGCTTCTGAAGCACATCAAATCCTTGTAAAAGCTTACAATGAACAAGCTCTAAGCATAAAACAGTGTAGTTTGTCCAGTCACAACCTAAAAACATCGGCCAAACAAGATCGCTTCGGCCACAATGCAATGCTGTGTAATTCTGGGATCAGCGTGATATGATTTAGTACAAATTGGAAAAAAAACGGTGAAACAGTTGACGGTGCGACCTACTAACGACAATTGGCCGATTTGAAAAGTGCTATACGCCAAAAACACCCAAATTATTCCGATCGGCGTCACCAAGTAATTTTTCTTGATGACAATCCACCACCACATCGAACAAGAGCGACCTAGGAACTGGTGGAGACGTACGATTGGGAACCGTTGGTGCATGCAGCTTACTCACCAGACTTGACGCCATCAGATCATCATTTGTTTATATCGATGGGTCAGGCATTAAAAGAACAGGGCTTCAATTCTCACATAGAAGCTAAAAATGCCTTGATGATTGGTTTGCTGTCAAAGATGGCCAATTTTTTTTTGGTGGGGCATGCACAAATTGCCTGAGAGATGGAAAAATCTGTCGCTAGCTAAGGCTATTATATTGAAGATTAAATTTGTCACCATTTTTTCAAATTAACTGCTTCAATTTATATACAGAGATTGATAAGTGGAAATGGTTACAACTTTTAAAAATACTTTAATTTCGAACTTTTTACACTTCAAAATCAATTAGTTCTTTAATTATAGTATTATATTAAGTCCATAAAAACAAACAAAGTACTATGTTCGATGAGACTGTACTCAAGTAAAATGACCTAATTCTCTGTTACTTATGTATGTATATACTCTAAATCATGGATTTTGAAGGAGTAAGTGGTTTAAATTAAATTTTGTTCGAAATTCAAGTACTTACTGTTGATACAAATAGAAGCTATTAAGAAAAACTTTGAAGACTATTGTGTCTATACATACCTATGAGATATGAAACATCTCTACCCTTTAAAGATTGTACGTCTCGTCTATCCAAATGTTATTAGCAAAGCATGACCTTGATATTTACGGACTATATATGTACATATTATATGTAAAACAAAGGAATGAACTGCTCTACACATTTCTGTTTGTATCAACCAACCACCATGTATCACATACATAGATTATATTAGGTATGTTGCTAACATAGAGGGCGCTTCATAATGATCATCCAGGGAGGGGCACATCTCCTCCCCTCCTTCTTGGTTTTTTCAAGTAAGATAAAGTGTGAAAAACTTACAGATTTATTCGAATATATATATATATATATATTGGGAATCAAAAGTGTTTGCAAATTATATATAATATATAAATTCATAAATTTATACTTTAGTATTTTCCAATGTAGTAACTATGTTACTCATTCTTCGATATGTAAAAAAAAAATATAAAGTAAATCCCTGGAGACGGAAATCAAATAATCATATTCTGGGGGGGAAAATATGGATTTTTAAAACATTTCAGAAAGAAATATGGGCCAAAAGAGTTTGCAAGACTCATTTACTCGAAATAAATAACATTTTTAAACATACTTTAATTTGAAATATTGTGTCATTATGATAATAGTATCATATATTGACATCATACTACAAGAAAACAACAGTTATATTGCTCAAATAACAATTAACAAAACAGTACAAATATATAAAACAATTTAACCCTTTATACGCTTTCCTCCAGTTTTAATTAAATCCGTCAGCCTGTTCATCAACAGAGGATGTTAATTTATGCAATTGTAGGGGTTTGATTTCAGAAAATCCATCCTTGATCCTCTCCCAAATGTCCTTTTTTACATTTGAATTGATGCCCGTGCTCGTAAACCGTTCTCGTAAGAGTTGGCCAGAGGTTCTCTATCGGATTCAAATCCAGTCTCTGATGTGACCAGTCCATGAGTCGTTCACCAAAGGTCCCTTGGTCTGAAATCCAAGCTTTTGTGAACCGAGAAGCATGGCTTGGGTCTTTGTATTGTTGCGAAATGCAATTCTGGTTGATAGCATCATTTTGTGAATTCTTTTGCAGCAAGTAATTTAATAATTTCATCCTTCTCAATATCTGTCAACATTTGTCCTTTAGCCATTATTAATAAATTTTTGTTACCTGCATTAACTTTTGGCTCATATGAAAAGAGGAAAATGTTTAAGAAATTAAAAAAAAAAACGGCAACCAGCAAATGATGGAAGAGGTGAAACTAAAAAATACAGAAAAAATAATGAAGAAGTTGAGAAAAAGTAGGTCAGCAAACTCTGCTATTTTGTCTCCCACAGTATATATATATAAAAGTGTAAATCACATTTTTTTTTTCTTCAGTTAACTGTTCTTAAAGGTCTGTCTGACAATTTCACAATTAATAAATCGTGAAATTTTCTGCCGTTTTCATAGTTTATTTTAATTCTCAAACTTTTTGTTATTGAGGATCTTATGTAGTTAGTGTCATTTCCAAATCAGAAAACTATGCTCAAGTCAATGGTTACTTTTTAATTGTGGCCTCACTGGCATTTGAAGTAAAAAAAAATACACTAATTAAATGTCTTTTCAGCCTCTGATTCGAATGTTTTGAATTCTTTACGACCTACTTAAAGTATTTTTACATACACTCTGTACATATGATAAAAAGAAGTAAAAAAAAATGGCAGACATTATTAATGGTGATTATTTCTAATGGTGACAATTTATATCGAATAGACATACTAACACAAATAAATATCCCTTTAGACATTATCTTAAATTAAGGTAAATTAATGAATAAGATTTATCACAATGATTTCTTTTCTAGGCCTAGTTACTACAATGAAAACATTTACTGATTCTCTGATGATATTTTTTGTATGTATATCATATGTTTGTATGTAGTTATTCCATAAATAAATAAAACTTTCAAATTTCACTCAACAAAACCTTTTGTTGTTTTCATTGATGCACTAAATATTTTTTGGAATATTTGCGTCATATCTTCATAACTCTGTATTGTAGTTACTAATTTGTAAAGAAATTACGTAAGTTTAAAAAACAAACTCTTGAAAATGGCACATGGTGATAAATTAGTTCAACCCCCCCCCCCTCTTCCCCCATAAAAGGGCCACAACTCAGTTGTAGGAACTGTACCGTGAAAACTCATAAGGGGGTAATAATCTAGAAAAACGGGCGTCAGTATGTTTATAATATGCTCTGCAGATATGTAGAAAAAGTAAGATTGGCACCCTTTGATGAATGTTTGGGAGTAGATCAGCTTTGACTGTCATGAGGTTTTACTATATCTGACACATTCAGCTATTACTCTTTTATTCTTTTATAGATGTGGTTCTCATTTGTAGACTTGTCAGACATGCAGTCAATGACGTGGTCAGCTTTATTGATGAATTTAAACCAATTAACTTTCATTCCATATTTTGAACATTTTTTACAGTGTGATTCTTTCAATTCCATTAATTTTTTTTTATTCCGCTTCATTAACAAACAAACTTATTCAATATTTATTTTTATAAAATTCATCGTTTACAAAGACAAATTGCTTTATTTGAGTAATGCGTCGAACATTTTCCATATTTGACAAACTTCCCTTGTCTTACTTCAAGTACAGACTCTCACACTGAGAGTATGGAGATGATGAAGCTATAACAACCCTAGTTCAGCATCTTGTTCGAACCTGAAAGTTTGTACACTATTCCAAATCAACCTACCACAAATATTTTTTCTTAATATAAGTTTCAGTTGTAGTACAAATTTTTAATAAAAAAAAAATACTAAAAGTATGTGCTCGTCTTGTTAAACATTCGTATATTGGGCCACTCACTCGTAAATCAAGGTTCCAGGGTATGTAATATATCCAAGCAAACTCAAATATATTTATACATATTATGTTATATTTTCTGGGTTACATTAGAAATTCGTTAGTTATAATAATTAAAGTGGTCAACCAGTCGAAAATCCTAAAGGGTATAAGACTAATAAAAGTTATTCAGTTTTGCAAACCGATTTCAAATCTGTGAATCTTTTTTTTCTCGAGAGTTTGACGGTTTTATTAGAAATATTTTCCAACTTCAACTTCAATTTAAGCCAAGACGAATCCTTATTTTCAAAGCAAATTTCATTATCAGTCTTTGTTCTGACCTAAAGGGACTACTAGGAGCACAGGCGGTGGGTAGTAGGCCCAAAAGTTGGTCTAATTTGGCCCATTTTCTAGCTTCAATTTTAATTTAAGCCTAGAAGGATACTCAAATATAATTATTCCCTAGTGCTTTTTATGCAGATTCCATTTCCAGTATTTGTTTTGACCTAAAAGGACTCCTAAGGGCGTAGAGGGCAGGAGTATACCCAAACGTACGTCAAATCGTTTCTACTTAAATAACACCTTAAATATTACATGAAATGGATTAATAAGAAACGCATTCAAAAGCAGAGACCCACAGCTTTCAAATGAGATGTCAAGCTCCCGATAAGACTCCTTAACTAAGAAGAAATCGTCCATATAAATATGTAAATTTTCATCCAATTTCAAGCAAAAATTCGCTAGACATCAAAGACTCACGCTAAAGCTACTTAACTAGTAGTGCACAGAGGGATTTCAGCTGATTTTGTAATCCTTCTCCGCGCTACTACTTATGTAGCTCTACCGTGAGTCTTTGATTTATAGTAGATTCTCGATCGATTTCTCGAAAACCGTGTGACTCTCAAAGAAAAAAAAAGGTTACAGATTTGAAATCAGGTTGCAAAACTGAGTAACTTTTATTATACTTATACCCCTTAGGATTTTTGACATTTCAAATTTGTTGACCTGTGTTAGCAAAGCAACAAATATCTTCATGTAGGAGATTCCTAAATATATCTACATACATAATAAACTTACGTCACTAAAGAGTAAAACTGGAGTAAGTAGTAATTTAATTAGGTCTACCTATAGATAGTGTTATTAAAGCTAGTCGATGAATGAATATGAAAAAGGAGGCATATCTTGTCCCTGCCACATTTCAAGGAAACATTTTGATATCGATTACCTTGGAGATTACCCAAACAAATTTATAAAAACAATTTATGACGGCAGCACAAAAATAATAAAGGATACTTAGAATAATGAAAAAAATTATATTCAAGTCAATAATAAATTATTTTGCATTAGTTAGAAAAAATGAGTTTTGTGAAAAACTTTGTAGGACTTTGAAAGAAATTTAAATTAAAGTCGTTTTATTTGTGGGCTGAGCAGACAATTATTTAAAGTTTTTCCATACAAACAATAGGAAAAAGACTCATTTGATATTTGATAAAATTAATTATGCAAAGTCTAAAATGTACTTTATTCAGTCTTTCTTGATTTTTTTAATATAAAACGGGAGTTTATTAAGGATATCAATTCCAAAACTTTGATTATATTTTTTATTTCAAAATTAAATATCATTAATTAACTAAATAATGTGTGTACGGTTAAAAATTATTCAAAAATAGTTCAATGTACTTATTATTGCACTCATTTAGATGTCATTAAATATCCAATTTGTAGAGCCAAATGATTAATCTTTAACCAGCTACCCAATATTCTTAAGTATCCAAAACCTATCAGATCTACATCTTAAATCTAACTCAAGTTCTTCTTGCATCTACAGATAGCATCTACTTTTCTATCTGAGGCATTTATCCAAAAAAAGATTGAACAAAGTACGATGATATTTTTATAATCCAATATTTTGAATTGGTTCGATTTTATATTACAGGTAAATCATATTTCAAATTTCATTTAGTGATGAACTTTATACATCAAGAAACTTTAGTGTGCAAATTACAATATAATATATGTTTTTTTCATAGTATCAACTATTCCTATCGTCAAAAGTTGATTACTATTTTAATCATATGTGTCAAGTCAACAAGAAAGCAAGTTTTTTGTGTGCAAATATTGAAAAGGAGAAAATCATCTTTTAAGTTTTTTTATTTATTAAATATAACGGTCAAATATTATATTTAAGAGTCATTTTAAGACCTATTGCTTACGGTTTTTTGTAAAAAAAAATATCACTTTTAACCAAGAAAGAAAGGATTGTTGTCTATCCAATAGAGTAATCGGATAAATATGTCGAGTGCACATGGAGCCGAGTTTGTCCCTGAAAGAACGTTCATCTTTTTGATAGTCCCAGAGACTTATTTAGTGGCAGTTGGCAAAACTCAATTCATCTGTTGTAGAACTATTAATAATCAACTACATCTGCTATCATGCTGCCCATGAATCATAGTAGTAGTAATTACATAGTCAGAAATACCAGATGTTTTTTATTCTAGATTGTGGCCGGTATTTTTTTTTCCTATAATTAAATTGCAATTATTGGAGTCATTATTTAATTAATCAAAATATACTATTAAAACAAACGAAAGAGGATGTCTTCAAGAATAATATGAGTGCACATATCACACACATTTTTGAAATACTTTTTAAATAAAATTAGTTTCTTGTTGACTTGACACATATAATAAAGAAAATATCCTGGCAATTATAACATTAAATCACGTCATTTAATCCCATTCTCAAATATTTAAATCAACAACAAAGCTCATTGTACTTTTTAATGAGTATGCCAACGTTTAATTTTGTATCTATATCAACACTATTCTGATTGACAATATCATGTCTTACCTATTTGAAAGGCACAAAATCCTTTTAAAAATTATGTATACGTACAAACTTTTTATTTTTCCAATTAACTTGATAAACTTGAGAACAAAGGGAATCTCTCATTTCATTGTTAAAGGAAATGTTTTTGTTTTTGTTTTTTTTTAAAAAAAAGAGTGAATAAACAAAGTCTACAATTTAAAGAATGATATTTTTTTTTGTACAAGAATGATTGAAGAAAGAATAGAATTTCTATTATAATAAGCTTTTGCCAAGTTCATTAAGCATTTACTTTATTAAGGAATGGAACTTGATTTAGTGCCTCTAAATATATACCTATTATCTATGAGGTATGAATTTAGAATACATTGAGTAGAATGGACATAAAAATAGCATTAAAAAAAGAGATTCCATTGACTCGAAAAAATAACTTTCCCTTAGGAAATGATCACTAATTCATAAAATAAATAATTTAAAAAACTTATTACCATTTAATTTTGTAGAAAATGTAGTTATGCATGAACTCATATATAGATAATAATAAACATATATTAGGACTCGATTGGTGAGTCCATAAAATTGACCAATCCTAAGCACTTTTAGATCATTCAGTTTTTGAATAAATTTGCCAACTATTACCGATTTCTTAAAATAATAAAACAACCATATAAACAATTTTTCTCCTCAAATAAGTACTTAAGAATTGATAGGAATGTAAATAATATGCAAATCGGGCATGTAAGAAAAAAAGAAAGAGAAAATCATCAACCTGGTAACTCTGACAATTTGATGAATGTCGAGGGGGGAAGCAGCTTGAGCTGTCATGACGCCTTACTGAGCTACAAGCTGCTATTCTCCATTATATATACAACAATAAATAATAACATAGATGAGAGGAAGAGAATTAACTGAAATTAATGTCAGGAAATTATATATTTTTAACTAATAATAGTTATACGAGGACTTGAGCCCTTTTTGTTTATATTTTATTTGCTTTATTAACCTTAATGCATGTATTCCTTCATGCGAGATCTTTACCATCAGGAAGATGTTCTCCCCTCAGTAGTAATAAAGGAAAAATGATAACAGCTTTGGAAAACAAAAAGTACTGTTCGAAGAGCCAACTCCACAAAATCTCGTACGCGGCATTTTGCATATTATTTACATTCCAATTAGTATCTCCCATGATTTTGAATAAAAAAAGGTACGCCAATTCATAGAGGGAGCAACGAGCACTTGCCAGGTTGTTGATTTTCTCTTGATTTGATTTACATTCCTATATATACATATATAGGAATGTAAATCATATGCAATTCGGGCGTGTTATAAAAAAAGAAAGAGAAAATCAACCTGGCAACCCTGACAATTTAATGAATGTCGAGGGGGGAAGCAGCTTGAGCTGTCATGACGTTTTACTGAGCTACAAGCTGCTATTCTCCATTATATATACAACAATAAATAATAACATAGATGAGAGGAAGAGAATTAACTGAAATTAATGTCAGGAAATTATATATTTTTAACTAATAATAATTATACGTGGACTTGAGCCTTTTTTGTTTACATTTTATTTGCTTTATTAACCTTAATGCATTATTTCCTTCATGTGAGGAGATCTTTACTATCAGGTAGATGTTCTCCCCTCAGTAATAAAGGAAAAATGATAACAGCTTTGGAAAACAAAAAGACCTGTTTGAAGAGCCAACTCCACAAAGTCGGCATTTTGCAATTTATTTACATTCCTATGCATTGAAGGCTCAAACGTGGCCAGGTGTGCAGCCCTTATTGGTGAATTTCTAATAAATATTTCGATTTCTAAAAATAAAGAGGGCAAATTTATTAATAGATGTTTCACTGAAATTTTAAAATGTTTGATTTTTTATGTTTTTTCATATAAAATATTAATGAAGAATGAAGCCTTACCTTGAACCTCGGACAGGATTTTTAAAAATAGAAAGAAAACGGTTCCTAACTTATCTACAAATATCTAAAGGCACAAATTTATTTTAAATTAATTATTCATTATTTACGTATACATACGTATAAATCTATTCTTGAACTTTTCTAGAATTCTTGTACGTACATATATAGTTCCATACTTTGTTTTTTTTTCTGTTTACCACAAAATACTTTATTTATAAGAAATGGAAAGTTATGAAAAAAAAACACTAGAGTAAACAATGAATCTTAAGAAATGATAAATAAATCACCCCAAAGGGATAAATATTATTTAAGAGTAAAAAAAAAAACAAAAAAAAACACGGATTTTCACAAAAATAAAGTAGGATAATTTTTAATCTTATAGACTTAGACTTTCCTCATTTGCTTCTTATAAAAATGGGGGTTGGAATATTCACATTTACATAAGTATGAATAAATTTAGATTGCAAGCATTGTCATTTTCATTATAATTTAAACGAGATAACAACAAGGTAAGTTGTGGGTGCAGGGATATTGGTTTTTGTATAAACAAAAAGTTAACAAAATTAATGGGCTGAGTGTGTTTGTTTTTTAGAGATAATAAGGCTTTTTGAATAATAAATATTGGTAAGGTGAAAGGAGAGAACCCTATAAACCTATATTAAAATGGATGGAAGTTGAAATTTAACCCAGATTTGTTTGCTTTCATAATGGAGCTTTCCAATTTTAAGAGGCAATTCCTGGCTGCCATTTAAATAAGGTTATATTATCTACATATACCTTTTCAAGTTCAATATTCGAATAAGCGAATTCAATAAACTTCATAAGCCATGACTTACCATCTATGTTTGAGAGATATTTTGTAGGTATATTGGCCAAACATTGGAGGGTAGTAAAGCTTAAAATCACTTGTTGCATAAAAGTTTT
Organism: Lepeophtheirus nordmannii; assembly: GCA_963680855.1. Taxonomy (NCBI): domain Eukaryota; kingdom Metazoa; phylum Arthropoda; class Copepoda; order Siphonostomatoida; family Caligidae; genus Lepeophtheirus; species Lepeophtheirus nordmannii. The sequence goes on along the minus strand of OY804520.1, from coordinate 3,274,066 downwards.
TAAAAGTAATTATTAAATTCTTTCCATATACAATGATTTCCCTCTCAAATCCCATTTTAGAATGGTTTTAAGTATATATATTAAACCAATAATAATAAAGAACCAGTCAGCAAATTATTAAATCTATTTACCTTTTCAAGTTCAATATGGGAATAATCGTACAGATTTTGTTGAATACTTACTACTTTCCTATCAGTCTCAAAATTTACCAATCTTCTTTATGGAGTAGACTAACTTTAATCTCCATATTTCAAGATCAATGGATCGCTGACCGCGTAGAAGCAGATGCCTTACATTTGCAACAGCCTCAATGGGGCTAATGTTTATGTTATTGGATTTATTGGTCCCATGGGGCTTGATGGTCATGAAGTGAAACGAGGAAGTATCAAAAAGGAACCACCAATGGAGTGGGTGCATGAATTCTTAAGATAAGCAAAGGATGTATATGGAGGGCCAGTAGTACATGTAATTGAGTATGCTCTAGCCCATTCCAGCATTGAAGATGTTTTGAATGAAGAAGAGCATTCAATTCACAAAATTTTAAGACTTGGGTCCTACAGACCTAAGCTCAATCCAATTTTTTTATCTTCATTAATTATAAAATTTATTATTATGTTAAATTTACTGAATATTGTTTTTTATTATTTATTCCCATATTGAACTTGCTTATGACCATATTGAACTTGAAAAGGTACATAGTTCTGTAAAAAAAGTATCATTATTTTAATTGAACTAAAGAGAGATCTTGTCCAAAAAAGACAAGTTAAAAGGTTTAGTGATCCACTTCTCTTCTTTTTTTTTTCCTTTTTATCAATGCCTTGTCTCAGTTTAATCTATTTATTACAAGTTAGTTTCGAAACAAAGGCTGTATAGTTTTTATAATCAATAGATTAAAAGAGTTAGAGGATATCAGAGTTCAAGTCCCTTTGACACATGTCAAATAACTTAACTATGGTGATCCATGTCACTTAAAATAAATTACTCCTTAATGTGATGGGAAAATTTGATTCAAGGGGACTTGTGTCATTTTAATTAAGGCACTTGACTCTAGTAAAAAGTACAAGTCGAATTCATTGACTCTGACTCTCTTGCATCAATTTACTCAGAAATATAAAAATAAAAGCCATTGAAATAATCATTAATTAAATTAATGTGAGCCAAGATATTTCCATCAGTTGATCTTTATATACATTTTTTTGTCATTGAGGGATATATTTTGTTTATACGTAATACTTTTGTTTGGCTTTTCATGTGTATTTGAGGGCTTCGTTTTTATGAAAAATAGAAAAATAGACGGACATCAATACTTTCAAGCATGACTGTACATTGTATTTGAATGTGTCATTTGGATCAAGTTGTATTTTGAGGGTCTTTGCTTCAAAGTTTACATACTTATATAAGTATGTAAACTTCATTTGATAAATTATCAAAATTTTACTCTTTAAGGCGAAAGCTTTAGGTTTGATGTATCTGCCATGCTAATTGTAAATCTGTCATTAGTTAATAACACATTATTCAAAAGAGAACATATTTTTTTTCTTTTTTCAAAATGATGATGTTAATCAAAATATTTAATATGTATGTAAAAAAAGTCCAAATTTATTTTTATTGATTTATATTTGAATGCAAAAAAATTCACGTGGACTATATTTGAAAAGTTGCATAGTTACGCAATTTGTGGGTTGTACATAGATAAATGATTACTACCGTAGTATTAGGCTTTCCTACCTTCCCCTTTTTTGTTTTTATTCTCTAAAAGATCTTGACAATTTTTAATGATTTAATTCACGTGAAAAAAGTTCATTTATCTTCAGCAAAAATTATCTTAATTTCAATTTATTGTATGTAGAATCAGAAAAGTTATTTTAAGAGCTTTTTTATAAAATAAATAACACATCAGTTTTTTTTTATCCTTTGAAGGAAAAAAGATATTCATTTGAGGCATGAATTAAAATTAATAGATATTTATACATTTGATTTTTTTTCTTCAAGATTTTCATAAATAGGTTCCTGGAATAGTCACATATTAAGTTAATCCTTTAAAAATTATTTCATTAGTTAAATTAAACTATGTATTATAAGAAAATAGTTGGATATGAATAGAAGTGATATGTTACCATTGCATACTAATTAATGCTAATTAATTTTCTCAGTTAAATAATAAAAAAAGAACTATTCCATGATTTACTCAATTATTTTATTCTTAGAACTTATATACAATTTATTTTATCAATAAAAGTTTATTTTATATAACTTTTGTTTTATTCATTATACGTTTGCAAATTACCTCTTTGTTAAGAGAATCAGCATGCAAAATAATTAGATTTATTGCTAACAAGAAAATCAATAGGGAGTAGTAGGGGGAAAATGGAGGCAAATATTTGGATTTTAGAGGGTTGCAAAGTAAAAAAAATGAATTTTTCTTAAAATATACGAAATCCAAATAAATTTATTTTCAAAATAAAATATCATTCAGAAAATGATCAGAAAAATTTTGTAAATCTGCCTTAAACACTTGGTAATGTTTTAACTCCTTCCCTCTATATTCAAATTGAGCCAAGGTGCCTTAAGTCAATACAGTACTCAGCATGTATCTACTTATTTTAATTATCAGTATTGTATTTTCAGGACACAGAATGTAATAAAAGATTGACCAAAAATCGTAAATCGCACGTTAGTTAAACACTAATTTATAGTAATTTTTATTGTTCAAATTGAAAATTTATCACAGAATGTGTATTAGTTAGATAATATCCAGAATAAGGCCTAATTAATTAAATATTAATTTGGTTTTTGGTTATGTACATTGATGTGCTCAATAAACTTATTTATTTATTTCAAATAATAATAACAATATTATTAGTTAAGATAATGCTTATAAAACTTTTTGAGTTGTAAAAACTGCATTTTTCTACTAAAATTTGTTAATCTAAAAAAAAAAAAAAAACTTTTATTTTCGTATATTAATCAAATATTAATTTCATTTTGTTTTTGTTTTGTTTTTTGGGGATCTTTGTTCTTCTGGTGTTTTTACTAAATAATTTTTTAAATTATAGACCTTTAACAAGATATTTTTTTTATTTTTTTTAAATAAAGAATTTATGGTCGATTTAAAAGTCTTTTCGCCCCCACTGCCTAAATTTTCTTGACACCTGCCTTACCGAGTGTAACCCAAAGATTGTAAAGCATTGGTTCAAGATATGGGGGAAAAAATATGTATCCTTAATTTTTATGTTAGCGAATAGTAACAGTTTCTATTGAGCTGTAAAACTATCAACAGAAAACGTCAAATTACCTCAGATTTTTTCCCTTCTACTTTAGTTAATAAAATACCTGACAACTACGTAATCATTTGTAATTTTCTAATGCAACTTCTACCCCCTCACTCGTAATTTATTGTAATTATGTCAATATACGCAAAATTGATCCATTTCCCTCATATAAGGTTTGGTCATTTTTTGAAATTTAAACTGTATTTTTTGTAATAAAGTCAGAATTCAACGGACCCTCAATTGTACAAAATATTTTTCTGAGATATTCAGGAGGTAGCTAGTAACAGTGAGGGAACTAATTCAATGTATATCCCCAACGAAAAAGCATTGAAGGATTGCAGTTCGTAAAAAATAGGGAATCAATGTTTTAGAATAACCAAGGTTTTGCTAACTATTTAAATCCGAAACCAAATCAAAAGTTGTCATCTGAACCGGTGAAAATCAGTGTATCAAATATGTGAGACTGGATAGCCCTACATATATTTAAGTAAAGTTTGAACTAAATAAGAAGTCATCTTTGCAGATATTAAGATCAATCTAAAGGGTGGCCCAGATAAATTAGAAAAATCTTTAAATGCTTATAGTGAACAAAATAGAAGGGCAAAAGAGACGAATCAATAAGTAATAGAAAGTCATTAAATGTAGCTTTCAAATGATAAAAAATTATGGTTCTTCCCCATCCTTGTTATTAGCGGTTAAAGGTCTTCACAATATCTATCTATCTATAGTTAATTACACATCATCAGAGATAATTGGTACCCATAAGAGCATCAATAGTCAATAATTACATCAGATCTATAATAATTTATTCGATAGATCTTATCAAAATGAACTATTTGAATGATAAAACTCGTTCACAAAATTCACTTTCTTTCATATTTTTTTTTTTTATCATTTCATTTGTCTGTCCATGGATTTATTTAAAAATGATTTAAATAAGTAATTTAAAAAAAACTAAATAAGCAATTCATGTAAAATAGACAGTCATGCTTCATACAGCAATACTAATTAGTAGAATAATGTTTGAAACAAAAGTCTTGAAATATCTGTACAAAACTAGGCAATAAGAAACTTTGAACATTTTTCTAATTTATATATATATGAGCAGTTCAATGTTGGATAAACATGAACAGAGACCACGAAGCTTACAGCTCATTTTATTTTTACATGGCAACTATATATATATATATATATATATATAGCTTTAATGTTTCCATGCCTCTATAGAGTCTAGACAACAGATACTTATAAAATAACAAACAAATATAGGAATACAATTGAACATAGGCTAAAGTAAAGGGTATTCCTTTGGGCTCAATATCAGCAAATAGAAATGATCTTTAACGTATTTTTATATGTTCAAATATTTAAAATAAAAAGAGTTTCCTTCTAATCATTCTATCCCCAACAACAACTTTTTTACCCAAATATAAAGTTCACAAATTGGTTAAAAAAATATCAACAGTAAAGTCAATGATAGTTTTATCTGCAGGGAACTCAGAGTGTAGCAAATATTATTTTTTTTAATAAAATACATATATATTGATTTATTGAAAATGGGTAAAATACAGTGGATGTCAATCATGCAAAGGCATGAAAAATATTGATAATATTTTTAATGTACATTTATAATAAATGGCTAAAGTTTTCTTTATTATTATAGATAAATACTTTTTGTATATATGTACATAGAAATGAAAGTTAATCACTTCTATTAATTGACGTAAATTTTCAACATCTTAAACTAATTTCTAATTTAAGGAAGAGTATAATTATCTGTAAATAGATGTAAAATCATCTCTCTAAGTAGAACATAAACACTATATGATGAGTACTCATGTAACTTTATACAAAAGAGGTATATTGCACTTCTAAGGAAGCTAATATGTGGGAAGACACATAGAAACAATGATAGGATTTGTTTGACGAAATGCCGATCCTTGCAGATGACGCTTCTTCATTAATTACTCTACAATTTCTATTATAATTTTTTTTCAATTAGTCCTCTAGAAGAAGCGATTTCGAGCAAATAATGATCCTTAAGAAGTTATGCTTAATATATGTACATCTACAAGTCGAGCTTTTTTGTCCACTCGCAACCTCGACTGACAAAAGGGAAAGGAAAAATTTGGAAAAACAACTGGTAGCTACAACCCATCTGTATTTTCCTTGTTGCCAACTTGTTAATATTATGCAGAATTTATTATTTAGATATACTATATATTTATAAATTCTACCAATTACAAACCAATTGTTAATACATGTAATATGTTCAAAATTCAAAAAAAGGGCCCGCAATCCTTGATTTAATATATTTTTTATGCATCAAAATCATAAATAATAATAATACCCTTTTTGAGCCCATAACACGTAGAGTCAGCTGCTTTAAATCAAAAGAGTCAAATGATGAAAATCAGCTGAAGGGAGAATACAGTGTGTTTTTGATTATCCCAAAAAGTTCGTCGTGCTAGCATCAACACTTGGTACTTATGACATCATAGATAGGAATGAGTAATGACTAATTAATGATGATAATTTTGGAGAGCGTGATGAGAAGGGAAATGAAGATCATCATACCTTATTAATTGGTTAATACGGTAATCGTACCAGTATAATTTATTATTATTCGTCTATTTGGCAAAAATTATATTCATCACTCTTTAGAAGGCAAATCCCACGTTAACATGCATAATGTTTTTAAGAAAAGGTATGAAACATAAAAAGTAGACAATTATCTAAATGATATGTTATACTTCTATGAAGTATAAATAGCTTGAAAATGAAAAAGTCTCTTTACTTTTCTTGTTTTTTTTTTCAGGATCGTTTCTATGAATTATCTCACATTTATACCATTGGTTACAATAAAATAATAACGTACATTATTTTCTCCGAAAATAGAAAGAAAGAATGCTAAAAATAGGATTATATGTACCTCTATGACGTCACTTTCAACAATCAGATGGGCCCCTTTTATTTAGTTTTAAGGTTAGTATGCTTAATTTCTAACAAGAAATAAGCAGTTCATGACTTATTTTTAACGAGTCCGTATCAAAGTTCGATTCTTTGAGCTTGGATCTAAGTCAAACTCTTTTAGTTTTTTTCACTTTCAAGTCCGATCAAAGTCTCAAGGATGTTATTAGCCTGTGAGTTTCAAACGGCCTCGAGAGTCGTACTGACATTTGAATTCCGAGTTTAATTAGATTTAAATACGACTCAAGTTCGAGTTGCAAGTGTGGGTCCTCAGACCTGAATTCTATAAATTTTCAAGAAATCAATGTTCAAGGCACTTATTTGTATGTATGTATGAGACAAGAGTTGAGATGTCCACATTTGAGAGACAGTATGGAGTAAGTTTTTATGTCAGCTGAATATGCTGAAACCTATCCATCTATATATATATATACATACATACATCTATAATGTTCCCTCGTTGACGCTAAACTAGTCTAAAAATATCTTCTTTCATGCATCAATTAGAATTTATTAAATTTGTATGAGACTCGTTGATGTGCTCAATAACTTTCTTAATATAATTAACATTTTGTTAAATTACAAAGATTAATTATATTTTTAAATTACATTGTTTCACACACTTTGAATTAAAAATAATTCGGAGAAAAAAAAGTCCTTTTATACACATGATTGTGAAGAAATTATAAAATAATATTAGCTTCTTTAGGAGTGCAGTGTACCTCTAACCATGGACCTCACAGTATGGGACCCTCATTCTTTTGTTGAGGAATATTTTACATATTTTATGTGGACGCCCATTTAATATAATTTTAAGCTCTCTTTAAAGGTGTTGTTTCTATTTTGGACGTATAAGACAACGGTAAAATATGTCAAAGATATCATATTGTGACGAATCATTCAACTTAATCTGATAACAAATTGAATGTATACATATATTATGAATATTAGACCATGTATATAACATGTAGAATTAAAGTAAATGTTGTATGAATTCTAAATATCCGTCAAAATATCATTTTGGGCAAGAAGAACTTATTTCTTTAAAATTAATGAAATTGGTATATGAATTAATTATAATTGTCGTGAATTTGTATGTTTTCATAAAGGGATTGAGAAATTAAAGGACTTGAATCTTTTTCCATATATAGCTATTTATTAATTATATATCAGACCTCATAATATGTATTAAAAATATATTATTATATATTTACACTGTGTAGTCAATAAATTAACCTATTAATCAAATATGCAAGGAGCAGATATCTTTCTACAATCATTCTACTTTTATGGTTTCTAAGCGATACAAAACAAACTCATTTGCAAAGGTCTATCCATTTCATGGCGATTTTAATAACTATTTAATATTTGATTCAAACACCACTGTCATGTTGTCCTCAATAAGTAAAGTCTATCGTCATTTTTAAAGCATTTTTATGACATTTCCTTAATATTTTTTTGGGGGGAAGTTTGTTTATTTACTTTAATATAATATATACCTATCAACTCTATGCCTTCAACATGGCGTCATTTCAATATATGATGCAATCTGTAGCGTCAGTGAAAACACTCTAAATTGCACTTTTTCGCCATTAGCTTCTAGTCCACAAGATATAAGAAGTTACGTTAGTCATTAAATCAAATATATGTATATATATATATACATACAAACAAACAGACACATTGGTACACACTGTGATCATTTGTATGATTTCACAATCACATGAAATTGTTGAATTTATGTTTTGAAATCGAAATTAAGCTATGAATTTGTCAAAGTCTGAAGAAAAGTAGAATTAATTCTTTTTTTTTGGGTGGAGCAGTCGACTTCCATTTTATTTACTATGGAATTTGGGAAATATTTCATTTCATTATTAATATTATTATGGCAAGAGTCCATAAGTGGGCCATATATACGAGTATAAATTATATATATAATTATTTTTTTTTAAATACTGCCATTTTGTATAGAGCCAATATATATATATATATATATATATATATATATATAAATAACTAACGTTTCCAAGAGTTACAAAGATCTTTTTTCGCACTAAGCAACAATAATAATACTAAAAACATGGGTCGCATAGCATAATACTGTACTTTTTTTGTTTTTAAATTCCAACATGTCTGGTAACCTTGTTACGAGCTTGAATTCTTGTTGCTGCGTCACAATACGCTTGCGTGTAGTTGTATGTATAGACGTTGTGTTGTCCCTTTTTGTCTTCCTTTACTTTTATATATTTTGAGCGCCCTCCCTTTCCTTCTCTTTGCTTTTATTTAGTGTATACTAGGCAGGAGTGTAATTAAATTGCACCACCAGGTTGTTCAATGATGATATTTATATAACAAAGAAAAAGAAGGAAAAAAAAGAGAGAGAGAGCGAAAAAATAAAATTCCACTTGATAAGGTTTTGTGCCTCAAATATTTTTTTGACAGTGTTGGACTATTATTGATTGTGATGTAGACAAAGTCATGGAGTCACTACATTGCCTGGATCTTTTTGGACCCACTGAGGAGAAGGCTCCAAAGAGCCGAATGACGCCTCGAAGTCATACTTCAATAGACCTTCAGCACTTTCATCAGGGCCGACTGCCCCTATCCTCGTCCGAAGGGGATTTCTCATCCCTTCCCCCCGAACCTCAGGAGGGAAACATCGAATACAAGCTCAAGTTGTTGAATCCAAGTTCGGATCGTCTCAAGCATCTCATTACACAAATGAAATGGAGGCTCCGGGAGGGAGAAGGTGAGGCCATTTATGAGATGGGAGTTGAGGATAACGGAATAATGACGGGACTCTCTAAGAAGGATATGGATGGAAGTCTGGAAACACTTACTCAAATGGCTACCAATTTAGGAGCCACGATTCAGGTTTTGCGAACGCGTACTCTGGATAATGGCCGCTCAGTCTGTGAGATTCTTGTACGAAAAGTACCGGATGATCGTCAATGTATTGATTTGAGGATTTGTGTTCTTGGATGTGTGGATGTGGGAAAGTCCACACTCCTGGGTGTACTTACAAAGGATCAATTGGACAATGGGAGAGGAAGTGCGAGGCTCAACATGTTTCGTCATCTCCATGAAATTCAATCAGGAAGAACGTCATCCATTTCTCATGAGGTTTTGGGGTTTGATTCAAGCGGTAATGCCGTGGATTACGGCACTTGTAGGAGTACTCAGGAAATTTGTGAAAAGTCCTCCAAACTCCTTACTTTTATTGATCTGGCGGGTCACAAAAAGTATTTCCAAACAACCATAACCGGTCTAACTAGTCATCTGCCAAATTATATAATGCTGGTCGTGGGGCCTGGCTCGGTTAAAAAGACAAAGGAATGTCTGGGTATTATCACTGCTCTAGAATTGCCGTTTTTTATTGTTATTAGTAAGGTGGACTCCGTCTCATCCAAGACTCTTCAGGCCACAATCGATGCTCTTTCCTCACTCTTAACTTCAGTTGGAATCAAGAAAATACCCTTCTTTGTAAAGTCTGTAGATGATTCCATTACTGCTGCTTCTAATATGTCTGCCGGTAATGCCATTCCAATCTTTTCAACGAGCTCCGTAACTGGATTCGGTCTTGATTTAATCAAAAACTTCTTTTATCTCCTCCCTGTGGCTATAAGCATTAAAGAAAGAAGTAAGCTGGAGCTACAGCCAATTGAATTTCATATTGATGAGCTCTTTAACGTTCCGGATGTTGGAACAGTGGCTGGAGGACATGTATATCGAGGTCTTATTACGGAGGACATGGTTCTGAAAGTGGGCCCCTTCCAAGATGGTAGCTTTGCTCCGGTTAAAGTGACATCTATTAAGCGCTCTCATACTGGCTGTCGTCTTGTAAGAGCGACTCAAAGTGCTGCTCTTGCTTTGGATATATCTCACACCTCCCTTAGGAAAGGAATGGTTCTTCTAGATCAAAAAACGGAGGCTCAGGCATGTCAATACTTCCAGGTATTCATTTTTGGGTCAGATAATATTATTTATATTCCCTTATTTCATGTTTAAACTTTATTAGGCTAAAGTGCATATGTTATCGCATTCAATGGTCATATACAAAGGATTTAGATGCACTGTTCACATCGATAACGTTCGCCAAACTGCTATTGTTGTCGGCATTCAAAATAATAACAATAACAACGCTAAGGATGAGTGCATTGTAGCCCTTTGGAGGTTTATGAGAAATCCGGAGTTTATTCAAGTGGGATCACGCATTCTATTTGTTGAGGGCTCAATGAAGGGCTCAGGAAGGATCAGTAGAACCTTTCCCCTTGATCAAGTTCAGTTTTCTCGTTAAAAAAAAAAGAAGTTTCTTTGTCTCATCTGACATTGACAAAGGAGATTTACAAAATTAGTTTTAAAAGTTTCTTTTTAGTTATTGGATTCAACTATTTGGCAAATTTATAAAACTAAGCCTTGATAAAAAGTGTAACAGAAAAATTGTGTTTTCATCACGATTATCTGTTCGCAAAAAAATATTTATTTATGTAACAACTACTTATATAATATGTAATAGTCTATAAAACAAATGTTTTTATTTATATCTATTCCAAAAGAAAAAAGTTATTATTTTAGTTTTTAAATAGTTATATGAAACTTGACAAAATTATATTGTAATTTTATTCAATATATATTTACTTTGTTATCGACGGTTCAAATATATTCATTTGGCTCCCTAATTTCAAACATGTCTCTAATTTTTTTACGTTAGTATGCTCATGCATTAGAATTAAATAAGGAGTTGATTATATCAGTTTCTTTTATTTGTTTAAGGTTATTGATACTGTATTTTGATAGGTATAAACTTTGTGAATAAATTATCACAAAGTAATTTGAGAGTCAATTTCGATTAATCTATTATTGATGCAGTTGAGTTTTATTCATGAAAAGTAATGTCATGTTGCTAAGCACATAGGTAGAGGGTGCAGTTTGATTATGATATCCATGATTTTTTGAAGCATAGTAGTATTTATTGAATTATCATGAGACAAAAAGATGTTTCTTCTCAAAGTACAACTTAGTAATCAAAACAATTACCGTTAAATTTTTTTTCAGTCCTTTCGTCATTTAAGATTTATGTGCATAGACTAAATTCAAGTATTATTAAGATATTTATAGATATATATATTAACATACCATATCTGATGTAATTTAAAACGCAGTTATAATCATTTTTTGAATGTTTCTAACGTTGTGAAATATAACACTTTCAGAACTTGCACATACTTTGTGATACATAATTATTACAAATGGAATGAGAGGCTAATCAAAATTTAAAGTCCCACCAAATATTTGTTTAGTTATCGTGATAACAGTTTAATTTTAGAATACTCTTACGTAATATCTATTTTAAGATTATTATTTGTTATTATCCAACATAGTGCATGTCTTTACCATTCATATTTGGACGTTCCACGTATTGGATTAGCTTAAAGTTGGATATTCATTAGTATTTAAAGACCTACTGATAACGAATATGACGAAATTTCTAGAGTATTTTTAACCATTAGATTACGTTCTATATTTGTAGGTCATATTTTTTATTTATAGCAGGAATAATTGTGGGTGCACTGTGAGGAAATACTTTATGTAAAGTCCTCCCTACTCTTGTCTATCTAGAGAGTTACAAAAAGTAGTATTTACAAAGAACTACGGCCGATCTTACTAATTAATTATCTGACTAATTATATATAATGCTTGTCTGGGTTAGCTATAAATAAGAAATGTCTGGATATTATTACTGCTCCAGAATTGCTATTTATAAGCGGACTTTGTGCCATTCCAAGGCTTTTCAGGTCACAGTCGATGATAGATTTTGCTATCGTAGGGAGTAAATGTATTCATAGACTAAATTCAAGTCATATTAAGATGTTTATAATCTATAACTTTTATCAAGAAAGTAACTCATTATTTAAGTATAATCCGATACTAAAGAAGAGATCAATCTGGATGTTAAAACAATCAAAAGGGCAAATTACAAAGAAAAAGTTTAAAAACTACTGCTCTCTATGAAATGAGTGGATTTTTTGTCAAAAAAATGACGGAAAAAATATTAAATTTGATCCTTATATACCTTAGAGTGTGTTAAATGATGAACTTCATATCCACTTATGTAAATATGTAAGTTATATATATATATATATATATATATATATATATATATATATAGACAGTAAGGTCTTTCAAAAAAGTATTCCTTATATAAGTAATATACTAAATTTATAAGGCAAAGGTGTATACGTCATATATATAATATGTATGTAGGTAAATAAAAGTAACACAAATACATACACGATTAAGAGAAAGGACCTTGGGAACTTGTAGAGGGAGATCTTAACCTTGATCCTCAACAGTTCCTTCAATGAGGAAGACTTTTAAATATTTATTTATAAATTAAGAAATAAAGGAATCACGTAGATATACAGTAAAATATCGACGCATCAAACATCAGTTGGGTGGAATGGGGTCTTAGGCCTCACATTATATTTATATATATAATTAAATCGATAAAAGGCCCAATCAGACGCCACAGCGTCAACTAATGGTAATGTTAGTTCAATTAATAATTAGTATTATGAAGGGGGTAGTCTCTCCTCTGAAATGATCCCGGCTCTCAATGCACACTACCCTTTTGTTCCCAATATTGGGTTGGATCATTGCGTTGTTTCCTGAGTACAAGAAAAGTAAAAAAAAAAAGATAATATCTACATACATACATATACTTAAGGTTATGTATAAAGAGCAAAAGTACTCATACTAATGCCTCTTTTAAAATAATAAGTTTGAAGGATTCCAACAGGAGAACACATTTAAAATAACATTTGCATGTATTTGTATTTGTACGTAAGTTCATCTTAATGACAAAAGAATATGAGTTAACTTTTATTTGTACAAATATAATTCATTTTATTTAAGCCCTCACATCTGGCCTAAATGACTACGCATCTGAATAATTTAAACATTATTACCTTGTCCTAAATAATTTCAAGACAATAAAAGATATTCGCATGAAATTTTTCACCCAACAAATTGAATGGGTGAACAATCTATCAATTATATTAAAGATAAAAGATTTTCATTTTTTTATATACAAAAAAAAGGATTTAAAGACATAATAATTTATGTTTTTTGGATTTAGCATATATACAAATTAGACTTATTTTCTTTTAATTCTCAGTACAGTGATCCCTCGCCACTTCGCGGTTCACTTATCGCGGATTCGCTATTTCGCGGATTTTCATAATGCATTTTTTTTTGGTGCATTGTGCTCTTCATTCTGATTCGCTAAAAACTCACTCCCGCTTCTTGTATCAAAAAATGCTACGAATTGTGCTATCATTTTGTCGTCTCGTGCAGTTATGTGTACGTACATACAACAGCTTGGCAAATTTACATTAAGTTGGCCAAATTATCTTGTAATTTCGAACATCTCCTAAACCCATAATGTCGACGAAACGGCCTGGACCGACAAAAGCACCTGCGGATGGGCCCAAACGGCGGAAGATGCTACCTATCTCAGATAAAGTTAAACTTCTGGACATGCTCAGGGAAGGTAAAAGCTATGCAGCCGTTGCTCGCCATTACGAAATCAATGAATCTTCCGTTCGTTACATAAAGAAGGAGGAAAAAAACATAAGGACGACAGCAGCAGTCAATTTTAATACGAATGCAAAAAGGGTTGTAACTGTCCGCAACAAGACCATGGTACGGGTGGAGACGGCATTAGCTCTGTGGATTAATGACTGCAGGAAAAAAAACATAACCCTGGATACAAACGTTATCTGCACAAAAGCGAGAATGCTGAGTCACTGTATTTGTATACATGTAATAGTTGCTAATTGTAAAAAAAAAAAAAGTTTTCCATTTCACGGATTTCACTTATCGCGGGTCATTTTCGGAACGTAACCCCCGCGATAAACGAGGGATTACTGTATATCAATAGCTAGAGGACCAGATTCTCTCTTACCAGTCTCTTGCTTTTCTACCATACTGGCAAAAAAAAAAATATCCTGAACCATGAATTGTCTCAGTCCTATATTGAAAAATCAAATTGAACAAATATTTTATTCAACATCAAAAAATCAATCAATGAATTCTCTAAAACTTTTTTTTTAAAGAATATATGTTCTTGAAATAGAAATGCAAAATTATATAAAAATCCCTTGGGTATCTTTTAGTATCAATCAGGCATAAATGATGGATTTGTATATAAGAAGTTACAAATGTTATGAATAAGATTTAGTGCCATAACTTGAAATAAGTTTGGATCAATGTGGACATCCGGCAAATCTGTAAAGATGATTTGATTTCTTTTATCAACAAAATCTAAAAGTCAGAAATCCTCTCTTTTTTTTTTACCAATCGCTCAAATGAACACATTCAAAAATTATAAATAATACTTTTTCCATACAATATAAAATTTTTAAGTCCTTATTTTTTTTTTACAAATAGAAAATTTTTGTGTTGCATTTTTATCAAATAGTTTAGAGCAGTGGTCCAAACAAGAATGTACAAGAATTAATTAGTTATTTCTGTTTTATTTATTATCTATGTCTGGGACGATAGTAAAGGGGGATTTTCTACTTCATCTACAGACAGTAGGAGAACAAGAAAATATTAAGTATAAATGCAAATTACAAAAAATAATTAATTGTGCGGGGTAGTTACTAATTATATATTTGTGGGTTGATAATTCATAATTGACTCATCGGATTTCATGGACAACAAGCTACAATGCCTATTTCATGTACTCTGCGCTCTTTTGTTATTTGCGATCTTGTTGCCATTTCCAACGTTCTATCTGTGTGAAGTGGAGTTTTCTGGAGTGGCAGCCACCAAAACAAGGCAAAGGAGTAGACTAGACATAAGCAACATACTGCGGCTGTCTTTGTCTGTCATTACCCCCAGATGGGACCATCTTCTTGAAAAGAAACAATCTCAGGGCTCCCATTGATTTAGCGTTACAGAGAATTTTTGATATTATAATATGTTAGATTGTTGGAGCTATGTGTTAATAAAGTTATACTTTCCTAATGTTATAATTAGGAATGTAAAAAATATGCAAAATGCACATTTTGTGCAGTTGGCTCTTCAAACAGGTCTTTTTGTTTTCCAAAGCTGTTATCATTTTTCCTTTATTACTGAGGGGAGAACATCTACAATAGCAAATACAATGTTAAAAAACAGCTCATGTTCTTGTAATAATTGTTAGTTTACGACTAGGCTAAAGATATATAAATTTCTAATATTAATTTGAGTTAATTTTCTGCCTCTCATCTATGGTATACATAATGTTATTTATTATTGATGTCTTCATTCGTATATGTAAAGGAGAATAGCAGCTTGTAGCTCAGTAAAACGTGATGACAGCTCAAGCTGCTTCCCTCTCAACATTCATCAAATTGTCAGAGTTACCAGGTTGATGATTTTCTCTTTCTTTTTATTTTACACACTCCATTTGCACATTTTTTACATTCCTAGTTATAATAGCATGATACCGTTGGAGCAACTTGCTAATGAAGTTCACATGAGTACACAGTGGATTCACGTTGATTAAATTATTATTATTTCAACACCCCGGATCCGCAATAAAATTGTCAAGTGTTGACTGGTCTGCAGTTAGAAAAAGGCTGTGAATCACTGATTTAGATAGCCTAAAATAATTACGAATCCTTAAACAATAAAACGGATTCTCAAAATTTAAAAATTATATTACCTATATAATAAGTCAATTGGTAGTCAAGGAGAAGAACACATAACTTAAGTATGTATTTTTGAAAGGAATTAAATGATTTTAAGCTGATTTTTCACATTCTAACATACTTTGAAATAGTTAAATTTATTTGTACTATAAAATATATATAAATATATAGGGACTTTAATTAAAAGCAGGACGTAAATCTTAACAAACAATGTAGTTATCTTCTAAATTGGCTCTTAAAGGATTTATAATTATGAAAATATATATAATTTTGTACTGCATATATAGTGTTTATGAGCTGATAATAATTAATTTAAAGGACAATATTTACTTCTATCTTACATCTGCTATGAAATATAATTTATATATTACATATATCCACACATGAATACATATATAAATGTATAATTAAAGGCTACTTTAGAAGAAAAATTGAATATTTACTCATTGCTTATTTTCCTAAATTAAATTGAATTGACTTTGGTATGTGCATACATACATACATGGAACTTGAGCCTTTTTAGTCAATGCATGTAAAAGTGTAGAAATAAGAAGTGATATTAAATGTAATTTTAAGTTATATACATACATACATTGTTGTTGTTATCCCTTGTTGAATTTGAGAGTGTGCTCAACTACCAGAGGTAAAGGATTTAAAACCATCTCCTGGGTACGAATATGTAATAATGATGAAACATAATAAGATCTAATTTACTTTTTAATTAACTTTGCAAAATGATTTTGCTAATATTGAGGGAAAAAGATGGATCATCTCTCTATTCCTGATGGTGATATTTAATACTTTAATGACAAATTAAAGTCTTTTTTCAGTGTATATGTAGGTAATTTTAGTCACTGAGGTACCTGAGAAGGGAAATAAACTTTCCACTCTAATACCTTCAATGTCTATATAGTAAAGAAAATTGAATTTTGTTTGTTCTTGGAAATCAAAGGAAAAATATCAATGCCACAGGTCATTTTCATGTGTTTTGTGTACTAAATTAATGCCAGAGTACTATAGAGTATATCTAAATAAACAAATATCAATAAAGTTTTTAGAGGTAATATTTTTAACGAATTTGATTTTCTAATTTTAAGAATGAAGGACCTTGATCCAATCACGACGAGCTTTTTTGTCCACTCGCAATTTCAACTCACAAAAGGGAAAGGAAAACTTTGGTAAAATAACTGGTAGCCAGTCTTCTGTATTTTCCTTGTTGCCAACTTTTTAATATTGGCCAGAGCTATTATTTAGATATACACGACAAGCTTTTTTGTCTACTCACAACCTCAACTCACAAAAGTGAAAGAAAAAATTTGGAAAAACAACTGGTAGTAGCTACCCTTCTGTATTTTCCTTGCTGCCACCTATTTAATGTTGGGTAGAGTTGTTATTTAAATATACTATACATTGACGAATTCTACCAATATACAAATCAATCTTAATACTCCTTTATTAGTCAATAATTCAAAAAAAGGACGCGCAGTCCTTGATTAATTATATTTTTATGGATCAAAATCATAAATAGGAATAATACCCTTTTTGATTTCATAAGGCATAGAGTCAGCTGCATTAAATCATTCGAGTCAACTGATGAAAAACAGCTGAAGGTAGAATACATTGTGGTTTTT
Organism: Lepeophtheirus nordmannii; assembly: GCA_963680855.1. Classification (NCBI taxonomy): domain Eukaryota; kingdom Metazoa; phylum Arthropoda; class Copepoda; order Siphonostomatoida; family Caligidae; genus Lepeophtheirus; species Lepeophtheirus nordmannii. The sequence goes on along the minus strand of OY804520.1, from coordinate 3,256,492 downwards.
TTTATCCCAAAAAGCTCGTCGTGAATACTAGCCGTGAGGCCTTTCGACTGTGGCTAGGGAATAGTGTCACTATTTACTATTTTTTTAAATAGATACAATTGAATACATTCTTGCCAGGGGGTGCTCGTGTTTGTTGTGTCCATTGTATTATGTATATACCAGTAGTTTATACGTTACCGTTAATACGGTCAGTGATGTCACATATCTATTTTGATATATTTTACTCGGTAGCTTTTATCCACCTTGATACACGACGAGCTTTTTGGTATAAACAAAAACACACTGTATTCTCCTTTCAGCTGATTTTCATCATTTGACTCTTTTGATTTAAAGCAGCTGATCCAACGTATTATGAACTCAAAAAGGGTATTATTATTATTTCTTATTTTGATGCATAAAAAATATATTAAATCAAGGATTGCGCGCCCTTTTTTTTGAATTTTTGAATATTATTATACAAGTAATCACGATTGGTTTGTGATTGGTAAAGTTTATAAATATATAGTATATATAAATAATAAATTCTACCAAATATTAACAAGTTGGACACAAGGAAAATACAGAAGGGTAGCAGCTACCAGTTGTTTTTCCAAATTTTTCCTTTCCCTTTTGTCAGTCGAGGTTGGGAATGGACAAAAAAGCTCGACGTGATATCCTCACTCCACATATTATCAGTACATCTGACCCTCCCCTTGGTGAGGGGTTTTTCTATTCTCACTTATTTTTCTGCACTTTACACCGTTTGTCTATTTTCCACTCAAAATATACACCATTTGATATACTCAACAGTGTTGGCAACTAGATATGTATAGCTAAAAAAACCAACAAAAAAAAACAAACTAATCCCACACTACAAAAGATCGAAATAGCTAGATGTTCTGACATTAAATATTTCATATTTTATTACAAATACTTACAGTCTTCGTTACAGCCATTCTATAGTTAAGATCAATCAATGAATAAGCTTATTTGTTAAAATTAATGGGGCTATGTTTGCAATTAACAAAGAGATATCAGTATTTGTCGAAGATATGACATATACATAATTATATATTAACTTCACATTGCCTTAGTTTAGAAATGAATGAAGAAAAAAAATAAATCGTATTTGGAGATGAGAACTACATAATAATATAAATACATAAATTTTACAATCATTTATTCTTTTATTCTAAGTTTTCCTCTTCTACGAATTATGTATCATAAATACATTTAGTATATTCATTTTGAAACTATAAACATGCCTTTAAGTTCCTTAAAACATTGACAAATATAATTTTGACATATAAATTAAAATGAAATTTTAAACTGCGTCATTATATTATGATATAATTACATTATTAAATGTAATGTACACAGAATTAAATAAATGATATGTACTTCCAAATCCTGATAAGGAACATTTGATTAGGAAGACCTTTAAAGTAACCTTTATAAGAAATAAAAGCTTTGATTATTTCAAATAAGTACATAGACTACAAATAAGATGTAAAGTAAGTAAATAATGAATTTGTGCATTGTTTTTAAATTCAAAGGAGCTAATTTCCGTGTAAATAGAATAAAATAGTATAATGACTCTAGTTTTGATCAATAGTTAATTTGTTTCTATACGACTCCCATTTTGCTAAAGAAACGTTTTATGTAATGTGTGTGAATTAGCAGCGTAGGTTCGAGCCCCCTGGCTGTGCACCTACGTGCATATAGAACACAAGCTATCAAACAAAGTAGCAAAATACACCTGTTAGCTGCTGGGAGATATTTCTTTACTTTTTCCACGCAAGATGTCGTTTTTAAAGTAAATATGTGTCAAGTCAACAAGAAACCAAGTTTATCTGAAATGTTTCAAAAATGAGTGTGAACTGCACTCATATTATTTTTGAAGACATTGTTCTCTTTCGTTTGTATTAATAGAAGTATATTTTGATTAATTAAATAATGACTCCAATAATAATTGCAACTGTATTATAGGCAAAAACCAACTGCCACTAAATAAATCTCTGAGTTTATAAAAAAGATGGACGTTCTTTCAGGAACCATATCAGTTTTAACATCAAGCATCAATTCATTCACCCCATCAAATTAAAAAAACATTCATAAACCATAGTCATATCATGGCAAAAGTATTAGTAAACAACACTCACGCCTTCATAATCTACACGATGAGCTTTTTTGTCCACTCACAACCTCGACTCACCAAAAGGAAAGGAAAAATTTGGAAAAACAACTGGTAGTAGCTACCCTTCAGTGCTTTCATTGTTGGCAACTTTTTAATATTGGACTCAGTTTCTATTTAGATATACTATAAATTGATAAATTCAATCAATGTCATATCAATCTTAATACTTGTTTATTATTCAAAAATTCAAAAAAAAGGGCGCGCAATCCTTAATTTAGTATATTTTTTTACATATCAAAATCAAAATAATAGTACTCTTTTTGAGTTCATAGCACGTAGAGTCAGCTGCTTTAAATTAAAGGAGTCAACTGATCAATATGATATGTGCAAACTAAAAAAAAGATTCATTGTCGCAAGATGGCGCAGAAATCTGGTGTAAGCTACGTTCACATCCAATTGTTTTTTTGTCTTTTCAATTGTAGTTTAACTATTTATATATAAATAAATGAATTACAGACAAAAATACAACTCCTTCAAGGAGTTAAGATGATAATAAATAAGCATGACTGTATAAGTAAAATGTAGAGTTTTAGTCCTCTATATAGTAACAGAGACTTACGTACATACTTGAAAACAAATTTAACAAACTTCAATAATAATAATTATAAATAAACTTAAAAACAAGTGCAAATAACAATAATTTTGAGCCTATTTTCTTTTTGGAAGAAATAAATGCAATCAAGATCTCATTCTGTTATCTCTACCATTCATTGATTTATTGGATAGAACACCATACTAATGGACGTATACCTATATACTAAGATTTTATCAATCAGTTTTAATAAAATTAGCTTTAAAATCCATGTTGTACACTATAATTTAAGAGAAACTAAAGTTTGATCGTTTCTTTTAATAAATTAAAAGTTAATTAATTAGTTATTATTGACTACGACTAATGAAAATCCTTTTTTAAATAAAAAGTTTTGATTATCTCATCAATGCCTCCTTGTATAAAAACCCTGCGTCATAGGTCTTTAAATGACTCCTAAATATTTGACTGTTATATTTATGAGGTAAAAAAAAACTACTTAAAAGTGGATTTTCTCCTTTTCAATATTTGAAAACAAACTTGCTTTCTTGTTGACTTGACACATATGTTTTTTGGTTGTTGTTTTTTTGACATAATTTCTTTATAAATATATATAAATCATCATATATGTATATTATGTCTATAAAAAAGCACTCAAATCTTGACGATTTATGTATGAGTACAATATGTATATACAATAAATGACATCTGCAACAAATTTCATGTAAAAAGAAATTGCAAAAAATCAAGGACTCGAATGAACGCTGAATAATCTTTCTTCAAAACATTTAAAATCCCTTCGTAACATCAATCATAGAGAGGCTCTTAGACTCGATTTGAATTAGTGATGTCAACAAAATTAAGATAGTTCCGGAGTTCGGCTGGGTTTATGAGTGACTGGAACTGACGATTAGTACGCCTATTAATTAATTATTAGCTTTTTGAGGATAACTAATTGATTAGTTATTATTGACAATGGCTTCCTCAACGTAGTATTTGAAAATAAGTTTCAGATTATAAAAATAGATTTTTATTCTCTTTAGTCAAATTTCAAAAGATTCACCCTGCGGATCCACTCATGAAAATGTTAATTAAGAAGAACTAGATAAGGGGAGGGGGGGGGGAGTGTATCAACTCTCCCTCCCTATTATAAAGGAGCCTACTTTATGCCTCATATTTTAATTCAAAATTATTTTTGTATTTGTAGTTTGTACAACAAAGCGAAATTGATCTTTTTCTTATAAGAAACAAAATTAGTTTTTCTGTACAAAATGTCGTTTGTCTCAGAGTGTGAATTTAGTACATCAGAGTCTAGCACCAAATAATACATATTATATATAGGAACGTAAAAAATATGCAAAATGCCGCGTGCTAGATTTTGTGGAGTTGGCACTTTTAACAGTACTTTTTGTTTTCGAAAGCTGTAATCATTTTTCCAATATTACTGAGGGGAGAACATCTACCTGGTAGTAAAGATCTAACATGAAGGAATACATGCATTAAGGATAATAAAGCAAATAAAATGTAAACAAAAAGGGCTCAAGTCCTCGTATAATAATTAATTATTAGTTAAAAATATATAATTTCCTGACATTAATTTCACTTAATTTTCTGCCTCTCATCTATGGTATACATACATAATGTTATTATTTATTATTGATGTCTTCATTTGTATATGTATATAATGGAGAATAACAGCATGTAGCTCAGTAAAACGTCATGACAGCTTAAGCTGCTTCCCTCTCAACATTCATCAAATAGACAGAGTTACCAGGTTGATTTTCTCTTTCTTTTTATTTTACACACCCCATTTGCATATTTTTACATTACTAGACATCAACTAGTGGAGTGCCAAAAATTCGACTCTTATACCTAGACCAAAATTTGTACTGAAACAAACACACACAAAATGCCAATTTTGATGATCTTGACTTCGATGAGCTTTAAAAAAAACACTAAATAACCATAAATTAACAAACAGGCTTTTAATTTAAATAAAATATCCTTCTTTTAGATGACTGATAAATCAAAAAATTTTGATAGCAATTTTGCTGAACTAAATTTGTTATTTTAACCAAAATGTGTGTAGTATATTGATAATGTTTAATAATTTTTTTTTTCATCAACAGTATAAATTTTCAAAAAGTTAGAGGCATTGAGCAACCTCTAGATATTTATCCAAATTTGTTTTTTCAAAAACAAAAAATGCTTTTTGAGTATTAGACCATTTTCACTTTTTATTGAAAGATGTATTTAAATACAAACGTTTTGGACGACTTTTGTATCTACTCCTACTCCCTACGCCCCTAGGATCCCCCTTAGGTCAAAACAAAGACTGAAATCTGCATTAAAAATGCTTGCGGATCATTATTTTGTAAAGCGCTTCTATGCTTAAATTAAAGTTGAAGTTGGAAAATGGGCCAAAAAAGCTGAAAAGTAGGTTTCGATTTTTTTTGTTATTTTTTTGGCTATTGACAGCCTTTAGAGGCTATTTGATAGATTAAGAGGCAAGACTGAATGGCTTATCACTACTTCCTTTTAAACAATAAAGGAACCTTTGTAAGGAACCCTCCAATTTCTCACGAACACCTTTTTTGCAGTGTAGTATTTTCACCAGATTTGCAGAGGTTCGCTTTAGACCATTATAGTAAAATATATGCGAAATCATTTCTTAGTGAAAATGCATAATCTCATAGGGAAGGTATTTGACTCATTACAGCCATTCAATTACATTATCATAAAGTAATTATCCCTTCTTTGATGACTTTCAATATTTGCTCTCTATATTCCTAAATTAATTAATTATTAATGATCATATGAATATACATGCATAAATAAGAACCTTAAAAGAACATATAGTTTGATATAATTAATTAATTATAATATATAGTTAATCCTTTTCAAAAAAAATATAAGAATATGTATGTATTTATGAAAGTAAATTATATGAAGACACGGGTTCTTGTTAGAGGAGCAGTTCGTGTGAGAGTTTAATTTTTTTTAAATTAAAAAAAAAACAACTCTAAATGATTTTGTGAATGAATGTCAACTTATTGTGTGTTTGAAGGGAGGGGGAGTATTATCTGTAGGAATGTAAATAATATGCAAAATGCCGCGTGTGAGATTTTGTGGAGTTGGCTCTTCGATCTGTAATTTTTGTTTTCCAAAGCTGTTATCATTTTTCCTTTATTACTGAGGGGAGAACATCTACCTGATAGTAAAGATCTCGAATGAAGGAATACATGCATAAAGCAAAGAAAATTTAAACAAGAAGGGTTCAAGTCCTCGTATAGTTATTAGTTAAAAGTATAATATTTTTATATATGTTAATTTTCTGCCTCTCATCTATGGTATACATAATGTTGTTATTTATTATTGGTGTCTTCATTTGTATAAGTATAAAAAGGAGAATAGCAGCTTGATGCTCAGTCAAACGTCATGACAGCTCAAGCTGCTTTCCTCTCAACATTCATCAAATTGTCAGAGTTACCAGGTTGATTTTCTCTTTCTTTTTATTTTACACACCCCATTTGCATATTTTTTACATTCCTACTTATATATGTGTCAAGTCAACAAGAAAGTAAATTTGTTTTCAAATATTGAAAAGGAGAAAACCCACTTTTAAGTAGTTTTTTTACTTGATAAACATAACGGACAAATATTTCGGAGTCATTTTAAGACCTATTTTTGCTAAAATGTCACTTTAATCAAAAACCACCAAAATTGTTGTTTTCTATTCAATCGAGTAGTCGGATAAGTGTGTCGACTGCACATGTAGCCGATATGGTCCCTGAAAGAGCGTCCATTTTTTTCATAGCCCCAGAGATTTATTTATTGGCAGTTGGTTTTTCCTATAATTTACTTGCAATTATTATTGGAGTCATTATTTAATTAATCGAAATGGACTATTAAAACAAACAAAAGAGACTGTCTTCAAGAATAATATGAGTGCAGTTCACACTTATTTTTGAAATATTTCAGATAAACTTGGTTTCTTGTAGAACTTGAAAAATATTTAAAAATAACACTAGTTTCAGGGAAAATATTAAAGTTATAGATAAATTATAATTTTATAGTGTATTCTTAGCCAAATATACAACAAATGTAGATTGAAATTCATTGGTTCTTCTTTTAGCGGGAGATCTTTTCTCCACAATTATCAAATGAAGAATGAATGAATATTCAAAAAAAGTACAAAAGTACCAATCGTTTTTCATTTTCTAATCATAAAACTATTTTTTTTTATTTACAACAACTTATTTATAATACTTGGAGCTTATAATCTTAACCGTTTACTCACCTGCAATGTTTTTAGTGGTTGTCGATCTGGATTTTTTTATTTTCCAAATCTGTTATCATCATTCCTTAATATAATATAATCTTTTGATAGGTATTTTGTATTTATTTCCCTCTCAATGAATGTCAATGACTCTCCCTGTAAAAGGGTGAGAGAATAGTTGTTTGTATCTTATACAGTAAAATTTCATGACAGCTGACACTGCTCTCCTCTCAAGCATTTATCAAATTGTCAGGGTTACCATGTCCATTTTCACTAATAATAATATAACAATCATGCGTCAATTAATGGGAGTTAACTTCCCCCCCCCCCACCCCATCTCTTATAGTCGTTGTATCAAGAGACTTGCTATGTGAAAAGTACAATGAAATATTCACCTGCATCCATGACAACTTTTAAAGACGAATTAATAAAAGTTTCTGTTGAGTTTAAGACAGATTTACATATTCATTTCTTTAAAAAGTTTGAAGGTTTTGTTAAGATAATTTTTTACATGAAAAGATTGCTACACCTGGAAAAGGAAATCTATTAACTTCTGTCCAAACAAAACTTCTTTTTTTTCTTTTTAGATGGAAATACTCAATATCTGAGTCCTTGAAACTATAATCTTAAAATAGTTCCTTAATAAATAAGGCGCAATGATTAGACAGTGAACAAGGAGTTCTACAAATTTCAATAGCTTGAACAGGAATATACAAACTACAACCAATAATAATAGCCCATAGATTTCTTTTGATCCAATGCAACTTAATATTAAAAAAAAAAAAAAATTAAAAATGCAAGAATTTATTATCAAAAAAACAAAACAAATAGGGCCTTTTTTTTCGTTCACTAAGTCTTAGAGCCCTAGAAACCAATAAATTAGTTGATTTAAAAAAAAGAAGGAAAGTTAATTGTCGAATATTAGATTCTCGTAAATATATCGTATATAGTTTAATATTATTTCCAAATTGAGCACTGATGTAGCCACATGAACGAACATATATATATATGTAGATCGTTAGACTAAAGAAAGTTTCATACTTTCCTCTGTCTTTCTTTTCGCGCCGTATAATGTGTTCCTGAAAGGGCCATGACTTTCTCAACCAGACAGATTGTACCTACAAAAAAATGCTTTCAATCCTTTCCCATTCAATAAAGTGCTTTCAATCATGTTCAATTTCAATAGGAATACAGAACATCCCAGGAGTGACATTCCTATTGCATCTGCCACATCCTCTATCTGAGAGAAAATACATCCTCATATTAACAAAAAAAAAACATCTGCGTATGACCCTTCACCTGTACATATATTATGTACGTTATAAGCTCATGAATGGAATTTTTTTTTTTTTGTATCATGAATTGAAATGAATGAATGAATATTAGTGTGCCTCTGCTCCCTTGCATTTTAATTCTTTAAAAGCATTCAAATAAATGTTGTTGTATAGTCTGACTCCTACTGAAATTAAATTAAAAGAAGCCCTAATTTCAACCATACATATGACTAATTCAATAGTTGTGTTTTTTAATATAATGCTATGATATAATGTGCACTATGAAATTATTATCTTGAATAATGGAAACTGTATTTGAGAGCTTATTAATAATGACATAGTTTAAGTACAGATACGTAACACGTGCCAAACCAATATATATCTTCCCAATTTCCCCTGACTTATTACAGTACTTGACGTTATATTTTCACCAGTGTCCGTGAGGAATGTGGGAATCCGTATTTGATGGTTCATATGATTAGAAGATAAATATGATCCAATCAAAATTAAATATGAATCTTCCCTATTTTAAACATTTGTGAAAGTACCCTCAACTGTTAAAGAATCCCTTTCATTAACAAAGGAATTCTTGCTAAACGACAAATGCCCCCATTCCAATTACTTTTGAATTGTCTATAAAGCATATACAACATCTATGTGTCAAGTCAACAAGAAAGCAAGTTTGTTTTCAAGCATTGAAAAAGAAAAAGTCTACTTTACAGTTTTTTTACTTGATAAACATAACGGACAAATATTTTGGAGTCATTTTAAAACCCCTAAGGATATGGTTTTTGCTAAAATGTCACTTTTAATCAAGAAATTAAGGATTGTTGTCTATCCAAGGGAGCAATCGGATAAATGTGTCGACTGCACATGAAGCCGAGTTGGTCCCTGAAAGAACGTCCATCATTTTCATAGCCCCAGAGATTTTTAGTTGCAGTTGGCTAAAACCATCTGTTCATCTGTTGTAGAACTATTAGGAATCAACTAAATCTGCTATCATGCTCACCATGAACCATAGTAATAGTAATTACATAGTCAGAAGTACCAAATGATTTTGTTTCTTGATTGTGGCCAGTATTTTTGGCTCCTATAATTAAGTTGCAATTATTGGAGTCATTATTTAATTAATATAAATACATATACTATTAATACAAACGAAAGAGAATACCTTTAAGAATATGAATGCAGTTCACACTCATTTTTGAGATATTTCAAATAAACTTGATTTCTTTTTGACTGGACACATATAATAACGCATATTCATAAATACCCTTTTATAGTTATTATATAATATATATGAAAGAGGCACAATTTTAATAACTAAACATTCATCAAATTTCGAATAATTTTTTTTTTGGGGAAATACATGGATTCATTTTATTAGAGTACTTAAATTTCACTTTTCTACTTTTGTTCTTTAATCTATACATATATATACAATATAAATAATACATATAAATGTATAAAGGCCTAATGGTTTTCTTCAATTAAATGCACTTTTTGAGTGCATACTACTTTTATTGCAGACCATTTAATTTCAATACCCCACACTTACATAATTCCTTCAATGAGAAATTATAAAATAATATCTTAAAAATGAAATTAATGGCTTAACTTTTTATTTAAACAATTTGTGCATGTTTATTGTTGATGTATTCATTTCATTACTGATGGTTTTAGAGCCAAAGATAAAATTACAATATGCACTCCTAAATATTGTTTTCCAGGACCCCAGAATTTGGTTACACTGCATGCACAGTAAAGCCAGCTTTACTGTTCATATACTTTTACCAAATGTCATGGATCCAAGGAAAATTTTGAAAAATTCGCGGCAAGAATTTTGAAATACATAAATACCAACATGTATTTTAAGAATCAAACAATTGAGCAATTCTGGATCCTGTAACTTGTTCCTTGATTTCTTTAATATGCTAATACTTGGAATCTGAGGAAACTATCATTTTACATTTAATATACTTTTGAAAAAAATTAAGTATCTCGAAAATATATGTTTCAAAATAGATGCTAGCCATCATCTCTGTACTTGGGCACAAATAGTCTAAAAGGAAATAATTCCCTCAAATCCCGAATATTAACAGAATTATTAAAGTCAAAAAACCGTCGAAATTTCTCAACATCCTTTCCCAGATATTAACAGAAATTAAAGTAACAACATTCATTTTTGTTTTGTTTTGAATGTTATTAAAGCATTTCTATGAAACACTCTGGATTATGATCCTTCAAATCCAGGAGTCAGAAGACTGTTTCAAAGGGCAATTTACAAAAGTAAATATTGATTTTCCCTACGAGTATTAGTTCGATTTTTAACATTGTAAATTAAATGGATTCAAATGGAATTTTAATTTATACTAAAGGTAATGATAGAGCAAATCATGATGCGTATGTTATTATGACAAAGTTTTTAACTTTATTTTGTATACAAGAAACTTGGTGCATTCCTTTCACTGAAGGTTTCTTGTCCCTTTTTAAAGCTTTTACATGTGAATAAATTATCATGAAGACTATTTTTCATATTAGATAATATCATATTTCTTTCTTCATAAACGATAAATATATAAAAAACATATAGATAATGGCTTCAAATACAGATATGGTAAGGTAGACAGTTGTTCTCTTTTCTTTGTCTCTTCTTGTCCAAGGCATTCCGAGACTTTTTTTATAAATTAATGAAATGTCCATAAATCAAGAGAATTCTTGATTTTGTATCCTAATAACTCGCTGAAAATCAACTGCATTGCGTATATTAATCATATATAACTTTGAAGGTTTTTGCTGTTTTTTTTGGTTTTTTTTAGTAGAAAATAACGCCCCAATGTAATAGCTATACATGTATACATTAGATGTTTGTTAACTTTTTTACTTGAGTTGTTTATATAGAGAAGGTTTCGTGAAAAAAGAAGGATGCAGTTCATTATTGCGAACATTCAATAGACATAATAAAACTCTATACCTTTTCAAGTTCAGCCTGGGAATAAGCAATTGAGTGGGTGCATGAGTGCTTAAGAAAAGCAAAGGATGTATATGGAGGGCCAGTAGACTTTGCAATTGAGTATGCTCTGGCCCACTCCCGGATTGAAGACGTTTTGAATGAAGAAGAGTTTTCAATTCACAAAATTAGTAAGACTTGGGCCTTAGAGTCCAAATATGCTCAATCCAATTGAGCATATTTGGTCAATATTGAAAGCCTTGGTGAAAAGAAAATTAGCTCGAAAAATTGAGAATATTTTAAATGCTGAAAGAAATGATTGCAGCATTTCGGAGCAAAGATCAAGGACAGCTCTGGAGCACTTAATTGAATACAATTACCTCAATGATTTGTAATAATTGTATTGCTAGAATCCATAATTGTTTTGTATATAGATGTGATTAATTTTGTTGACATGAGATTCTAATAAATTTATTATTATGGATATTAAATTCCATGAACATTATTCTTTATTATTTATTCCCATATTGAACTTGCTTATTCCCATATTTAATTTACTTATTCCCATATTGAACTTGAAAAGGTAAAGAACCTACTGGTTTTATTTAACTGGTAGTTATATACCTATAATTTACTTATAAAGTAGCTTTGTTCTTCAAAAACAACCAAAAAACAACCAGTTTTCCTTACTTCCTATTATCACTTCTTCCTGCACTTAATTATTTGTATTTGAACCTATGTATAGTATAACACTTATACTCATTTAGAAACATGTGACCCATTCAACATTTTTTATCTGACTTAAACCCATACTTTCTGTACGTATAAATAAGTTAAAAACCAACTCGGAGCACTGTTTTTGAAAGAGGGGACATACATAGATACATAATTATTTTCGATTCACAGAATTTCCTGATTTTAATTTGAGTATGAGCTCTAGTCAAGACTCAAGTAATTAATGTCAAATGACGAGATGAGTCTTGAGTTATCAAATGAATGACTCAAATATACTTTGATAAGCATAGATAGATAGATATCTACACAATTACTCATAGTACGGGGAATATCAAACGATTAATTCTGACGGGTTAAATCCTTTGAAGGGCATAGGATTAACAAATAGTTCTCAAGCAAGATAATATTTTTATAATCATATGTTTGCAAATCACAGACAAAGCTTTAGCCGCTTATGGAAGCCATTGAATTGTCACTTGTTTTCCGGAAAATTTAGATAGGGTTAGATAGTCGACATAGGACTCTGTTAAACTATTTCCTAGTTAACTATAAATTGATCAAATATTGTATAAATCTAAGAAAAACAAAAAGTAAATTTTGTTATCATTTTGAGTCATAAGTTGACAAATTCTATACTGAATTATTCAAACTATATGTAAGCTACATTCTATAAATCTTTTAATTTATACTCTGCAATATACTATGTACAAAAATAGGATTTAACGGATGTATCTGTGATAAATGGAAATATTGACCGATTATATGCGGTTTTAGATTAACCCGTGAATGCTTGCATTAATTAAGTATTACCGATATTTATTTAAAAGAAAAAAAATAACATCAAATGAATTTACTTATGAATTGTAATTCTAAACATGGCCGAAGCAGCCATTTTTAAACTTGCCTGTAAATAAACAGTTTTGTAATTGTAGTGATGAATAAGGAAAATTATACATAATACGATGGTTATTCTTATGTTTTGTATAATAATTTTTTTTATTGTGTTTTTCAAGGGTTAATTTGGAAGAAACCAAATCGACTGATTCATCTGTAATCGATTTTAAATGAACAAAACCTCCTCATAATAGAGTAATAACAAAATCTTTGTTTTTTTTCTCTTAATACCCATCAAAAACGTGCTCAAGGGCTCATTAATTAATATTCATAGCAAGGACTTTCATCCTTCATAATATTAAATCTATGCACTATGGACTTTAAAAGCGGTTTTTTTTTTTTGCATATATAAGATTAAGAAATGTATTTTATTTAATTGACTTTCTAGAGATTAAATTAACTTACATATATATACTAGTTAAAGCACGGACTTGTATCCTTGATGTAACATAATTCCAACATTTTGAAGACTCCTTCGTTTGATGCTTTAATGTTGTACCTTAATATTGCAAGATTTGTAATAATTTCTGTCTAGTGGGCTTTATGCCAGATAATAGGTATATTGAGATATTATTAAAAGTAAACAATATACAGAGCATCATCTGTAAATGGCAGTTAATTTGATCGCACAGTGCTATTTCAATCTATAAAACCATTATATATGGATACTATATGTACATTGAATACTTATTTAAATAAATGATTTATCTATTTAAAGAACAGCAAGAAGGGGCACTGCCGATTGAAAACTAGGCTCAAACACTAAAACTAAATCAACTATGTATGTACATATTATACAGATAAAAGTTCTAATTGAATATTCTACTACACACTTTGAATATTCGAGCTATGCCAATCAACGTTCAAAACCCTTTTAAGGGGCAAGAAGGAGTAAGTAGAAAATACGTGAGAGAAGGTTGGAGATACCATTGTGTGTTGGAGGAGTCCTTATTGCTTGTAAGAGCAACATAAAAACTTAAAAAAAATGTGTCTTCAATTTAGTTTTTAATTTTAAATTAAGAAATTGAAAGAAATATGGTGTTCAAGGTTGCGTTATATAAAGTTACAATAATGTTCCGAAAATAAATTATATTAATTTTGTTGTATATATATACAATATTAAAAAGTTGGCAACAAGGAAAATACAGAAGAGTAGCTACCAGTTGTTTTTCCAAATTTTCCCTTTCCCTTTTGTGAGTCGAGGTTGTGAGTGAACAAAAAAGCTCGACGTGATATAATATAGTCCTTCACTGAATTTTGCCATCAGTTTTTATTTTTCTACTTCTACTTCTCGTATTAGAACGTTGATTCGTTGAACTCATTTACTCTTATTAAGCTATGAAACATTTTCTATATAGTATTAAATTAAGAATAAGTCCATAGTTGGGAAGAATTGTCAACCTACCAAATGAATTTGGGCCTTTTTTCTCTTTTTTATGGGAAGAAACGTTGCGAGGTACATCTTGTATCCTTTCTTTTTGATATGGTGACTCGTTATGTATATTTTATTAGGATCTGGAAGTAGATGAATTATTTTCAAATAGATTCACTTGTATGATAAATTTTCTCTTACGTTTGTTCTATATAGTAGTATAAAAAATAAACAGAAGATTTTATGTGTTCAGTTGATTATTGTTAAATAAGTGCGAGTACCTAGCATTCATTTATATTTTATTATATTTTTAACAAAATGACATTAAAATTGACTTTAAAATAAAAAGGATACATTAAAAAATATAATAACACAAATTCATATATTATGTACTATTTGCTAGCTTGTTTCCAATACCAACTCTACTGTCTCCATTATTATTATTTATATACTATTTATTGAAATTTGATTTATAAGGTTTGATATTGTCGAGGATTCCCTACGTTATCTGCTAGCGAGGTTTATGAAGATTGACAACGAGCGCTTCGCTATAATATCCCATAATTTGTGAACAGTTAGACATTAAACCTGAAATAATTAATTAGTTCATAAATTTATGTTAATGTCAAACAATGCAAATCTTTTAAAAACATACGTCTCTGTTTCCAATTAATTAACTCATTATATAGCAAATAATCTTCAAAAATAAAATGCAGTCACAAAACCACATGCAGCAGCCACCATTACAGCCTGAATGTATAATATCCTGAAATTAAAATAACGAAATGAATTCATTTATAAAAACTATCCACAAAAATTAATTCTAACTCTTTGGTGCAATTATTTTCATATAAAAGTTTGGCATGCTCTTCGTATGATAGCGTCGTTTTACGAGATGGTGGCTCCATCGTCTTTTCTTGCTGTTTTAAGCAACAGGCCATTCTCAAAGCATTTGGAACTTCTTGATGAGTGGAACTCTCGGAATGACCTTTAATGTAGTAACAGAAATTTAATGGTAAAAAAATAAAGGATGTACATGAAGGCATTACTTGATTCCAGCTCCTTGTACTCCACTGGTTCTTTACGCGTAAAATAGAGTAATCCATTCAACTGAAATAAATGAATAATTTGTTACCACAGAGTTTAAAATAAAATAGGTTATTATATTATATAATCAACCTACATAGATATATATTTATTGAATTTCACTTTATAGAATATAAGAATAAAAACAGACATAGTTGTATATTTTTAAAAATTCACTTCTCAAACATTAATTTGATCCTTAAAACAATACCAAAATTGCCATTTTTTATAGAAAAAGACAATTATTCATGCATCCAATAGCAGTTATTTTAGGAATTCCAACCGGTTAAAATAGATTTTTTTGATTCTATCCCATAGTTCGTAAATAATTAAAAATACCTCCCCAAGTCGAGCTTTGCTCGTGAGGACGTATGAATCTAAATCGAGTACCACATTTTGTAAAAATATCTTTAGGGAATTCAAGATTCAATAATGACTGTCGTTTAAACTTAAAAATGACTTTGGATTGAGCCTTCTTTTTTCTGGAGCGTCTTTTCTTTATCTCCATTACCCAGTTGGGCTTCACGGATGATACCAAAATTACGGAATTACTATTTGACTCGTAGAGTTCCACAAAGGCACAATATTTTGACATGTTCTTTCGTCGCTTCTTTCTCACCAAGAGTCCTCTTTTTGAAAAACATATGTACTGTCCCTTTGAATAGAGTCTTGTATAGAGTAAATCATTTGAAAAGTCATAGCAAGATTGTTTTTTTAGGTATGTGGGCGACTCTGCTTGAATACCAATTTGAGTATCTTGAATCCCGACAAATACATCCCAGCAAGAATTTCTCATAGAAACAATGGGACTCTCTGATAGCCGAGTGCAGGCTATATCTTTTGTTGAGTACTCCATTAAATCTACTTTTGAAAGAAAACACAAAATACCAACAATCAAAGCCCAAACCATGTATGAAGTTAAAATTAATTTATCCTAATACTTAAATTTTCAAAACTTGTAGCACATCGACTCCAGACACTATGATTATTATTATTATTTTTAAATCAATTAAAATCATTTTTTGAAATGTTTTAATTAATATTTTGATAAATTAAAGTTTTTATCAAATAAATGTTGAGAAATGAATCCACTTTAAAAAAAAAAAAATTAGGAATTAGGAAAAGTTACATTCTTACCTTATGCTCTGGAATAGGATCTGAGGCAAGGGACACGCAAATTATAACTATCCCTGTTAGAAAGAACAAGAAGGTACCGTAATGAAGGAAATGAAAGTTGCCGATGAAGTGTTTCACAAAAGTAGGCCTTCAATAGAAAATAAAATGAGAGTAAATAATTGAATACAGTTTACAAAGATACCGTAAATCAGGCTTTCCACATTCAGGAGGTGAGTATATTATTTCCAAAGTCAAACGTATCATTCCAAATACGAATCCAGTTATTAAGCCCCAGAAGGCTCCCTGAAACAAATCATTTTAAGAGGTCTAACAATTAAATATAAGTATTGATAACTTACGGATTCAGTCATTCTTTTCCAAAACAAGGCTAATAGAAACATAACAGTCACTTGTGGAGCTAAGTATGCAGAAATAGCTTGAATATACACAAACAACTGTGCATTTCCAATAAATGAAATGACGGGCATCCAAAAAACGGATATTAAAACCAAAAATAAGACAAAGCAACTGTTTTTGTTTTTTTAAAGAAAAAAAAAGATCTTTTATATACATTTATATATTCATCGTAAATCACGCTTTAATTACCGTCCAACAATGACTTGCTCAATCTCTGAGCAATTCTTTCTGAAACGATTCCAAATATCTATAGTAAAAACAGTTGAGGCAGAATTGAAAATTGAAGTCAAAGAAGACATGAGAGCAGCTAACATAACGGCAATCATGAGGCCCCTAGCTCCATTCGGCATTAAAGTTAAAACCAATCGAATGAAGGCAATGTTGGAACATCCACCTCTTTCATTGCAAATATTTTCACAAACATCAGGATCCGAGCATCCAACCTTTTAATGAATTATTATTAACTTATTATGTACAAAATATGTGTTTGTATATATTGTGAGGAGAACTTACATCATTCTTGAAAAGGACTCGAGCTGCCATTCCAGGTAAAACCAGGAGGAATAAAGGGAGAAGCTTGATATATCCAGCTAACAAGCACCCAGCTTTAGCATGACTTATATTCTTAGCAGAGAGTGTTCTTTGAACAATTACTTGATCCGCACACCAATACCATATCGAGGATATCGTTATGCCCAAATATCCAGTCCAAGGAATGCTTCCATCATCAACAGGTCTAAAAAAGTGCATGAAGTTGGGATCTATTGCACCACATGATACGTTCTTTCCATCCACTAATTTATATGAACTATAGTTACGATCCGCTTCTGCTTCTGAATACTTTTGTAGAAGGCTCTCATACCCTCCAACCTTATCGAACGCTATCCATTTTGTAAAAGAAATCAATTAGTCTAAACAACGTTTCCTTTATATTGAGGAGAATTAAATTTACCCAAAATCATGAGATAAAATGATCCAGCAAGCATCAAAATTGTCTGGACAAAATCCGTCCATATCACAGCAGATAAACCACCGGCTATAGTAAATACGCATGCAATTATGAGAAGCACTGCGACGGATAAGTAAAATCCACCTTCTCCCTTCCATCCCAACGACTCTTTAATAAAGAGTGAGCCAGCGTATAAATCAGCCTAATTTAAAAAAGGTAATAACTCAATTGTAAATGTGTAAATATGTTGGATTGCATGACTCACGGATATTTTAGTAAAGATATATAAAAGTAAAGCTTGGAACGAGAGAAAAATACGAATCCTTTGCCCTCCAAACCGACTACACATGTACTCAGGCATAGTTACAACCCTTGAAGAAGTATACACGGGTACAAAGTACCAGCCAAGAATAATGAGAACAATAAGGCTCTGAAAAAGAAAAGAATAGAATTTAGAACAAACCAAATGCAGGATTTATTTTGTATTATTGGCATACGTTTAATTCATAAGCTCCATTTATAATTCCAGAGCTAGCTCCTGAGCCTGCTAAACCAATGAAATGTCCAGACCCTATATTACTTGCAAATAAAGAAGCTCCTACCTATATTAAGTACAAAAGTAAGGGATGAGTGTAACCATTTGTATATATGTATAAGTCTTACAGGAATCCAGTGCATGGTTTTTGAAGCCAAAAAGTATCCATCAACTGTATTTCCACTGCTTTTACACGATGCCTGTTTTGATCATGAGGTTTTATTATGAAAATTGAATGAATGTTTCAAAATTTGTAAGGAATGTAGTCTTACCCAAATACCAACGCCTATAACACCTATAAAGTAGCATAAGATGACAGCATCATCTGTCCAATGAAGCTTATTTTCTGATTCTAGTTCATCCATGATGATGTATCATTAAAATATGGTCTGTAAGGTAGAAATAATATTGATTTATAACTGTAGTACATCAGTAGATATCACCATTCATTTGAAAGAATATAATATAAAGTAATACACAAAGATCCTCTCCGCTCTTCCTCATCTAAATTCTCTCTACAAACTGATTAAAGAAGGGTTGGCATTATCACACACACCTGTTATAGTGTGTAATAATGATTACTATTTTGCTTGTTAATTTACTATAGATGGAATAATGATTAATGACATTGTTTTTATAAGTACCCTCGTCATGGAAAGTGTTAACTTATAGGATTATACCAAGGGCCTATATCAAATATAGAACACTTTCATAAAATAATACTAATAATTACTTCATATCTAAAAACTATATGCATATTCTTAATTAACAACACATACAAATGTAAATTTGAATTCATATTTATCAAAAGCTACTTTAGAGGTTGCGTGGTGTTATTTAAAGATAACTTCCGTTAAACAAATATACACTCATTTTGTATTTCTTTAAGAGGCTCTGAATTTTTATCAACATCAAATCAATAAAAACAACTTTTTTATAGTTCATAGTTTGTTTCAAATAATTATTAAGCTTAATGTTGTCGAGTAAAAAGCTGGATAAAAAGATCGATAAAAATACTTATAATTAATATTTTTTACATTAGAAAACAAACAGGAAATTCTTTTGTTTACTTGCTATTTAAATAAGTATTAGTATTATAGCTTAAAAGCCTGTGTGGCTGACATATAGAACGTGATTGAAATTTAAAAAAGAATCAATTGGATTTAATGATATTCATAATATATTTATACAAATTAAGGACAAACTCTGCTGTTCATTAATACGACCTTATTACCAAATTCGATTTCAGACTATGAACCACAATATTACATCAAATATATAATTTAATGCATACTTTCAAATATTATTTAATGGATACAATTGTAATATCCTTGCATATATTCTCTATGAGATTGTCATATTAACTAAATTTATTCAAATAAGGAATTGAAAATTCAATTATGTTGAATTAAGTTACTACTATTTTGCAAATCTTTGAGCTCAAGTCCTTAACAAGACTCTAGTCAAGTCCATTGGAATAATGTGCTATGTCACATAGATATAAGGCCAATTAATTTCTAATGTCATGTTATATTCTTTTAAAATACGACGACAAACGTGAACTTCCGTTAATTTCAGTATGGTTACTCCTGATGCTATTTAAGTTGGAAATTGACTTGCTATTGATACATTTTTTGAAGAGAACAAGGACTATACATATAGTAAAAGTGGAGATTAGTTGTTATAAACACTTTAAAGTAGTAGGATTTTCCTTTACTTCTAAGATTAACAATTCCCCTCAGCTCCAAGTCCCTCAATATGTTAGACTAATCTCATCTAAGTCATGACTCGAATCGAGGATTTGAAGTCCAGACCTCTAACGTATTTAAAGAATATGTTTGTTTGCTTTTTTACGAAATACACGTACATATATATGATTCAAATATTTAATAATTATGTATATCGATGGATATTACCTTTAAATTTCCAAAAAAAAAACGCCACTCTTAAGTAACAAAGTAAAAATATAACTATTATTTAACTTCTACATAAAGTAATTGAACGGATATTTATTCACATGAAACGATTAACTTATAATAGGAAATGCTGAACTGAGGTCCTATGAAAGTCATCAACGGGCAGGTATTTTGGAGGGAAAAACACAAGTTCTGTATTTTTAAAGGATCATCGTTATTCATGTTATGTCAAGCCTTTACAAGTATTTATCATGTTGTATGAAGCAACCGCATTAACTACCCAATAAGAGTTTCAGGTAAGTACTACCTGTACTGAGGCTTAATATTCAAGCAGATTTAACAATTTTTTAAATGTGTCTTTATTTATTTGAGTGTAGGCATTAGGATACTATCGATTTGAAGCATGATGACAATCTAAGGAGGTAATCGAATTAATTATTCAGCTGTGTGAATAGATATATGTATATCCTTAAACGAATGATTTTAAGGATCTTAGGAAGGAAGTATTTACATATATGTATGTACACTAGGAAGAGCTTGAGGACGAGGATTTAAAAGTGTATGTTTATATTATTTGGTTTTTGACTAGGAAAAGACCTTGAACTAAGTTCATTGTCCACTTATGTACATATATACGCATCACTTATGACTTATGAGTGTATAAAGATACAAATGATGCCCAGTTTACATTACACTTTATGAAACGGAATTTTTATTACGCTCTAAGGATTTCTATGAATCTATGTACATATATGAACTCGTCAGAAGATAGTAAAGAGATATTAAACCATTTAATTTTGATTCATTAAGAGAGTACCACCTATTAGTTTGTTAAAATATTCAAGTAGACGAATTCTAATGACTCATTACTATCAGAGATTAACAAACCTCGAGTATTCAAATTGAAATTCCCATCTTTTGTTAAAATATTTGACAAATCCTCAATGCATTTAGTTTATTCATATTGATTACGTAAGTGAACTATTCTTACCTGTTGTTTCGCTTATTCTGATCGTTATTATTATTATTATTATTATAAATTGCACATCTACACTAAATGACTCCGAGAGAGACACTGGAGATACTTACCTACCTATTATATTCATACATAGGTACTGAATGGCATTGTAAATCCATATATTTGTTTTTTTGCGTCGTTTCACATAACCAAGCACTCCCATTATTTTGGGGAATTTCAAAAAGAAGCTAGAAAAATGTGACTCACAGTTGTAATATTATGTATATATATATGAGAGCTTGTACTCCTTAAAAATCCATATTTCCTTTGAATAAATGGTACAAAACTTATTTTAGAAGTCTTGCAAAATAGTTTTGAATTTTTTTTTTTTTTTTTTGAAAGGAAATTCCTGCTTTATTTTTGACATGAAATGTATTTAAAGGACAGGTAGTCGAGTCTATCTTGTGTTTTCATCAAGGTGAAACATGCAAATTCTGGTTTTTCAAACGCGAAAATAAAAAGTGGTTTGTCTACCCTTTTTACTCTATTAATCATGTGCCCAAGCATTCAGGCATCTAATGGACTCAAGGACTCTTTCAGTGGATGAACTGGATATAATATGCACATTATTTTAACGGAGTTGAATAAAATGAAGAGCAATTGGTTAAAATAGAATTATAAGTAACTGTTGTCATGAAATATTTCTAAGTATGCTTTAATTACTCCTCAAGAACCATTCTGCTTCTCTGCAGTTGGGAGTGATCGGGGGTACTGCAAGATGCTCATAATACAATGAATACTTTAAGGTACAATAATTTGTTTTAAATAATATATAAAAGGGTACAAAATTTGAGGGAGACTTGTGACGAGATTCACTCATCAATTTATTTTTAAGAGCAAATCTTTGGATCCTATTTCTATCTATGAGGATTGGGAATTACTTCTCTGACACGGATCTTACTATTAATCCAATAGCACCGTGGAAGTCAAGTCATCTGATCTATCTTTTCAACTATCAAGTTAAGAACATATTCATAATATAAGAATCTTCATACTCAATTCCGTGAATGATGTAGAAAAAACTAAAGAACGTCGGATAGAATAGAAATAATTATATACAAAGAACTTCATATTAATAAATCCTTTAATTCAAAAATGTATGTACCTTTTTATAATAAATAGAGGGTTCATTTTGTAGGCTTGAGAGTTCAATTACTTCTTGATTGGTCCATGTACATCCGTATCGGATATGTCAAAGATTAGAGTTAGAATATATATATATATATCGTATAAAAAGGGAAGAACTCTATAATAAATTTAAGTTAAAAATAATAATACTTCATACACATTGAATACAAAATATCCAGAGTCAAAAATGTTCATGGATTTTAGTAATTCATACTAAAATGTACATTTTTGAAAAGCTTAGAAATCATCCAAATAATATTTAATTTTAAACTACGATAATAATAAATAAAAAATAAGCTAGTAACATAAATAAATGCAAAATATAGCTATAATGAGGAAATAGCTAGATAAATTTGGACTTTAACAATAGAAGAACATATATAATGATAATTATATTATTTACATACAACGTGTTGTTTTTTTGGTATTGAACAAATAAGAATTTATAAAATAAATTTGCAAATTAAGTAAATGATGGAATATATTACAAAATGAGTAAGGGACTGGGATTACAAAAGGATTCTAAAATGATAGAACTTGTACTATAGAGGAATAAGTTTCTTGTTTTGTTTTTTTATCTTTTTGTTAAGTATTTGATCCTTGTTTCGATTTTACTGTATGGACTTACTTTGTTTTGAATAAGAAAAAGATAAAAAGTTATTTCGGCCTAATAGAGTTACTTATTAATATTTTAAAATTAGTCAATGCTAATTAATTTCAAATTATATTATAGTATATATATATATATATATGCAAACATATTTATAAATGTTTTATCTGAGTAGAGATGGGTTGTTTTTTAGTCTTCATACTGAAGAAGGGATTTTAAATACAATTGTTATTTAATATTTAATTTGTTATTTTCTTGAGTTTTGAAATTCTCTATCACCATCGTCGTCATCATCACACGGGGGCATATAAATTGTTCTCTGAAAATAGATCAAACAAAAAGATTAGGTACATAATTCATTTATACATATATATATATATATATATATACATAGGCCTTTGTGTACATACATTTACAAGCCATTGTTCAAGGCATATCAATCAAAGAGAATATGGGGCCATTGAGTAATGCTGGTTTTTTGGTTTTTTTTTTCATATTTGAAACAAAGTTATTTTTGTATGTATAATATTTTATATTATACATTGCATTAATGGGATTGAAGAAAAGTTTTCGTTCTTTTTGACTGCTCTTTAATCATACTTCGCGTAACTAAGGGGAAATAACTAAAAACTTTGTAAGAGCCTTTATACCAACTAATATTTGACTTCCCTGCCCTTTTATTAAATTAAAAAAGTATTTTGCCAACTTATACATAGGTAATACCTATAATATGTATAGAGGAGGACAATCCTTCATTACTGTAAATAAATTTAAGATCAAATTTTCTTTCCTCAACTATTTGTTGCGTACATATTAATTATGTATGTGCCTTGCTCTTGTTCAAAGAATTTAATTTAAAGTCTGTACATATAATTAATGGGATGATTCATTTGAATCGATGTTGATCATTTGTTTTAATTTTCTTTGTTTCAGACTCATTTTTCTAGGAATAGTATAACTTACATACATCTACAAGCATTCAGTGATGATACAACGTTTGTAATACAAATCAAACACTTTAAAGAGTAGAGTCAAATGAGACTCACTCACCTTTTGTCTTTTCTATAGTATTAATAACTAAGAATATAATTAATGTATTAATACAAAAATGTGTTTGTACGCTTTAAAATATCTTGAATACAAAGTAATAAATAATAAAAAAAAATCAAATCCATTGTTTATAGTATTCTATTTTAATAAAAATATTAATAATAATATAAACAATAGCTCAAAGCTTCTTTCTTCATCATATTTACTTCCTCCCTCCTTTCTAATTCAAAATATTTAAAAGCTATCTGAAGTGGTTTTATATTACAAATGGAACTTCCCTTTGTCAAATATATGTATTTTTGTATGAGACAAAACCATTTGATTTAAAATTATTATTGAGGGTTCATTCTATGACGTGTATTATTATTATACAATTTAGGCTAAAAGAGAGTTGAAGGAAAGGATTGAGTAACACACGATGTGTCTCTCTATTTGATCAAGGATCAATAAAATAATATTAATTAATTGTGTTTCTGCTTCTTCATTACTATTAAACATAACACTACATTTCGTCGATAAAATGAACAAAAATAGCGAGGGATCAAATTTCTAATAATGATTATTTTTTTTTAATTTCTTCAATAGCGACTCATGAAGAATGAATGCAAGGGGAGCACATTTCTTTGAATATCCTTCTAGAGGACAAATCCAATGAGCTCTACGTAGTAGTATATGTAATAATCATATTTACCAACAGGTACAACAGGCAATTCATCCGATTTCCGATTTTGATTACAAGGGCAATACATAGGATTCTTTTTCCGTTTATAAACAGTCGAGCTCTCCCTAATCCCAGACTGCAAGGCCTTGTAGTATATTAAAACAGGTGCAGAGGCTCCAATGTACAAAAAAGTCAGGACTAGACCAGCCAATCTTGCTTTATTCAAAGACTCTGGGGATTCGTCACCATATTTTCGATAAAAGAACCAACTCCAGTTTCCCAGAATGACACAGAGGCTCCCAAATGTCCAAACGGATAGCCAAGTTTTGCTCTCAACGACAGATCCGTAAATGAGAGCTAGACTGGATGTGAATCCAAGGAGTCCGAAAGCAATGTCCAAATAGCGTGCCAATCTGAGAGGGGAATTGGAGTCATTCTCTGTTTTGGAAAGGATGTAGAGTTGAAAGAAGATCCAAAGGAAGGCACCAAAGCCTACGAGTATTCCCAACAAGAGTCCATAGTGTTTGAGGAGTCCCTTCATTTTAATACTCATGTTTGATGATTAGTTATTATTATTATTAGTTGTAGTAGTATAATTATTTGAGTTAATTAAGAATGACAAACTAGTACGGATTTTTCATCACACCGGTTTCAAATTAGAGATATAAGTCCTTCATTCCATGTATTCGAATACATAAATGACACTTTGTTTAAGGCTACACAAGAGTAAAACTTTCAATTGATCCTTCCTTGAGTCGAGTGTCCTTCTGTTCTCTTTTAGAAAGTCCTTCATGCTCTTGCCTGTAAATTTCTAAAAGGGGTGGCTTTCTACTTGGAGGAGCCTTCTTGGAAGGTTGGCTTTCAATGAGAGAAGAGAAGACTATGTACATAGTACAAAATATTACTCTCCCAACAATTTGTTCTATAATATATATAAATGGATGTATTTAAATGTCTATAAATGAAGGCGTGTATTTTTACTCCTTCACCACCATTCCAAGGAGTATTTCTTATAATATTTTTTATCAAATTTCTTTTAGAGGCAACAGCAACGATTATATTATTTATAATAGTAGAAAGCCATATGAACATCATCATCGGGCGTGCATTCCATTGTTACTTCTCCAAAATCAGATTAAAATACTCCTTCCATCAACATGTATGTATGTATGTTGATTTAGGGAATGAAATATCCACATAGCAAAGATAGTTGGCCCTTCTTTTCAAAAAATGAATACATTATATTACATTTTGTACATTATTTACACTACAATATGTATGTATGAATCTATGTAGATATGATCTTTATTTGGACACTGATATATCTATATGTGTATCGCCTAATTAATTTATAGTTTTTCGTTAAAAATATTGACGGAAATTATATTCCATTAAATTTTATAAATAAGGTGAAAATGATTAAAAAATAATTTGAAATCACTTGCGTCTCATCCCTCTACCAATCACTGCAAATATTATAATGAAATACATTAAAAATATAAATTGATTAGTTGCTAGAATAACCGATTTGCCTATCGCTCTTACTTATAAGTAGGAATGTAAATAATATGCAAAATGCCGCGTGCGAGATTTTGTGGAGTTGGTACTTTTAACAGTACTTTTTGTTGTTATCATTTTTCCTTTATTACTACTGAGGGGAGAACATCTACCTGATAGTAAAGATCTCGCATGCATTAAGGTTAATAAAGCAAATAAAATGTAAACAAAAAGGGCTCAAGTCCTCGTATAATAATTATTAGTTAAAAATATATAATTTCCTGACATTAATTTCAGTTAATTTTCTTCCTCTCATCTATGGTTTACATACATAACGTTATTATTTATACTTGATGTCTTCATTTGTATATGTATATAAAGGAAAATAGCAGGTTGTAGCTCAGTCAAACGTCATGACAGCTCAAGTTGCTTCCCTCTCAACATTCGCCAAATTGACAGAGTTACCAGGTTGATTTTCTCTTTTTTTTTATTTTATACACCCCATTTGCATATTATTTACATTCCTGCTTATAAGAGAATAAATGTGTTTAGAGTACCTTTTTTCGAGTGTTTATTTTGAGCCTCGCTTGCAATAAACGATTTGGTTATTGATCTAAGATAATTAATTTTGGATGCTTAAGATATAAAATAGCCAGTGGGAGAATGTTTATACATTCATAATTCATTATTATTATTATTATTATTGCTCTAACTTCTTGAGATTGAAACCATAATTTCTTAATTAACACATTTTTTTAGTAGGAAAAGTAAGATATTTTAAGTTTAATACAAATTATACACAATCAAAGGAGTAAGGAACTAGGAGTAAGTGACTTTTCATTCTCCATTTTATTATTTTTAACAGAATAATTTATTTCAAATTTTGTACGTACTTTTTACAGCTACATATATAGAAGGATTCAAAAATATTAGACAATCAGTACTTTGTTTATTAAATCAGACATTGCGACTAATAGACCCATAATTATGAAGATAATAGTTAATATCATTGATAGGATTGTAGATACACCCCCAACAAGAAATATTTTTATAATATAATATGAAGAATCAAGAATCATCTCTCTTGGACCTCTGATTTAAAAAGAGCAAAATTATTTGAACAAAAGCTGTTTTTTTATTTATTAAATACATATAATCAGACTAACATTACATTTTTATCTATCTAAATTTTTACAAAGAAATTCAAATTTCATAACGTAAAATCAGGCATTTGTCTTAGTTATGAATCATTTTTCAGTCTACCTCGTAGTCCAAGTCAGTTTTGTTTATTTTCCACATATGCTAATAAACGATTATGCTATTATCTAGATGTTAAAAAATGACTAAATATTTAATATTTAGTATTAATCAAGCAAATTAAATTAGGTCTAGTAAAAAGAAATCCATTATTTTTGCAATGGATGGTTTCAGTGATCTGTATCTTGCTTAGTATAAGTGCGATTATATTACACTAGATGGTGTTAGAATGATGAGATCTCGTACTAATGAAACTTTTAGAGCAGGTTTGTGATTGCTTGACTCAGTAGTGCTGGAGTGCGTCTCAAGAATGGATACCAGTAAGAAGAAAATACGCAAGATTACCACTTGTTCCTGTCTATGGCAAATGATTTGGATGGTAAAAACGTCACCCCAAGAAAAGCATGTAAAATTGAATGTCCCAGTTTTTTGCCAACAGGGACGAGGGTAAATAACCTTCAAAATGGCTACAAGTTATCGAACAAAGCAGTGTATATTTAACCTATATTGGATTATTCTAAATAAAGCCTTCAATTTCAAGCAAAAATAATGGATTTCTTTTTACTATACCTTTTCAAGTTCAATATGGAAATAAGCAAGTTCAGTACGGGAATAAATAATAAAGAACAATATTCATGGAATTTAATACCCGTAATAATAAATTTATTAGAATCTCATGTCAACAAAATTAATCACATCTATACACAAAACAATTATGGATTCTAGCAGTACAATTATTACAAATCATTGCAGTAATTTTATTCAATTAAGTGCTGCAGAGCTGTTCTTGATCTTTTCTCCAAATTGCTTCAATCATTTCTTTCAGCATTTAAAATATTCTCAATTTTTCGAGCTAATTCTCTTTTCACAAAGACCTTCAATATTGATCAAATATAATCAATTGGATTTATCATAGGACTATAAGGCCCCAGTCTTAAAATTTTGTGAATTGAAAACTCTTCTTCATTCAAAACGTCTTCAATCCTGGAGTGGGCCGGAGCATGATAAATTACAAGGTCTACTGGCCCTCCCTATGCAGCCTTTGCTTTTCTTAAGTATTCACGCACCCACTCCATTGCTGTATCTTCTTTGAAACTTCATCGTCTCACCTTATTTTTTTATTTTCATTAATTATAATGAAAATTATTAATATGTTAAATTTCCTGAATATTGTTTTTTATTATTTATTCCCATATTGAGCTTGAAAAGGTATAGACCTAATATATATCATTATGATGTTTGCTACTAATGGAAAGTAATGCTGGATTCTAGAAAAAGAGTAAATATGTTTTTCAAATATAAATTACATATTCTGATAACAATTGGCTTGTTTTATCGAGTCTCTTAAAAATCAAAGTTTAACGAGTCAAAAAAACCAAAATATGTTGTAAGGATAATATTTCAAATGGATACTATTAAGCAGGTATAAATATAATTTATAAAAGATGAGACTGGACAGTTTATTAGTTATGTAATTTGTCAATTTGAAATTATTCACTTATTATATCCTTAGTCCAATAAAATAACTGCATTACTATTGAATGGAGAAATATTATACGGAGTGACTCGTAACTTATATCTCCACTAAATAGTAGTATTTCCTAACACTCTATGCAAGTGTTTCTCAAAATGTGGACCACGGCCGAATCGTGTGCCCCGGAGGAGATACAGGGTACGTGTCAAAATGTCCCTGTCTGCTATCTATACATAAATAAAACCCAAAATTTCGTCCCATGAACTCGATTATTATATCATTTAGAAAACACTTCACTATGTAGACATCAAGTGACGGGAACAAAGGAGCAAGATTTGAGATTTTTGAAATAATATAAGAATATGAACAACACATAAAAAAACTTGAATATTTAGCATATGTATTATAAACATGGATACCAAGTCAACATGAACTATATAACATTATTCTCACACCTATTAACAGAGTAATAGAGGAGACGGGGAATATACATACATATGTACATAAAAACGGATGTAATTACTATATAGTCTAAATTACAAAAGGTTCTTTCTACTTATTTGTAATTGTAAAAAAACAAAAAATGATTTTTTTTTTTTAATTAAAAAAATAATGATTCGGCTGGCTAAGAAACAGAAGGAATATTTGATGTACAAAGAACTTCATCATCATCTTGAACGATTAGTACCTTGGGCATTGCGATTAACATTGGGTGCATTTGATCCACCCCTAAAATTCCCATTCGGTCGACTTCTGGGATCCGTTCCAGGATTATTAGCATTATTGGCAGATGCATTGGAAATATTATTATTATTGTTGTTATTGTTATTATTAGCATTAGCATTATTATTGGGAGCATTGCTGTTCGTTCCTCCCGGTGGTCCATTATTATTTGAGTACATTTTACCAGGACCCGAGTTGTTTGCTGCGGCTCTATCCGCTTGGATTTGAGCCTGAACAGCCGCCAACTCTGGATTTGGCTCACTTAAAAATGGAGTTTCACTATAGACGAGACAGAATTCCCCCACCTTGGAGAGCTCTCCCCCCTTCCCGATATAGAGCGTTAAACAATTCTTCCAAACATTCGTATACACCTTGGATAATCTGACTATGTCACCGCAATTAATCAATTTACCCGGTTCATCCCATAGGGACAGATTCACGGATCCCGTTCGATCAGCCACTTTGACCGTTCGAACCTAGAAAAATAGGGGGGAAATAGCATAGCATTGAGTGAATAAATATATTATAATGTGTGTTTGAGCTCACTTCATGCCCATCTTTCGTCAAATTTGGGCGTCCTATCTCAAGAACAATGCATTTGAGCTGCAAATCCTTTAGACCTGGCTTCAAACTACGAACAGATATGAATTCGACCATGATTCCGAGATGAAAGCCCTATAGAGATTCCTCTTTATTTTCATCAGCTTCTATTTTTCGTCCCTTCCTTTTGTTGACATCCTTAGAACTCAAAAAAAAAAAAAAGAAAAAGAGAGAACGAGAGAATTAAAAACATCACATTATAATCCCCGGTAGCAGCAACACATCCTCTATTTACAGACTCTCATAAAATAAATCACATGAACCTCTCAACATGCGATAAGATGATTAGTAATCACTATTTATAATCATTGATTACAAACAATCTACTCTAAAACAACCCATTAATTATGAGACAATCTCATTTTGATTATTATCATTCATTTAAAATAGGCTTATTTGATATGTTATTGAGACACGTTGAGAGTCCGTGGTTTATAGTCCCTATCTTCGTTTATTTAAATGACCTCATGCTTATTTGTGATAGACTGCAATCTTTTAAGAATATAAATCATAGCTATAGGAAAAGACATGGATTTATCATAAAAACTTTTTTGACTTTAAAACATATCAATTTTTCAGACTCATTCCATTGTATAAATATTCATGAGCAGTAATATATATATATATATACATCTATTCATCATTCAAGTTCAAACCCTACGTTTTTTTTATGCATAACGAATTGTTATCTTATGTAGAGAGTGAGGAAGAATATATATATCAAAGAGAGGTGTTGTGACGTCATACTGAATAAGAGCACAGGAAAAGAGGAGTCTCATCCAATAGAAAACATTCTTTAAGAATCTTGAGTGTTTCCTCTAGGAGTGAGTTTGTAAAAGTGACGTGGACTCGAGGAGAATTTTTTTTTTTTTTACTTTACTTTCCCTCTCTCTCTCTCTTTTCCTATTGACATTCAAATCCCCGTATTTTTAATTCGATTTGTCCCTTGACTCAAAAATCTTTGATCTCATCAAAATGGGTAAACTTCTATTGTTTCTTGGATTATTGGGCCTCTTCTCCGCCGTTGTAGGTGAGTGTACTCTGTTGAATGCATGTCGAATGGATTCGACTCCAATTAAATAAGAGTAGAATATATTTATATGTAAGTCACTCCCTGATTTAAAGGTGAGAAATGTGTGGATCCCGAAGTGAAGTCCACGTCCTACACTTCCTCCGACTCCTCCGCACTCACTCATGTGCCTTTCGTTGCGGATTTTAGTCTAAAATGCTCCAAGGGTGCCCTCACCTCCAATCTCTATGCTCGCATCCCAACAGCTCCAGGAGGAGTCGTGCTCATTCGCCCTGTGGTTCACTCTGCTGCCAATCCCAATCGCCATCAAGTCTCTTGGACCGTAGAGAGCAAAAAAGCCAAATCCGGGGATTATCAAGTGCAACTTTTTGATGAAGAGGGCTACACGGCTATTAAAAGAGCCATGGATCGCAATGAGGATGTCAACGCTGTCAAGCCTCTTGCTACAGTGGTTGTGACCCACGGGGTAATTCATTAATACACTTGACCTCTCAAATATACACAAGATACATATATAACAATACTTTTTCTTTTCTTTTATAGGGTGCATTCAACGGTCACTACATCAATTCTGAGCTTCTAGCTACGATTTTATCTGTTTTTATTTTCTACGTGGCTTATACGTCAAAAAGCTCTCTTCTTTCATGAGGAATTCTTTCTCGTGAAGAATACATAGACTCTTGTTGTTTTTATTGGTTTTTTTAAAACAAAAATACCATATCCAAGGTGGAATGCTCGACCCTATGAATGGTTGCAAATCTTAAGATCTTTTTATGTTTCATTTTTTCTTGATTTTGAAAACTTAATTTGGTGATAATTATTTATTTTTATATGCTAGTTTTGTTTATTTTTTAAAAGAATAGAAAGAGTTACTTTCACCTCTATATATATTTGTTTTATTAATTGAAGCATATGGGTAACACTTAAAATATAATGGATCCATCGGCTTGTTCGGTTGATGGAACCTTGGCGTATAAACTCCTGTTGGCTGCTTCACTAGATTGTGTTTCTGTCATGTTACCCATGCCAATGGCTCCTGCATCGTATTTACTGTAGTAAGTCGAATTGGAAGAAAAGAGTTTGGGTGATTTTTTCATTGAAGACATTCCTGAATAGAAGATTGAACTTGCATTGGCCGTTTTATTCGATGGAGACATCTTTAAATAGGATATTGAGCTAGAATTTGCCGTTTTGTTCGACGGAGACATCCTCGAATAGGACATAGAGCTAGAATTGGCCGTTTTGTTCGTTGGAGACAGCTTTAAATAAGATATTGAGCTAGAATTGGCCGTTTTGTTCGATGGAGACATCTTTAAATAGGATATTGAACTTGTATTGGCTGTTTTATTCGATGGAGACATCCTCGAATAGGACATAGAGCTAGAATTGGCCGTTTTGTTCGTTGGAGACATCTTTAAATAAGATATTGAGCTAGAGTTGGCCGTTTGGTTTGATGGAGACATCTGTGAATAGTAAATTGAGCTAGAATTTGCCGTTTTATTTGATCCAGAAAACTTTGTTGCATCTAAGAAATTATTTTGATAAATATCGAAATTATAAATCAAATTATACGATTGATACTTGGCTGAATAGATCCATTGCTTGGATTCAAACGATTATAAAACAACGCAGCGGTCTCATTTCCTCCTCCTGCACTGGAAGCATTACCTCCAGCATCTGTAGCATTAGGACTTGAACTATTGCCACCTGCATCTGTGCCATTTCCTCCTCCTGTAGAGGAAGAATTTTCAGCACTTCCACTTTGTAGAGGAGATGAGCTGTTTGCTGAACCTGTACTATTAGCCCCTAGAGATTGGGGTTGACTTACATTTGCTGCACAAGTTGTCGTATTTTTTTGGTCTAACATCATCATAGTTGTTTTATGGTCCAGAGTTGCCACAGATTGTATAGTTTTGTCCATATATTCTTTCCCGGTAAAACTTTTTTTTGTCTTCGGTTCCCCGTCCCCGATATTCAGAAGATCATCTATTTTTATTTTATTCAGTCCCTCAAATGAATCTAAGCTTTGGTGTAGTTGGTCTCTCTTGGTTGTTTCAGAGACTACATTAAGTAATGCCTTATCCGTCATTGATTTTTTGGCATCTGGAATTTTTGTAATGGAGATCGTTAGTACTTCTCCATCATCAAGATCAGTCATTTTATCTAATATATATAAAATTCAGTAATTGATGTCATCATGCTAAATGAGTATACTTTACCCGCGTCCAAATCTTCGTCTATTGATCTTACTGGCATTGCGACTGGTAGGTAGTCTAGGAGCTTAACATCCTTGTCTATCAAGCCATACAATATATGAATTAATATACATAGGATTTTAAATCTACGAATTGAATATGTATAATCGTGTTTGTATAAAAACGATAAGTTGATTTTTAATAGACTACCATCTCAACATTGCTTAATGTATGGTTCTTTTCATAAGAAATTAAAATTTCATTATGTGAAGTCAATTATATTCCTTCGTTAAGGATTCTTTTTATCAAACTTGCCGTGAGAAGAACTAAAAAGTCCATTCCAGTTTTGTTGATTGTCCTCAAAAGGTTGAGAACGATTATACAAAAAGAGTGACAAAATGTCTTAGAGGAGCTCTAGAATGAGTAGGAATGTAAATCATATGCAATTCGGGCGTGTGATAAAAAAGTGGAGTTGGCTCTTCGTACAGTACTTTTTGTTTTCCGAAGCTGTTATCATTTTTCCTTTATTTCTGAGGGGAGAACATCTACCTGATAGAAAAGATCACGCATGAAGGAATACATGCATTAAGGTTAATAAAGCTAATAAAATGTAAACAAAAAGTGCTCAAGTCCTCGTATAACTATTATTAGTTAAAAATATATAATTTCCTGACATTAATTTGAAAATTAATTTTATGCCTCTCATCTATGTTATTATTTATTGTTGTATATATAAAGGAAAATAGCAGCTTGTAGCTCAGTAAAACGTCATGACAGCTCAAGCTGCTTCCCCCCTCGACATTCATAAAATTGTCAGGGTTGCCAGGTTGATTTTCTCTTTCTTTTTTTATAACACGCCCGAATTGCATATGATTTACATTCCTAAGAATGAGCATATCTAGGAATGTAAATAATATGCAAATCGGGCTTGTAATAAAAAAAGAAAGAGAAAACCAACCTGGCAACCCTGACAATTTGATGAATGTTGAGAATGAAGCAGCTTGAGCTGTCATGACGTTTTACTGAGCTACAAGCTGCTATTCTCCATTATATATACAACAATAAATAATAACATAGATGAGAGGCAGAAAATTAACTGAAATTAATGTCAGGAAATTGTATATTTTTAACTAATAATTAATTATATGAGGACTTGAGCCCTTTTTTGTTTACATTTTATTTGCTTTATTAACCTTAATGCATGTATTCCTTCATGCGTGATCTTTTCTATCAGGTAGATGTTCTCCCCTCAGAAATAAAGGAAAAATGATAACAGCTTTGGAAAACAAAAACACCTGTTTGAAGAGCCAACTCCACTTTTTTATCACACGCCCGAATTGCATATGATTTACATTCCTAAGCATATCTTTGTAATTTCATTGAAATAAATTAATATTACCTTTGAGAAAGCAAAGGCGATGAAATTTTTTCAAAACGGACATAAAAACTATACAAATAACGTTCATAGAATCTTTGAGTGTATTAAATAATTTTTTCCTGATTATGAATTTTAGATTAAGATATGATTGTTAGAAAATAGTTTTAAATACTTTTCTACCAATTCAACAACCGTCCTTTTTTGCACAAACATGTCCCCCGGATTTTTTCACCAAAAATAAAGTTCCAAAATAATAATATTATTTTTTCTTAAAATAGAAAATAAGAAACAACTGTTTTTGAAATTTTATTACTTAATCTATTAATTGGACAAAGGGTCCTTTCTTTATGGAAATCAAATTATGACCACCCTAATTTTTAAATTCTGAATAGGTAATTAAAATTTGTCCTCCTTCCAGGTCTGATAACCTAACTACCCCACTACATAATATGTATTCACTTATTACTTAATATAAGATTTTTTTTAAAAATTAGTCCAAAATACTTGCATTGGTGTAATACATGAAATCTTGTCAAAATGTCCCTATATTACAAATAGTGTTACAGCCAAGACCACATCTTACTCGAGAGCAAGATAGGTCCAGGACTTTAAAGGACTCGAAACACAGAGTAACTTCAAGAATCACATCACTCAGATACAACATTCCAGGGAAAAGTATTTTCTTTTTAAATCCTTTTGAGTAACTTTTTCGCATTCAAATGACTCCCAATCTTTTAAATACTGTTTCACCTTACTTGGAATATTAATTGCATTGGAGATCCATGCATAGCAACCAAATTGCAAGATTAAATATCCAACCCAAAACTTTTCCATTTTAATATAAATGCAATTACACATCCGTTTCTATACAGATTGATCTTTTATTAATTTATGCAAAATGTTTATTGTTTTTTTCGTAATCTAAATAAAAATTGTTTAATAATAAT
Source organism: Lepeophtheirus nordmannii (assembly GCA_963680855.1). Classification (NCBI taxonomy): domain Eukaryota; kingdom Metazoa; phylum Arthropoda; class Copepoda; order Siphonostomatoida; family Caligidae; genus Lepeophtheirus; species Lepeophtheirus nordmannii. Next base: position 3,220,696 of record OY804520.1, on the reverse strand, counting down.
TCGTTAAGATAATAAACAAATTAAGGATAAAATAACAACAATAAAAACACGCATAAGTTAACGAATTTATAGAGTAATTGAATTTAAATTTCATGTAAAGCAATTACATATTTATGCAAGGCTCTAAGAATGAGGCCCCTTTAAGAAACAGCAAATATGCCTTCTTTTGAAGTCATTTTTTTTTAATGTGATCAGTAAATAGTAATTGCCTTTTTTGAAGGCTTTAGATTTAATTCACTTTGGTTCAAGGGCCACATAGAGCCTAATTATTATGTAGAATGTACATGAATGTCAAGTGGGCCGAAAGGGTCTACTCATAATTGCATAGCTATCTATAAATAAAAATGACTCTGTGTTTTTATCCTTTATTTTCTTGTAGAAAAGTACTTCTGGAAATTTTCCCATCTATATAGTTAAATATCCTTTTACACTAATATTATGTCAAAAACAAAATATCTAAAGATAAGCGTTTTTGTACAAAAACACAAAAAATAATAATTGTAATTGATACACAACCAAATTTGTACATCCAATTTATATTTATGTCTAGGAATGTAAATAATATGCAAATCGGGCTTGTAATAAAAAAAGAAAGAAAAAATCAACCTGGCAACCCTGACAATTTAATGAATGTTGAGGGGGGAAGCAGCTTGAGCTGTCATGACGTTTTACTGAGCTACAAGCTGCTATTCTCCATTATATATATATACAAATGAAAACATCAATAATAAATAATAACATTATGTATGTATATCATATGATTTACATTCCTATTTATGTCATTCATGAGCTTAGAACATAGTTTATTTACCTGGAGTCCACCTCTCTCTTATCCATGCAGAATAAATTATATCATTCTTAATTGATATCAATGCATAACTTAATTTTATGATCTACAATGGCTCATACTCTTCAGAAAAAAAAAACTTTTGCCAAATTTTAATTTACTTAGACCAGCTGTTTATGAGATATAGACATTTTACAGAATGGTGATCTCTCTATAGCTATGGCATCTATCAACCCCTACTCCAAAAAGAGAAATAAAAAAAGACCCAAATCAATTGATTATTATTATTAGTGAATCCTTCCCAACTGTGGAACTATTTTTTCAATAATAATAATCATTAGAAAGGGAAAATAGAGAAAGGAACAGTTACAAAGTACTTGAGACAAACTATATATAGGCGGTAGTTTGGCTTAGGGAAGGAGCAATAGTTTTGAAAGAAAAAAAAAAGACTGAGATTGAAGCGATGCGGCTGCAATAAATGAGATTTGGTTCCTCCTCATTTATTGCGCCGATGCCCCTTCATATGTATGTCACTACCTAGAAAAGGATTTTGCTATTTGACCAGGTAGTTTTTTGAATTCACTTTTGTCTTTTGGCCTATCAGACTATTGAGGATCTAACGGCCCATTAGGTTAATGGGCCGTAAGATCTTCAGCCCGGATCCTGTTAGACCTATTAATTCCTCAGAAACCTGAGCTAGAAAATATATACTACTATGAGCAAAAAATACGAAAGAAATTAGAATTTTATTTTTTGGAGGGAATTTCGATAGGGATAAATGTTTTTGTTTTTTAGGTTGGCACACCTGTCAACTGACCTCTCTGCTAAATAACACGTCAAAATATTCATGTGTGTTTGAGAATCACATTCATTTGTAAACAGTTAAAATTGAATTTTTCATTTTTTTTAAATGTCTGAAAGGTGATGACTTAATTGTAATTTAAAGAAATGTTGTTGAAATCAAAAAAGTTAGAATGAATATTCCAGACTGTACTCTTTTGAAATTTTGATAATTCCTGGTTTATTTCTCGATATACATTACCTAAGTCTCAAGAATCCGACCATCAGCATTTTTGATATTAATCCCTGTGACCCCCAAGATGGGAGGGGGGAGGGTCCCAAATGTATTCATGACTTTAATACCTATTCAAAATGGCTAGTTTAAAAAAAACAGCAAAATCTTAAGAAAAAAATTCAAAGTTTATAACTGAGAAAGTTTCATAAGTCAAGGTGGCTCAACTTTCTGAGCCCCTTAAAGCAAACTATGCCCCTGCTTACATGTCTTAACTTACATTTACATACAAGTATTATCAGGGTGCTTGAGTTTGTAATTATAATGACGTCAAAAAATTAGATCTTAATTTTCTCTATAAGATAATTGTTGACTATTTTGTATTAAAAAAACTTTAGTCGATTACAGAATATTGTCAAAATGCCTATAATCGACTGATTTAGTTGGCTCATCGATATATAATTTGAGTCCAAATTACTTTTACTTTAATTCCCTTATAAAATCCCAGTTCTTAAAAATCAAAAGTTTTAGATATGTTCATAAAATTAGTGGAAGATCCAAGAAATAATGGCTCAACTTTAGGAGCTCCACTTGATATTTTGAAAAAAATAGCTACACTTTTTTTTTATCCATGATATATGGAGAAAAAATTAGTCGAAGCTTCATCCCCAGAATATTTTAGTGATTTGTCTATTGTAGCTGAGTGCATGCCAAATCCAAAAAAACAAGGAATTTAACTTTTTTAATTCATTTTTTATCATAAAAAAATAAGAATTGTTTCTTTAAATTCTCACCCCGGGTACAAAAATCACAAGTTTTGAAATTTAAGTAGAAAAGGCAACAATCTTAAGTGAGTAAAAGTTAAAATAAGTAGGTATCTGTGTTTCATAAACTGTTCATAAATGTTTACAAATTAAACATTGACACGGCATGTTCTTTTCTCATGAATACGTAGGAGCCTCTGGACGAAAAATAGTCACATTGGCTAATAGCTGGATGACGTACATTTATTGAATTGACTTTAAGTGTACTAAATTTTTTTAGTCGAAAGTAAAAATATGTACAACTTGAGAAAATAGTTTCTAATATTAGGTTATAGTTTAAAAAAATCCATTATTGAATTGTAAAAATGTCCATACAATGATAAAAATCGTCGAGTCAGACCCTCATGTAAACACTGTTTTGATTCCCCACAATAACTAAACATTGCACAAAAAACCGTTTGAAAATACTTGAATTAGGCTGAGTTCAATAAATTCAATAATTTCATACAAAAAAAATGTATTTCTTTATATTACACCCATTAAATAATTTTGTATAATTTCTTCATTGTAATAATTACACTGGTCAACAGTCAAAAATCCTAAGGGGTACAAGTATAATAAAAGTTATTTAGTTTTGTACGCTAATTTCAAATCTATAACTTTTTTTTTTCAAGTTTCCGACGGTTTTTGAGAAATCGGACTTAACTTTTTGAGTTAATTTGGCCCATTTTCCAACTTCAACTTAAGCCTAGAAGGATACTCATTTTATTTGTGCATAAAAAAAATGATCCACTATTGTTTTTAATGCAAATTCTTTGTTTTGACCTGAGAGGGCGTAGGCGGCAGGAGAAGGCCCAAAAGTCGACACAAACGTTTGTACTTAAATAACTTATTGAATATTACATGAAATGGATTAATAAGGACTGCATTAAAGAGTTGAGACCCATAGCATTCAAACTAGATGTCAAGATCACGATAAGACTCTCCTTAACTAAGAAAAAATCATCCATTTAAATGTGTAAATTTTAATTCAATTTCGAGCAAAAGTTCGCTAGAAATCAAAGACTCGCGGTAGAGCTACTTAAATAATAGCGCGCAGAAGTATCAAAAAACTAGCTGAAATCCTTCTGCTTGCTACTACTTCAGTCAATTGCAGTTGTTTTTACAACTAATAAATAATAATTATTACCCACAAATTTCAATAGAATTCAATTTTCCAAATTACACTTTTATAAAAACATATTTTTTTTAAAATATATAATTCTAAGTAATTTAATAACAAAATACAATATCATTATTTGATAGTTAATTAATTTTCTTGTTGTGGAGGCTTCCAGGCATGTGTCATGACTCATGTACAAAAATAACGAGAGTCTACTTGACTTATTGGTAAAAAGTAAAGGTGTGACAACGTATGGGATTGTACTTTTAGAAGTTGTATACTCAATTCTTTTGAGGTATTAATTAATTAATTAGTTATAAGGAGGATCATTATCAAATAATACTTATTTTTCAAAAAAAGCAGACCACACTCCACTTTGGGTTACACTATGCATTCATGTCTTATTCAAATAATACAAGCCTTACGTTTGGGGGTGTGCAAATGAAATGTGGAACGGACAAAACATTGAATTACAAAATAAGGAAGGAAGCTCTGATATGAATTAATGAAATTCCAAAAGCACTTATTATTTGTATTTGCGTTATCATCTAAAAAAAGGGCCGTCAAACTCATTTCACATCGCGGGCCATAACCAATCCCTAGGTAGACGTCGTGGGCATGACCAAATTATAGCATACTTAGCTATAAATAACCAAAATATCATATCTTCCCTTTGTTTTGATTTAAAGAAAACCAAGGACATTGTTAAATTTAACTAAAAATTTATTGAACAACACTTTTACAAAACATTTCACAAAATTGCACAAACTTTAAGTAACTAGAAAATCGAAAATTATAATAATGAACTTTACTTGAGATTAAATGAGACTTATAAAGAAAGACTAACATGCGCCCCAAGCGCCCCTAATCCATGAATTACATTTAATTAGAAAATTTAATCCATGTCTTTTATGTATTTTCTCCACTTTCAAATTATCCTTCGGGCCTGATTGAACCTCCTTGCGGGCCGGTTCCAGCCTGCGGGTCGTATGTTGGACACCCCTGATCTAAACCACTTTATTTAATTAAAATGAATGTAACTTCACCATCCTTCAAATTGGGACGTATTTTGCGATATTAGTAATATGAAATTAAATAAATCATAACTTTGAAGCAGGAACTGCCAAACTGAAATGCTTGACAATGCCCTATGGTCTCTTAAGAGTTTGAAACCTTAAAAAATTGTTTTTTTTAAATTTATATATGTCAAATCCTTCCTTGGTTTCACTTCTTTCTTTGTTTCTAAATCTCTGCGTTTTAAAATTTTTTTTGCTCTCTGCAGAGGTGTAATCATTAGGAATGTAAATCATATGCAAATCGGGCATGTAATAAAAAAGTGGAAGAAGGTAACATCAACTTTACCTCAACATAATGTTTTACAGTCTGCAAAGTCTGCAAAGATTATATCATGGAGAGGAAGAAAGGAAAAATTAAAAAATGGATATCATTCATTGAGGAGAATGGAGTTAATGATATTTGTGAATATAATAATGAATCTGGAGTAACATATTGTAATGTTTGTGGTTTGATGCTTTCATTTGTATACATATATAAAGGAAAATAGCAGCTTGTAGCTCAGTAAAACGTCATGACAGCTCTAGCTGCTTCCCCCCTCAACATTCATTAAATTGTCAGGGTTGCCAGATTGATTTCTTCTTTCTTTTTTTATTACAAGCCCGATTTGCATGTGATTAACATTTCTAGTAATCATATAGATGGGAAAGGTAAAAATATGCAAAATGCCGCGTCCGAGATTTTGTGGAGTTGGCACTTTTAACAGTACTTTATGTTTTCCAAAGCTGTTATCATTTTTCCTTAATTACTGAGGGGAGAACATCTACAATAGCAAATACAATGAAAGAAAAGGGCTCATGTTCTCGTAATAATTGTTAGTTTACGACTTGTAAGCTAAAGATATATAATTTTCTGACATTAACTTGAGTTAATTTTCTGCCTCTCATCTATGGTATACATAATGTTATTTATTATTGATGTATTTGTTTATATAATTAGTGGAGAATAGCAGCTGGTAGCTCAGTAAAACGTCGTGACAGCTGTAGCTGCTTCCCTCTCAACATTCATCAAATTGTCAGAGTTACCAGGTTGATTTTTAATATTTTTTTTATTTTACACACCCCATTTGCATATTTTTACATTCCTATGTATCTCCTGATTGTTATTTGACAATAATAAATAGTATGCAATTGCTACTTACAATTGTAGCATGCTCTATATAGACTCAACGATATAGAGAAGACTGAATTCAAATTGATTATAAAAGTAGTGGTACCAACAGATTTTTGTCCTTCCTTAAACTCAATACAATCTCAACATTTGACCCATGTCCAGTTGTTGGCTATAGCCATTCTACATAGCAATGTCCCACTTCAATAGTCCAGACTATACATACATAAGGTTACAACAGATTGACATTGGTAGACGATAATATTAATAGCAACTATATTCAAGGGCACACAAAAGTACGCGTATTATTGTAGCTATATAAACTCCTACAGGGAGAATAATAAAGTCAGATGTAAAGTAAAACTTACTCTCATTTACTGCCGTATCCAACATTGGTTGCAGCAGTACGGAAACTAACTCCATTCAAATGAGTATAAGTATATCTTTTTTCTGCTGCTGAAGATCCCTGATGGGAGAATGGTTACAGCCATAAACAAACAAATAGTCACAGCCTACATTCATGAAAACTACGGTCTACAAAATAAAATATACTCAAAAATGAAAGGTGTACAGCCCAAAAAAGAGGAAATAATTAGAAAGGATATGGCAGTAAAAACATCTCGTACCAGAAGGAAAAATGCATATTATAAATGATATAAATAATGGGGTAATCGTCTGATCGAACACTGACGTCGATCTATTTAAGAAATAAAACGTTTCACATATGATTACTAGGAATGTAAATAATATGCAAAATGCCGCGTGCGATATTTTGCGGAGTTGGCACTTCGAACAACAGTACTTTTTGTTTTCCAAAGCTGTTATCATTTTTCCTTTATTACTGAGGGGAGAACATCTACTGGATAGTAAATATCTTGCATGAAAGAATACATGCATTAAGGTTAATAAAGCAAATAAAATGTATAAACTAAGGCTCAAGTCCTCGTATAATTATTATTAGTTAAAAATATATAATTTCCTGACATTAATTTCAGTTAATTTTCTGCCTCTCATCTATGGCATACATACATAATGTTATTATTTATTATTGATGTCTTCATTTGTATATATAAAGGAGAATAACAGCTTGTAGAGCTGTAAAACGTCATGACAGCTCAAGCTGCTTCCCTCTCGACATTCATCAAATTGTCAAAGTTACAAGGTTGATTTTCTCTTTTTTTTTTTCACACCCCATTTGCATATTATTTAAATTCCTAATGATTACGGATCAGAAGCCGGCCATAGTAAACTTGCCTAAAGATGAACAAAACTCTCAGGAATATTAAACAAGAAGACTGCCTCCGAATAGCTGCCCGTCCAAAATGGTCACTGGCAATGGTCCTATATTTAAAACTTTATTCAAGCATAAGAAAGAAAAATAAGACGTACAGAAGAAGAGAAAACTCGAGCGAATTAGAGTATAGCAAAATTAGACAGAGAAATACGAAATTTAAAAAGTTAACTAATTAATAACAGGATGGGTATTATACATTAAAGAGAAAAAATAGCGATCATTTCGAAGAAACTCAAGATGGTGTAAAAGTATTTAAAGAACAAATTTCAAATAGGAATTAAATGATGAACGTACCAAGTCAAGCTAACTACGTCGATGGACAAATCATTTAAAAAGTTAAAAAAATTTAAAAGAAAAATGGAGTAAATACAATAGGACCATTTTACAAAGAAAAGAAAAAGCTTAGAAAAGCAAAATGAATGTAAAAATTTCAAATCAGGGATTTGAAAATCTCAAATCTAAGTATGATGTTATTGAAGAAAAGATGAGTTTAGACAAATCAAAGTTACAAATAAAACAGGATGATATGAAAAAAGGAAACACCTGAAGGTTAAAACTGAATATTCAGCCTCATACATGATTTTTTTTTTTAATTACGCATTTCATATAACATGGACGAAAAAAAAAGGATTTGATGAAATAAAATTCAAACTGAATGACTGTTTAAAAGATGTTTAAATTTGAAAAGGTTGTCAGGGGTAATGATTCTCTATTACTTAGAAGCTAGAAGGTTAATTAAATGAATTGACAAAAGAAAAATTTAACAAAACAAAAAAATAGTTTCTGAACAACGTGAGCATAAAACAGAAATAAATAAAACCCGGTGCTTAGTGGCCACCAGGGCTACCTACCTACATTAAACAAAGTACGAAACGACCCTGATATCCAATATCTTAATACCCTCCTAACTCTTGAATTTGATTATGGACCATTAATGATACTCACATCCGCAGATTTATTATCCGCATCTTTCTAATACTCATTCATATCTACACGACTTCGTGCAAAGGTTAAAAAGAAGTGCTTTTACGAGACATTCTCTTAACCCAGGGGTGTCAAAGTCAAATGGACGGAGGGCCAAATAAAACATTTGGCTACAAGCCGAGGGCCGGACTGATGAGTATCTGTAAATTAACTTTTGCTGTTATGCTAATGAATGGTGCTGAATGACTGCTGAATAAATTAAGCCACCTCCCGCTATGCTCCCGCTCGATGCTTCCCCGTTGCATTGTGGGAAATGTAGTACGGTATATCTAGGGGCTGCTGGCTTGCAGCTGCCGGGGGGCCGAATCTCTCGCGGGCCTGATGTGGCCTGCGGGCCTTGACTCTGACATATGTGTCTTAACCCATTACCTCCAACTACAAAATTAAAATGATAAAATTCACTCAGATTTAATAGTAATTTTTATACCTTCTATTTGAGTTATAGTTATATAATGACAATTATTGATTCTTTTACTAAGTATGCAATTATATATAGTTCCATTAAAACCCAAATCAGTCATTGAAATCAGTGAAGCCTTCTTAAAGAATTTGATATATTATTTTGTACAATCAAATATCCTAATTACAGATAACGGAACAGGGTACACTAATCTTATATAACGACCAATTAACCAAGCATGAGTTATCTAACACATAGAAGCAACACCATATCCCCCCTAAACCAATGAACTAGCCAAACGGTTATATCCATCATTTTATGTTTAATTAAAAGCAGCATAAATGGAAATAAAGAACATTGGGCAAATCACTTACTATTGAACCAACTAGTGTACAATACTACCTGACAAACATCTATCGGGAACTTTCCGTATTATTTTACAGCAATCCCAACTCCCCCTTTACAAAATATTGGAGTATGCCAAATAAACAATGGGAAAGGATCAACCAGACCAAGTATTGAGAATGATGGAAAGGTCAAGAATACAATAACACAAATTAAAAAACGCAAGAAGACAAATGGAAGAATATTATAACAAGAAAACCCAAGCAAAGCAGTATAATGTTGAAGATATGGCCCTAAGGCTAAAGGAACAACTCAAATTACCTACAAGGTCAGCTAAATTGGATTCCATGTCCAATTTCAACTGCTCAGCAGCCAAAAACCCTATGGGGTATAGGTATAATAAAAGTTATTCAGCTTTACTCACTGATTTCAAATCTGTAAATCCTTTTCTCTCGAGAGTTTGACGGTCTACGAGAAACGGACCCTACTTTTTGAGCTTATTTGGCCCATTTTCCATCTAATCTAAAGAATTAATCATATAAGCATAGAAGGATACTCATTTTGTGCATTAAAATATAATGGTCCACTAATGAATTTAATGCAGATTCCATTTCCAGTCTTTGTTTTGACCTAAAGGGACTCCTGGGGGGCGTTGGGAACGAGAGTAGGCACAAGAGTCGGACAAATCCTTCTTATCTAAATAACTCATTGAGTATTACATGAAATGGATTAATAAGGAATACATTCAAAAGCTGAGACTCACAGCTTTCAAACGAGATGTCAAACACCTGATAAGAATCCTTAAGGAAGAAGAAATCGTCAATTTAAGTGTGTAAAAGTTCGCTAGAAATCAAAGACTCACGGTAGAGCTACTTAACTAATAGCGCGTAGAAGTATCTAGAAACTAGCTGAAATCCTTCTGCGTGCTACTACTTCAGTCTATTGCAGTTATTTTTAGTAGACAAACCATTAGACTTTCAAAAAAAAAAAAAATTACAGATTTGAAACCAACGTGAAAAACTGAATAACTTTTATTAAACTTTGACTCCTTAGGATTTTTGTATGTTCAAATTTGTTGACCAGTGTAATTATTGGAGCTATATAAACTTCTACAGGAAGAATAACAAAGTCAAATGTAAAGAGTAAAGCCTATTCTCATTTACTGTTGTATCAAAAACAAGTTATGACATAGGGGTCAAAGGCGCAGGCCTTGGGTATAAGTTTTAAAAGCCCCCTGTTCTAGAAATTAGTTATGTGGCATAAAAAACCTTTAGAGCAGGGTCTTTTAAAACTTTTTGAGTTATGGACTCCTCATATTGAAAAAACAATAACATAACAAAAAAATCCCCTCATAACTCCATGTAGCGTATAACGTTAAACATTCTCAGATGATAAAAATACTATAATGATTAAATATTTTTGGAGTTTAGTTTATTCATTTCCGAACTTCCTTTCACATTTTGAGGTTCGACGTTTTGCCCAACAGCCACGTATTCCTTTGAAATATAATTAGTATATCAAAAAAGTTCTAAGAACTGAATAAAAAAACAACAAATTACTACTTAATGAGCAAACTTCATGCAACAAAATATTAGTTTTTAACAAATATAATTTTGTTATCAAAATTATCCAATCGTTACAAATATTTGCTTCATATTTATATCAGGCATAATTTACTCTTGAAAATAACGAATATTTGTTGTTTAGTAGCTTTAGGTCTTGTCTGAAGTGTTATGTTGACTGCTGTCATTTTAAAGAGCAACGTTTTGTTCATTGTAAATTTGAGGATCCCTGACGAAAACACAGGAATTTTTCAAAATCGGCGAGACTTTTTTAAAAATCTGTCTCTGCTCTGTCTGATCACAGTGAAAAGTTGTGCCATTGAAATTGTGACGTCATTTTTTCTAAAAAAAATTGAACCCTCCACCTATAAATTGATTCTGGAGCCCCTGACTATGTTGTTGTTGTTCTTGCCAGCTGTCGATTAGTCTATTATTACTTTTTTATTAGTGTTAGGGAGCATATTACTTCAACTAAATTCTACTCAAGAATATTCCAAGAATTGAGAAGAATTGGGCACCTAATGATGAGCCTTTTTATCTTCTTTTTGTTTTTGGAAGAAAAGTTAAGATAAAATAATGATGAATAATTCATTAATTCACATCAAGTAATGATATTAATATGCAACTTTTTGAATGTTTAGCAATTGAATTGAATCAGTTTCATAATGGAGTAAAACTGTATACTAATAATTACAAACGATTTGTATATGCTATGAAATTAAACATTTATTCTTTGTATTGATTAACAGATATTTATAAAACATTTGAAATATTAATGAATGAGAAAAAAATTTAAAGCTTAGAATAGCTTTATAAGAATTAAATAATCTTCATTCATATATATAAATATATGTATAAATATAAAGCTAAAGTTATTAGGTATTTAATGAAATAAGAGCAAAATTGTCAAGGTACCCATTATTTTAAAAATAGGTATGTGTTTTTAAATAGAATTTAATTAAACATATTCACAGAAAAATTAAAACATACATAAAATCATACATTTTTTTTATGAATAAGTTTACCAATTATACCTACATCATATCTGACATGAATCCTGATCATAATTTCTTAGAGATACATCAAATAATGGGTAATTCAACTTATAGATTAATTAGTATCACACAAGGTTTTTTAGGGACATTTATATGTATATATATATATATAGATTTGTAGTACATAGAGACATGGGGTAAGTAGACTGTTAAGAAAATGTAAGATAATTATTATCATTAATTTGCTTCCTCTAACTCCTTTTCGAGCTCTACATGATTCATTAATCTGTAGTAAAAATCAACGGCACGATACACACTCTGAAGAATGACCCAATCTCTCACATCCTTGACATGAGCATCATCCGGACATTGTACATTTGAAGGAACGATGGATCTTGGGATGCTCTGGGAGAGAGGGCTTCCAGTATTTAGAAGGATCTCATATGATTTCTCTATAATTGTATCAGTTATTGAGAGAAGAAGACTCCAAAAACGGCCAAAGTGAGATTGAAATTGACGATAGCGTCGAAGATCCAGGAATACTACCTCAAGAGACAAGGCAGAGCGTTGAAACAAATCATAGATATCCTTCACGACGCCATTTAAACCGTTTTCTAGCTAAAAGGAAACATGAGCTCTCTAAAGGGATTTATTTTGAAGGGTGAGTCGTGACGACTCCTTACCTTGTATAGTTGCCAAGCGGAGCTTTCATCAGTGAAGAATCTAACTGACCGATGATTTCTTGGAAGTAACCAAGAGAAATACATGTGAGAATATTGTAGAAGAATGACATCGTGGTTATCAATTTTGAAAACGTGAAGGACCTAATGATAAACATTAGTTTATTAGTAAAGTAACTATGATACTCGTTGTTGTTTTTTGTTATACACATCCCCCAAAAATGAAATCTATACACATTCAAAAAGCCTTCTGCCAAGTGACACTTTATAAAATGATTTGAATCATTTTTTCACCTATGACCTATTAATATATTCTACATATAATCATTTCAGAAACATTTTCATCACTATGCAACTCATTTGTAGGTTCATTCAATTTTTTAGTATACTGTAAACTGAACCTTAGATTCAATCCATTTTGTCTTTTTGATAATTATGGTCCACATATAAATTGAGAAAGTAGGGTTTGTATAGATATTATGTATAAAGTCTTGACCTTGAAAATATATGGGTTAGCCAAGGATATGAAATTTGTTCAAAAAGACTTGAAATGGGATCATTCTTTTTTTTATTTTTTTTTTGTAATTTGCAAAGTTCAAGAAAGGTTGACCCAAAAACTATGGATCTTTTGGCATTTAAACTATAATTTCCTTTGATTTTATACTTGGATGTCCAGTTGATTAATTTGATTCAGGAATAAATGATGCATTTTAAGACAAGGTGAATTAGTAATATTCAAAAATGGATAGAAAATAATACAATTGAGAAGAATCAAGGTACATAAGGCCTAATAAAAAGGCACTTTTTTTTTCTTTCTAGATTTCCTTCCTCTATAATTTTTTAATTTAATTTTAAAAACTTAGAATGCAACATACGTATATCCGCTGGAGACTCTCAATGACGTATTTAATTTCACCAAGGAGCAGAGTAAGGGTGGATAATCTCTGAGAGTTATTCTCCGAACCTTTCACTATTTGATAAGTCTCATTTTTAGACATGAGTTTTAATATCCATGAGGAGGAGTCGGGTGGTAGGTTATGGTGATTTGATTCACAGACAAAATCTGCTTTGAGTCCAATGCAATTGATGAGAATGATCGTCATAAAAGCTGCAATAATGAAAATAATAATTTTGTGTAAAAAAAAAAAGAAAAAAAAAAGGGGGGGGGGAAGCATTGGAAGACTGGGTCAATGAATGAATGAGTTAGTGAGAGCTCCTCTTACCAGATATCATACTACATTAATTCTTTAAAAAGCCATAAAATCAACTAACTTGGTTCATTCATCTTAATTCAATTTATAAACCTTCCTTCGCCGCAAAAAAATCTTTGATTCCTTCTCTTCTCACATAGAGAAAAAAAATATGAGAAAGAGGTACATTAACTGACATCATTAAACAAACACGTCTAACAGGCTTTTTAAAATGGGGGGAGGGGGGGGGGAAAGACATATCAAATTGCTCATTGCTACAGTGTGAAAGTCTCAAAATAAACAGCCCGGTTTTTTTTTGTTTTTTTTAGCAGGTATATGCATATATGTGATTGTATGAGTCTAAGGCCATTAGGAAGGGATTACATTTATTTTTCACAATGAATGGCCAAAGCTCCAAAGTAACTTTGATTGTCATGAAAAGCAATGACTTAAAAAGACTTGATTTACAAATTAATAAAAGGATTCTTTTGAACTATTTTTGTGTTATATATAAATATACTCCATGTATGAATAATGATGCCCATTCAACTCCAGACCCTAACTATGGGGATTGAGCGTCACCCCCCCCCCCCCCCACAACTCAAATACATAGATTTTATATTTATACACATAATTGAGCATTTGTTCTTATAAAGCTGCAAAATGAGAACTATAGTTCTCACATACCGTATATATGTACTCGCATATAAGCCGAGTTTAGAAGTATAAAATGCAATGCTGAAATCAGGGGTCGGCTTAAATGTGCATAAAACAAAATGAACACAAGGATAAATACTAATGCCAATTTTCCAGCAACACGTTTTCATCGCTATCTGACTCTTTATTTGGTTGTGTGTTTACCAGTGGCGAGCCGTAACCAGCTAGAGCTAATGATGAAGCTGACGTCATTGGTACACGGTTGGGATTTCTTAGAAATAACAGGCTCAAACAGAGGCAGTCGAAGAGGGGAATCAGAGGCAGCCAATTGGTAGGCAGCGCCTGGGAAGGGGGACGAGGGTCACGTGGCGTATCGAAGAACAGCAAACCAATAAGGCAAACGTGGGATGATGACAATGTTCAGTACAGAGAAGAGGAATGGAGAAAGCTGTTTGGTGAGTCTGACGATGAGGGTGATAGTGACAATGTGATTTTGAAGGTTTCTAATTATTTGTAAGGACATTACGTTAGGTTATAAACAGAAGTGCTATAGTTCTACTTGTGAATAAATAGAACAAAACAAAAAAAAAAAAAATTCTTTATTCATATCAAGATGTATAATTTCTTCTATTTCTTTTAGTATGTAACATAAAAGTAAGAATTTTACATCTTTAGAGTAACAAATTTCTATGAACCAAAAATATGGGGTAAAATTACCAAAAACTGGCCATTTTAAAGCAGTTTTAGAGGGTCGGCTTATATGTGAGTATATACGGTAGTTCAAATCACATACTAAATAATAGATCCTTTATCATTCTTTAGTGATGACCCCACACTTTAAAAATTCAGAATGCTCCTCTCTCCTCAAAGATACTCGTGTCTGGCTACATATCTGCTCAAAATTACATCCCCCTCGATTCATTTCTATTTTTTTTTTTGGGCAATTAGAGCCCTCTAAGTAAGACACTCATAAATGATGAATGATCTCATTTTACAATTTCACGTTGATCAAACTCTCTGAAGAATTTGAAAGGGTCATGTTACTTTTTATATTCCCTCTACGAATTGTCGTATAATATACGTTCTTTTATCATCATGAGTAAGGTCAGCCTTTTGAAGTCTGTTGTTGATGTATTTTGAGCAGGATTGGAGTGACATTTTTTTTGTTGAATATATACAAGTTTGAATAGCATTAGACCATAATGAACGCTTCTATGTAAATCAGCGTTTGTTGTTTTAGATCTTGTTCGAAAAAATGCAAGAAATAACTAATTTATATGATGTTTAAAAATAATTATTTATTGCTTTTTTGTTTTAAATTAAATAATAATTTTTAATAATAGCAAAAATGTTAACTAATATCATATTTTTAGTTGTATGCTTTCATACCAGTGAATTTCTTAATTAATTTTCTTTTTGTTTCTGTAATAAATCGTTTAACACTGATTAAAAAAAAGCTTTGATTTCTCAATTCCCTAAAAGGAATTTTTAACTTAAAAATAAGTATTTAAATTTTTTTAATATGTTTTGTCTGCATATATATACTATATGGAAAGTAAAATGAATTTATAGATCCTGTTATAGATTTTTTTTTTCATCTCTATTGGTACTTTTTTAACAAAACATATCTTATTTAGAATAACTTTCAACAATTACCACTAAACATCCATACACATATAATAAGTTTAAACATGAATAAATTGATTAAATAATTTATTAAAAAGTCCAATACCCATTAGAAATGGATATTTTTTTTAATAGTCAACAGGGTCGAATTTGATGCTGACATGTAATTGTATAGTTTTTGGTCACGATATAATGTATTTGAATCTGTTTGTGTTTTTTTTTACTGTGTATATATATGTACGTGTGTAATTTAATAAGTATATCTTTTTTGTAATATATATGAGACTGTCAATTTCATTCATTTTTGCTAGCAATGTACTATATTTGTGTAAAATATGATATTGTATATTCGATTTGATTGTCATTTAGTTTGAAAATTCAAAGGTTGACGGAATTAAGTAATTATTCGACAATTCAAGTTATGAATAATTTACAAAAAAACTTATTTGGATTCAATGGGGGAACTATTCATATTTATTGAGTTTTATGTTACTAACTGAGGCCCCAGCCATTGTTCTTCTAATTTTAGAATAATAAATTAAATTTTCAAAAACTTTTTATTACGTACCTATTTTTCCACACAAACTATGGGTATCTTTAAATTCTGTTTTTGTACAACTTTATGCAAACTCTTGGTGTTTCTTCAAAAATTGTTTGAAACAAAAATCTTAGTCATGTGAACCCTCTGGTGGGTAAGGTAGAAAACAACAAAAGCTACGTTTCTAAAAGGGGTCACATTCCAAAAATTAGCTCATCCATCTAATGGTTTTAGAGTCAATACGTGCCTTTCAGATAAAAGTCTAAAATTTACAAGTAAATGTATAATGTATAGTGTTTTGAAACATTATCTGATTTTAAAAATAAATGCGTTAAAATGTATATAAATTTCATCAATATTTTTAATTTCTTAAAATGTTCTAAATTAAATTTCAAATACCAAGACATCGAAGGATCGAGACCAAGATAAAAAAAATGTTCTTGTTTCTTTGGCCCTGTTTTAAATACCAGGATCAAAACAGTAACAAGACTTTGAGGGAGGGAGGGGGGGGGGGGGGTTAGACGAAGATCTTCGAAATTTGGTTTTGAAACCAGGACTGTTATACCAATAGTGTTATGTGCGTATCAGTGTTTTTGTTAGCCGAAATTTATCAGACTTTGGCCGGTAAAATCTACTGATGTCTGATATTTTGTTACCCCTCCAGTCCTTTAAACACAATTTGAATGTCATTACAATAAGCAATTACCACGTGTCATTCCAGCCTATTAGCACATTAAAGGGGTGATAGGTAGGAATGTAAATAATATGCAAATCGGGCTAAGAATCAAAGAAAGAGAAAATCAACCTGGTAACTCTGACAATTTGATGAATGTTGAGAGGGAAGCAGCAGCTTGAGCTGTCATGACGTTTGACTGAGCTACAAGCTGCTATTCTCCTTCATATATGTATACAAATGAAGACATCAATAATAAATAATAACATTATGTTTACCATAGATGAGAGGCAGAAAATTAACTGAAATTAATGTCAGGAAATTATATATTTTTAACTAATAATAATTATACGAGGACTTAAGCCCCTTTTTGTTTACATTTTATTTGCTTTATTAAAAAAATGGCTGAAATCAAAGATTTTAAAGTGTCAAAAGATTGGAAAGAAAAAGTGTTCTTGTTTCGATTCGCGCCGGAAGAGACAACCAGGAAATTGCTGACTTCCTAAAGTATTCCTTCATGCGACATCTTTACTATCAGGTAGATGTTCTCCCCTCAGTAATATTGGAAAAATGATAACAGCTTTGGAAAAAAAAAGACCTGTTTGAAGAGCCAACTCCACTTTTTTATTACAAGCCCGATTTGCATATTATTTACATTCCTAGACATCTATCAATAATAATTACAGGGTAAGTGCGCTCTTTGACAACAAACTTCGGGCGCGAGGTTTTTGGCTTCGTCTTTAAAAAAATGGCTGAAATCAAAGATTTTAAAGTGTCAAAAGATTGGAAAGAAAAAGTGTTCTTGTTTCGATTCGCGCCGGAAGAGACAACCAGGAAATTGCTGACTTCCTAAAGTTGGACAGGAGCTTTGTCTGGGAGGTCAGGAAAGAGTTGAAGGAGTCTGGAGGAGACTATGAAGGGATTTGATCAAAATCAGTGCAACAAATGCGTAAGGAATGCTTCAGGACCCCCCATTTTATTGCCAGTGTCGACAAAATGATCAACGCTGATCCAGGCGAGTCCATGAGGACCATTGCACGCGAAATGGGGGTATTAAACAAGGTTATCCGGGACTGTGTGATGAAAACTTGTGACAAAAGTCTTACCAGATGCTCAAGGGCCATTTATTGACTATCAAGACCAAGGAAAAACGGCTGAAGCACTGCAAGATGCTGCTGAACAAACATCAATGGATCCTGAGATGCTCTGGTTTTTCTCCGATGAGAAAAACTTCTGTCAGGACCAAAAGATCAACTAACAGAACAACCGCTGGTTAGCCTACAGTCCCAAGGACGTTCCCAGGGTCATGTAGATCAAGGTCCCGGCCACGGTCATGGTATTTGGCGTCATCTCCTACGAGGGCCATGTCATACCACCCTACATCTTTCCGACAGATTTGAGGGTTAACACAGAGGAGTATGTGAAGTTCCTGAGGAGCCACGTGTTACCCTGGATCAATAAGGTGGCTGCCGGACTCTGCTCCATGCCACACCTCCAGAATTACCCAAAAGTTACTTAGTGATAACTTTTATGATTTTGTGTCGCCAAATATTTGGCCCCCTAACTCCCCAGACTTGAACCCCATGGACTATTTCGTGTGGGGTAAGTGGGGTGCGCTAACAAGTCTCCATGCAACACAAAGGAGTTCAAGGCCTTAAAGAAGGACATCGTCATCAAGATTCCGGACCAGGATAGTGGCTGTCATTGTCGTTAGCGTCAATTTTATTGAATAAAAAATAAAGTATATCAATCCAGCATTCAAATGGTGTTAATTTGATTAAAATCGGTTCATTAGTTTTTTAGATATTTAAGTTCTTTTTAAAAATAAATTTGGTTGTCAAAGATCGCACTCACCCAATAATTGATACTGATTTGGGTTTCGAACAAAAAAAAAACCTGCTTTTAATTTGTTGAACATGTCGAATTTTGTGGTAACTAATCAGCATTTGTGGAAAGTTTTATTCTTCTGCTTTAATTGGAAAAAAGTGCAGCTGAAGCACATCGAACGCTTGTTGAAGTTTATGATGACAATGTTCCGACTGTTAAATCATGTAGGGAATGTTTTTGACGTTTCCAGAATGGTTATTTTAGCGTTGACTACAGCCTCGAACTGGACAGTCAAAAACAAATTCGAAGGCAAAAAATTGGAGGCATTACTCGATGAAGATACGAGTCAAACACAGGAGGAACTCGCAGAATCATTGAGAGTTTTGCAAATAGCTGTTTCTGTGCGATTGAAACCCATGGGTACTATTCACAAGGAAGGCTATTTGGTGCCTTATGAGCTGGAACCAAGTTGAAAGGCGATTTTTCAATTGGTAGCAACTCATTTAAAGGTAACAAAGAAAGGGGTTTTTAAATCAGATTGTGACTGGGAATGAAAAGTGGATGATGATGTACTTCGACAACCCCGAAAAGAAAAAAAAACTATACTATGCCGGGTCAATCGTTTCCATCAACCTCAACATCACAGCAGAATACATGATTTCAAGGTCATGCTGTGTATCTGGGGGGACCAAAAACAACCAAGCAACGGGCAATCAATATAAACTATAATTGACTATCTTCATTTGAAGAAATCGAAAATTGGCTCCTTACTCGGATCTTCTTAAGAGATGAGAATTGGAAAATTGCCAGAGAGGTACGAAAAAGTAGTAGCCAGAGATGGGAATACACTTTAATTAATCTGTTAATTCATTTCATTCTGAAATCAATGAATTTTAATCGCAAAAAAAACGCCCGAACTAACTTGTATTTCCTATAAATAAATATAATTTAATAATTAAGCAGTTTCTGGAGACTCTTTTAGTTGAAGGGTCCCATGACTTTGGATGACGAAAGGTACACCCCACACTCATAGAGGGAGCAATGAGAACTTAATAAATAAGACAGAAAGAGAAACTAGGGGAAGAAGAGAGTACGATTCCAGGGATTGGTACTCAGTTTCGTGACTCAGTGACTCAGACATACAGATAAAAATAATCTTTGATTTGATTCTCTGTGACAAATAACTCAGCCTCGATTTAAGGTACAGAATAATAATAACAATAATAAAAAATTGAAAGGTCTTCACTTTTTAAAATAACTCAAAATTAATTTTATTTTGAAAATATTGGATCATACCTTTAATATATGATTTATTTATTTAACAAAGTTTATTTTTGCAAAAAAGACTAAATTAAAGGAATGCATTGGAAGATATTGAAAGAAGAAAATATGTTTAAAAAAAACAACATAACTTTTCAAAATTTGATGGCAGTTGAACTATTTTTAAATATTTTTCAGAAGAGTTCAAACTTTGGTAATTATATTTTCATGTCAAATGTTATGTTTTGAGACTCTAACTAGGACTTTTACCTTTCGTCAAAAATAAGTTTGAGCTATATACAATCCATATATGTGTCAAGTCAACAAGAGAGCAAGTTGTTTGTTTTCAAACATTGAAAAAGACAAAATCCACTTTACAGTTGTTTTTTTATTTCATAAATATAACGGTCAAATATTTAGGAGTCATTTTAAGACCTATACCCCACGGTTTTTTGATCAAATGTCACTTCATATCGAGAAACCACCAAGGATTGTTGTCTATCTAATAAAGTAATCTGATCAATGTGTCATCTGGACATGGAGGTCCCTAAAAGAAAGTCCATCTTTTTCATAGCCCCAGAGATTTATTTAGTGACAGTTGGCTAAAACCTGTTTAAGAACTAATAAGAATCAACTACATCCGCTATCACGCTCACCATGAATCATAGTAACAGTAATCACATAGTCAGAAATACCAGATGTTTTTTATTCTTGATTGTGGCCGTTATTTTTTTTTCCTATAATTAAATTGCAATTATTGGAGTCATTATTTAATTAATCGAAATATACTATTAATATAAACGCAAGAGAATGTCTTCAAGAATAATATGAGTGCAGTTCAAACTCATTTTTTAAATATTTTTCAGATAAACTTGGTTTCCTGTTGACATGACACATGTGTAAAAAAAACAAAACCAATAGGGATTTTGTTGTGCAGACGAGTAAAATTTAATTACAGGAAAGGAAGGATCCAAATCAATATCGTTTACAACGAATTTCAATCAAAAATAAGCCGATACTACTTTGCATTTAACTGCTTTTCGTCCAGATGATGTTCACTTACTCGAACAAATCTAATTAGTCATTGGATCTGCATTGTTTGATTGAGTTTTGTATTCTCAATTAATGCAAAAAACGTGGGAAAAAAAATCTAGTTAGGAAGACAAAAAATGAATTAATTTATAAGGTGTTATAACAATAGCTATTAGTTATTAATTAATTATGTAATTTTTCTTAGGTATTTGAGTTCTAACAAATCAAAGATACAAAATGAAATTTGAGGAATATACATTTTATATACATATACAATAAATTACAAAATGAATTACATAGATACATACATGGTAATAAAACCTGCAACATTGACTAAATGCTTTGCAAGAATCAATCAAGGTAAATAAACTTATTAGATTAATAAATAAAGAATGTATTGCACATAAATGTTATACGAGAACACACACAACCAACAACAACAAACAAACAAAAAGAAGAAGCACAGGAGTTAAATGGAGTTAGATGCCTTCAAACTGGTCATACAAACGGGATCAATAAATTGATCCCCTTCGTCATCCACTTCCTCATGTTTAAAGGAACTCTTTAATTTCTTGGAGCCTTTATCAAAATCCTTTTTGAGGATTTCATCAATGGAGTGAAAGGAAGGACTGCATCCACTCTTTTTACTCCCACCACTGGAAGAGGGCTGCTCTTGTGTAGTTGAAGAGGGCTCATTGATCTCTGGGATCTCAGCAGGAGTTCCTCCAAAGGATGTTGTTGATGACACATTTTGAAAAATGGAGGATGTAAAAGAGGGTTGAGTGGGTTTGGATTTGGATTCTTGAATTCTTGAAGGGTTTGACACATTTGCTGCACAAACTGCAGCTGCTGCTGCGGCGGCAGCCGCAGCCACAATTCCATTTGGCTGTTCCACATGATTATAGTATCTGTCTGACAAAAGTGATGACGAATCAAGGGGATATCCTGGCCAAATATATGGGTACATTGACATGAGAGCTCCACGATTCCATATATGAGGGAAGGAGGAGAGAACATCTGCAGCTATGGTGGATGTCTGTGGAATGCTCGATGGGATTTTTTCTAGTAATAAAAGTAATAAAAACGAGTTGAAGCATTGTACATTTCATTTACACTCTTAAATACTGGAGTGTCTGCAGGACTGGGGGAAAATTAGAAAAGTAGGGGAGACCGATATCAGTTACTACACTTTTTACTTTGTATTAATTTTTCAATTCATTATGGTACATTAAGATATTGTGAAAATTCACTCCACTTTAGTGAATTAACTCCATCTCAAATACAACCTATTCATGGTCATGCTGATATAAAATAATTCAAAGGAGAAAACAATACGTGAACAATTGTAGTTCACTTGTTGCAGCTGATGAACTTTCTTAAATATCTCTTCAATGAGGGAGCTATCCAGTGATAGCAAAAGACTCATCAATAGCAACTCAAAAGTTACAACGAAGTCAATGAAAAATTGACTCAATAAATACAAAATTAAAGGTCTTTCTAAAAAATTAATTTTATCACTCAAAATCAGCTTTTATCACGTATATTTTAAAGAAAAATGGACACAAATATATGTTTTTTTGAGTCAATAGTTCTCAATATATCAAACAATTGTGGTGATGATTTCATGGCATTTTTTTAAATTTGCGAAAAATAACTTCTTACAACTGCCCCATATCTAATAATAATTAGATTTAGTATTGAAATTTTTGAGCCATCAAATTCCTGCAGACGCTCCTTTTTAAATGATACCTTTAGAAGACTCTGTAACCTTCACATTAGAATCCAAAGTAACATTTGTTGACTCATTACTCTCAAGGGATGTTTGCTGCTGCCCAGTGGAATTGGAAGTGGAATTGAGTGGAATATTATTGCTGGTTTGACTAGAGTTTGATGAGGTTGAAGAGGCAGAACTTTGTCCAATTCTTGGAGTGTCATCTAAATGCCCTGCATTTCGTAGTATACGATTAATCGAAGAAATTGAGGGAATATTATTAGGATCGCACAATCGTTGAGAAATAAGTTGATCTCGTATTTCCCACGCAAAAAGTCCAGGATTTTCCAACTTGATCCTAAGAATCCTTTTGACAATCGAAGGAGTTGTCACTTGCTATAAAAAAATATAATCATTTATATTTCTTAATTTCAATTATTTAAATAATCAATGGTACCTTTGGTCTAGTACCTCCAATGGATCCAGGTTTGACAGATCCAGTTTCATAAAATCTTGTTAATATTTTGGATACACAGCCATGGGATACTAAAAGTTGCCTTGAGATGTCACAGGGACGAACTCCCATCATGGCCAATTCAACTAAAAACATTATAGATGTAAAAGCAAATATTATAACTTTATTTTTACAATATGATCATTACTTGCAGAATTTTAATGCTTTCTAAATTGAAATTGAGGGTACATCACTCCTCAAAATCAATGCTGTCTCTTTTAAAGAGGCATATACAATATTATGGGCTTTATATCATAAGTGCATGAATTGTTCCTACATCAACTATGATTGTAACTTTGCTGTTTAACTTTGTTTTAGGAATTAATAGCTGTTAATCTCAATGGATTTCTCTATCCCGAAAAAAAAGGAGAAATGGAATAAAGTTAATTATTGACTTATTAGAGAATTTATGGTAGTTTTGAAACTAATTGTAAAGTCGAGTAGTGCATTGCTTCAATTTAATTTAGCTCAAGTTATTGAATACTTTATTCAAACAAATTTCAATGAAACTGAATGAATAAAAAAGCTTATTTATATAAATGTTTATTTGATGAGTCTTAAACTTTTATAGGTAAATATGTATATTATAAGTTTTACTATTTTGAAGGTGAATAATCAATAATAGTTAATTAATGAATGAATTGAATTTAAAGTTGATTCCCAACAAGAGTGAGTGTGCTGATATAAGACCAAATTAATCATAGAGTAGCCTTAAAAATACATAGTTATTATAGTCTTAAAAAACCTTTTATTTGAGACTTTTTATTCTTTGTATGTTTATAAAATATATAATTATTTTCAAAGAGTGCTCCATTGTAGAACTCTCTGTACTTTGTAGGTGGATTCGATGCAATTTACTATTTTTATTATTTTTTTTTACAAACTATGATATTTAAAAATCAATATTAGCTGATATTTCATAGTTTATATCCTTATTTAAATTCAATGGGTTTTATTTTCAACATCTTCAAACGCTTGTAAATTAAGTAGATAACCTCTTTACTTATACCATGTACATACTATGTGTCAAGTCAACAAGAGAGTAAATTTGTTTTCAAATATTGAAGAAGAAAAAGACCTACTTTTAAGTAGTTTTTTTTTACTTCATAAATTTAACGGTCAAATATTTCGGAGTCATTTACAGACCTATTGCGTAGGGTTTTTACTGAAATGTGCCTTTTAATCAAGAAACCACCAAGGATTGTTGTCTATTCAATAGAGCAATTGGATAAATGTGTCGACTGCACATGGAGCCGAGTTGGTCCCTGAAAGAACGTTCATCCTTTTCATAGTCCCAGAAATTTATTTGGTTTTTCCTATAATTAAGTTGCATCAATTATTGAAGTCATTATTAAATTAATCAAAATATACTACTATAAGTACAAACAAAAGAAAAAGTCTTCAAGAATAATCTGAGGGCAGTTCAAACTCATTTTTGAAATATTTCAGATAAACTTGGTTTCTTGTTGACTTAACACATATATACATTGTATATGATGTATAAATGTTATGTACAAGTTGTAACCCGTATAATAAGATTGTACAAGTTGAAATCAAAAAATGAAATGAAACATTTGAAACACCGATTTTAAGGGCCTTGTGATAGAAATAATCATTGATACTTCTATATAATAAATCCTCAAGTTTGTCTGTGTGTCCGTAACCCCTCGTATCTCCGGAACCCCTTACCCTATGGTCATGGAATTTTGTATGCTCAATCTACACGTCATATGGAAGATTTCTACGGAAAAAAATTTCGAGAAATCGAAAAAAAAAATTTCGCGATTTTTTTTTTCAAAACTTTTTTTCAAAATTTCTCAAAAATTTTTGTCGCTCCAAATTTTTTGGCGGAAAAATATTTTCAAGCAACCCGCCGGAGGCCTCACCATAGGAGCCGAAGGCGCCGTCAATGGCGAGTTATAATAAATATCAAGAATGTAATTTTCTAATTTATGTATTGATTAAAATGGCACTAACTGATGTTCTGTGGCTCATTATAGGGTATAAGTAGTTATAATTATTTTACTCCCAGATAAGTAATAAATGAGTAAAATTCATTCATCAAGATGGAATAGACTAAAAGATAAAATCAATGGTTCTTGTATACACTTTAAATGATCAGTTAATAAATTTGCCAAAAGAAATTGTGAGATTCATTATGCATAAATTTATAATAGCAACATTTATTTCTACTAACGTATTGGGTTCCTTCTATAGATATTCATAAGATTCAATCACAATTACTCAAGGATATTTAATACTTATCTACCTAGTTTTTGAATAAGGCCTTACTACGACTTTTTATTCCCTTAGAAATGGACAGTCATGCTGAAATCGATGTAGCAAATAGTCTTACTTGCTAATTTGGTTAATTAACGTTATTTTTGAATAATTAAAAACACCACTACAACAAAAGTACGACTGACTCAAAAATATTTTTAGTCATTTAGTGGTGCGTTTGTCGAGTTGAAGCCAATTGGTAGGAATGTAAATAATATACTCATGGGGTGTGTGAAATAAAAAGAAAGAGAAAATCAACCTGGTAACCCTGACAATGAATGTTGAGAGGGAAGCAGCTTGAGCTGTCATGACGTTTGACTGAGCTACAAGCTGCTATTCTCCATTATTTACATATACAAATGAAGACATCAATAATAATAATTAATAACATTATGCATACCATAGATGAGAGGCAGAAAATTAACTGAAATCGATGTCAGGAAATTCATTTACTATCAAGTAGATGTTCTCCCCTCAGTAGTAATAAAGGAAAAATGATAACAGCTTTGGAAAACAAAAAGTACTGTTAAAAGTGTCAACTCCACAAATTCTCGCATGTGGCATTTTGCATATTATTTACATTCCTACCAATAGGACTCACCCTCTTTATAAAGTGATGTACACCTAACTATATATGAAGTAAACACCTCATCATGGCTACCCAAGTCTTAAACATTGACAATTTTTAATAAATATTTACTTAAATGAATAATTAGTTACCTATCCGTCTTCGGACATAGTCTGGCAGTGGTCTTCCGTTTACAAAAACGCCCCCAAGTTGATTAACTCCGGCTTGTCCTAGAGCAAATAGATATATAAATCATACATTGACATTATAAAATTATTATGATTTAAAGAGTATTTAAGACATTGAATGATGTATTTATATGTGTGTATAGTTTCATATTATTAGTTACTTAATGAGTTGATTATAATGTACAAATCAAATCAAAAAGGTAATGTCGAATTTCAATCGGAGCAAGAGAGATTTTTGTGGAACAGAAAATCGATAGGAATTATTCATTATATTGGTACAAGTAATATTAGTTGGTTTTGTCTTAAATAAGATTTAGCAAATACCACGGTTTGATTAGGTAATGTAATGTTTTTATGGATTGTACTCAAGTAATGATTTTGTATAATTTTAACATTATCCTTTCCGGCAAATGTTATGGCCTTCATTTTTAAAGATATTTTTGAGAGTGTCGTCATAGTTAAAAGGACTTGTCAAACTGCGTGACACCCCTATAAGGAAACGACCAGCAACTCTCCAAACCTCCAAAAATTCCAGAGGAATAGGCAGCTGAACAGCCGAGCAAAGAGGTCATTGCTCTATCTTTTTCAAAAGTAATAACAAATAAAATTTCCATGATTAGACTAGTCGACAAAATTTCAATTATTTTTTTTGATCACGGGCTTTAATGCTGTGATATTGATACCTTTTATGCTCAAAAACACAAAATCGAAAATTTAGCTCAATAATTGTATTTTAGTGACCTCAGGATCATTTTTACTAAGTCGTGATTATCGTCAGATAATATCAATTCAAATTAAAATTTTAAGATAATGAAGCAAGTTATTACTTGTCAAAAGTATTAAAACTTATGGTGGATAATACCTTGAAATTTTATTAAGGTAATGAATATTTCTGTACCTCTTTTCATATTTGAGGAAAATCCGTATTGAATGTTGAAAAATTAAGAAAAACTAATTCATCTCTTTAGAGCTTAACATTTCTTTCTTTTTTGACACTAAAAATAAATAATTTGTGTTAAATGAATGAAAATTTATAGATTTGAAATTAATAAAAAGGAATTTATTTCAAAAACCACTTTTAAAAAAAAATATTAACGATTTTAGAGAATAATTATGTAATATAAATATATTGAGGTTTTGTGATATTTATTGATGCAAAGTTCCGGGAACTTATGGTTTTTATTAATGCAAATACATAATAAGTATTAACCAAATAATAAGGTTATAATAAATAAAATATAATTTATTAGTAAACTTGAACAAATTTGGAGGATTAGTATATGTGCTTATTGATACAATATTCCGAGAAGATATGCTTTTGAATATGTAAGTATTTAGTTATATTTTAGATACTTGAGATACAAAAAGATGTATTTTCGAAATATACCATTTTATTATTTTTCACCTTCAGGTACATTTTTGACGACAAATTATTGTTGATAAATTATATTCTATTTATTATAACCTTATTAGTTGGTTAATACATATTAACATATTTGCATTAATAAAAACCTTAAATTCTCGGAACTTTGCATCAGTAAAATATTACAAAACCTCAACATATTTATGTTACATAATTATAATTATCTAAAATATATGAAAGCGTTAATATTTTTTTTTTAAAAGTTAATAAGTTCTTTTTTATTTATTTCAGATAAATAAATTTTCTTTCATTAAACAAAAGTTGTTTATTTTTAGTGTCAAAAAAGAAAAAGTTATTGAGTTCTAAGGAGGTGAATTAGTTTTTTCTTATTTTTTCAACATTCAATATGGATTTTCCTCAAATATGAAAAGAGTTACAGAAATATTCATTACTTTTATAAAATTTCGAAATATTATTCACCATAACTTTTAATACTTTTGACAAGGAACTTTTTTCATTATCTTAAAATTTTAGTTTGAATTCATGTTATCTGACGAAAATCACAATTTAATAAAAATGATCTTCTGGTCACAAAAATAAAACTATTTAGCTAAACTTACGATTTTTGTGTTTTTGAGCATAAAAGGTATCATGATCACAGCATTAAAATCCATTATCACAAATGCTGTTGATTAGTGTTATTTTGTCATTGATTTGTGACGTCATTTTTAACAAAACAGCATGACCACACAGCTCAATGATTTTGAGATTTACTGATTAAGAGACATATATTTTTTTTATTGACTTAACCTAGAGTTGGATCGGTTATATAACTAAATTCCTTATTATTCTTTTTCTTTCTCTTTTTTGTCCCTCTTTTTAGACTAAATCGACAAAAATAAGACTGAAAAATATTCGAATTTGCACCGCCTAGGTAAAAAAGTGACTGCCATGGGTAAAAAATGACCAATAAGGAATTCAATTTTAGAAACCCTACTCCTTGAATTTTCGTCATTTTAAAGAACAAAACTTTTCCTTTTTTCAAGAAATAGGAGATTTTGTGACAAAAAAAAAGAATCTACCACTAGAAGAAAACGCATTAAATAAAAATCATAGCGATTATTTTTAATATTTTTGCAATGAAGATAAGATGACTTTATACTGAAGATAGTAAACTATTGAGTCCTTAAAAATATATATGTACATATAGACTTCAATAGTGTTAAAATAGGTGGAATCAAACTTTCTTTTCATCTTATTAATTTTGAGACACTCAAAATACGAAGTGTTATGTTTTGTTTATATTCTAAATTATTCACTTTTGTAGTTTATATGACTTATAATTATGAAAATACAGTACATAAACTATTTTATTAGTCTACGGTCTTTTATTTAAAAGAAATTATTTGCTACCAACTGGTCTAGGTTTGCCGTAATATTGATTTGATTTTTTTTTAAAGTAGAAATTTCTCGAGATGACGTGTTGATTTAATTTAATAATTCCGTAAATATTTATAATATTATCAAGTAATTTTGCTTCAATAAAACTAAAAAAAAAAAAAAAAATATCAACATTACTACAAAACTTGATCAGCTAGAAGACAAAACTCTTTTGGCAATAGAAATTCAATTATTTATTATTAAAATAAATTGATTTAAATTAAAAAAAAAAACTTTGTAAAAACTGAGGTATTATTTCTCTATAAACAAAACCTTTTTTAAAAAAAGTAATTCTTTACATTAAAATGCATTTTCTTAGAATTGAATTATTTCACTTAATTTATACATTCATATTCGAGATTAGCATTAAATTTGGTAGGGAATAACTATTTTTTCATAAAAATTACTGATTTTTTTTCAGTTGAAAGTTAGGTACTTAAAGTACCTATAATAAATGTAAAAATGCTCAAAACTAGATTTGATATGAAAAAAAATAAAATAATTAGAGAGTCGTGATCAAAGTGGCAAATATTGCTAGAATTATAAATTAAATTTTAAATATTTTCAAAAAAGTAACATTGACTTGACTTGTATGGTTATAATTATTTAATATTAGATCAAATAATCCAATTCCTCTAATATTTTGATTGTGTATACAAATATCAAAAAAATTATCTTCTTTTGATAAAATATTCATTAAAATTATGAGTAAGGAAAAAATTCTTTCACATCTCTAAAAACTTACTGTTATACTCTTTTACCTTTTCTTTAAAAAAAAAAATTTTTTTTTTACTCACACTAATTATATGGAATGGATAAAGGATTTTTCAATAAGGATGACGCATTTTTATTTCATTAGGGACGGCAAACTACGTCATATTTTTGTTTTGTTTTTTTGTTTAAATTATTTTTACTCACAAATAGCTTACAAATCATCATCATAGAGCAGTACAACCATGAGTAGCAAATTATTCAAATTTATTACCAAAATTTGGTTGTAGCAACTTTAAGAAAAAAATCATTTTCAGCAACGGAGCTCATTTTAAGCTCAAGAGGTTTGTTAATAAACAAAATATGCTTTATTGGTCAATCAAAAACACACATGTTCTTCATGAGATATCATTGCATTCCAAAAAACTTACTGCTTGGTGTGGATTTCATGCCGGTGGTGGTGTTATTGGGCCGCACTTTTTTGTGGATGATAATAATCACCACATTACTGACAATGGAAATCGATTTTGAGACATGATAACGGATTATTTTGGGCCCCAATTGGATATTAAATGGACTTAAATGACATGTGGTTTCAACAAAACGGTGCAAACAATACAATCGATTGATTGATGAGTAAATTCGGTGAATGTGTTATTGCCAGAAATGGACTAATCAATTCACCGCCTCGCTCATAAGATTTGACACCTTTGGACTGTTTTCTATTGAGCCACACAAAGTCATTGGTCTACACCAACAAACCAACAACACACAAGGAGCTCAAAGCAAAGATTGAGCGGGAAATTTATGTAATTTCGGTGGATTTATGTGATAAAGTGGCAGAAAACTGAGTTCAACGATTTGACTTCTGCAAAAATGCCCTTGGTGGCCATGTAAAAGAAATTGAATTCTATACTTAGTTGTAATTGAACGAACTTCAACACTAAAAAAGAAATTATTTTATACATGTCTCAAACCCTTTTAATTTTATTTAAAGGGAGAAAATGTGTCGCTCTTATTGAAAAACCCTTTATATATTGTAACGAAGAGTTGCGTCAGTTTTAATTCAGAATGAAGGGCCAGAATCTTTTACCTCTAATAAGGAGTATCGGTCTTTGTCTACGTTACAAATAGACGTGTACTTCTCTCATTTTTGTAAAATAAAAACAAACAAAACAATATCCTAGCTTCATTAAATCCCAATTAAATCAACACTATCAGTTTTTGGATTTTTGGTTTTGATATTAATAGTTGAGCTTAAACAGTGCTTTGAAAATTGTGTATTTTTGCGTTTATATCATTACTATAAATTTACATAACTTTGATAGAGTAAAAGAGAAATGGGCCGTTAGCTCTGGGACATTAATTAGGATTCATAAAATTACTTTTACTTCACCTGGTTTTTAAACTACAAATAAAATGTATATAGCAAAAATTTAAATGTTCAATCATGGAAATGTCCAAAATTATTCTTCAGAGAGTCTTAGCTCAGAAAATTTATTAATAAGCCTCATCAATATCAATTTTCTTGTTGTTGTTGCTGTAACAAACTTTTAAATCATTTTTAGAAGATGATGATAAAAAAATTGATTTCATCATATATTTTATTTTTCTTTGTCGACAAAGTTCCTAAAAATGGTAGCGGCAAATTCAAAATTTACTTTGTGGCTGGAAGCATTTTTGATAAAAAATATTTTATCAAGGGTTAACGGTTTCATAAAATAAATTTAAATCGACTTATATTTGATTTTAAAAGAGTCAAGTGTCAGTCCTTGAGGCCAATGAGATTGCTTTTCTTTTTTCTTTTTTTTTTGACTGGACCTAAATTTTTTTAGATCAGTAAAATACTTTGTGTAAGTGTTTGTTGATTCTATATTAATTAAAAGAAAATTAACTTTATAACCTGTAAAATCAGAGTGTAAAAATAATATCTACTGAAAAATCAAAATATATAAAGGGATTTTCATATAAAATTAAGCAAAAATTATTGAGTTGCGTATTTTAAAAGGGAATAATTATTACTATTTTATTGGGAAAGTCCATTAGTCTCCATTTAAATTCATAAAATACACACATCTAAAAATACTCTTAATTATAGCTTAGACAAGCGTTAAATTTATGACTCTATTTATAATGTCAAAAAGTGCTAGAAAAATTTAAATTAAAAAATTAAAAAAAAAAACATTTGAAAAGGTGATATGAGCCTCAGTTAGAGAGCCTCAATTTTAAAATTATTTATTTATACTCATCATGGAATAAGGAATCAAAGAATTAAAAAGATATTCCGGATTTAAAAAAAAAACAATCAGTTCCGTTTTTTTTTGTCTGTACTCTAATGTTAAACTAAACAATATTTATTTTTTTCCATGCAACCATGAAAATTGTAAGAATAATAAAAGCTCCTTAGTAAAAACATAATTAATTTGTTCTTTATGACCCAAATGGCATCTGACAATTTTACGCAAAAAAAAAAAAATTCTAAAATAACCCAAATTATAAATTTTGAGCAATTAAGAACAATTATGTTCCATGATCAATTCTTTCTTTATTTTATTTTTTGAAATTATCTTTACTAAATCGTTTAATTTTCTAATTTTTAAATAACACAACACTATTTAATTTATAATTGACCGTTTTAGTAAAATAATAATTATAGTTTTAAAAGTTTCAAATTTGAAAGGCATATATCATGTTAATTTAGTTTCATTAATTACTATCAAAGAATTTTTCAAGAAATATACACAAAACATTTATTCTATCAAAATTTTCAATACTCGAATAAATGTTGATTTGACTCATGAATTACAAGGAAGTAGTGATATTAAATATAAATAGAAGAAATTGAAGTTTTATGACATTTGAAGATCGCTCAAATGAGTCTAATTTATAGGAAAAGCACTTACCTGTATGTGGCATTAAGTTATGAACCTGAAAAAATAAATACAAATATTTCAATAAACTATATATAGTTCGATGAAAAATGATTCAAAATAACATTTTGTCAACTTTATTTGAGACAAAATTCAACTTTGGCATTATGTAGTTTCATACCCAAAAATATAAATGTATGTACGTACTAAATGTCAGTTCTATTTATGAGGTATTTAAATATTACAAATAGTAGATAACTTGAAACATTTAAAAAAAAAAAGAATTTAAAGTTAAAATCTCGCGAATAAGAAATTTAAATTAATTATTCCAATTAATTTATAAAACAACTATTAATTAATTATTGTTAAAATATTTCTATGATTTAAACTATATATTTACTTGGCTTGCTTTGTTCTGTAAGTACGGAATGATTCATAAATAAAATAATTGGGTCTGGCCAATTTTATCCCCATTAAATGTTGATAACTTCTTCAAAAATAATTTTGAGGTTTTTTTTTGGGTTTTATATACAGACTAAAACAATGGCCAGTCATCAGAATTAGTCAATACAGTAGAACCCTGGAACTTCACCGCCCCCGACATATTCAAAGCTAGATGCAAAATGTAGCGAAAACTTTGGGATTCAACCCCACTCATGTGACCATTGTGAACAAAATACTTTAATTACATTCCACTAGTTGTTTTTGATTCAGAACTTTACTGCATCGCTCTCTACAGAACGAATATGCGTTGAATCCCAGGGTCTACTCCACTTTGATTAGATATCAATATCTAATAATTATTATTTGAAAGTCAAATACCCCAACAAATACACTTCCTTTGGTAGCAATTGAGCGTTTGCGTGGAATTCAATAAATAATGACTAATTCATTTATATATTTCTTCAAAATTGATGTTGTTTTGTAGATAAAAAATATTGTCAAATATAGTATAAGGAAGTCAATTTTAAATATTGAGCCTTCTAAATTAATGAATCTACTAACTACTCGTATGTAACTTACTCTCCAAACCAATCCAAAGGAACGAAACTTTCTTTCTGAACAAACTTTCACAACAAGAAATATCTTTCAAATGATTTTAAATAAGTCATTCGAAAGGATCAACCACTGAGGACCAAAAACATCGGGCGTAGAATGTATCCCTCTTCTTGAGTGTGTGTGTGTGTTTACATATATGCTCCCTCTAAAGGGACGACATTTTCTATTGGCTGTCATGTCCTTTTAAAAACCATTTTCCTTACTTTCCGACGAATGGTTTTTATTTTTAGTTGGAGGGAAGGAGGTGGAGTCAAAGAGGCAAGTCCTTTAAAAATATGTATATTTTTTATATCCGAAGAAGGATTCAAATAATTGCCCTTTAATGTTAATATCTCTAGTTGTTTTCTTAATAAAAAACCACCTTTTTAATCTTAATTTTAGTCTATGTACATATTAATAAACAATTATGATTCTTAGTCCAGCCCTTTTTAAATCAATTAATAAGGTAATGATATCCATTCATAGATTAATTCATTTCCTGGACTTTATTGACTCCTATTCTCATGACACAAATTATTATCTCATATACTACTTTTTAATAGAATTAAACGTTAGTCAATCTTGTTTATAACAGGTGCTTTCATTAGTGTTTGTTTTTCGCCATAGATATCTACATACACACAAAAATAGTGTATCTATTTATCTCAAACTGACATTTTGTTTTATCTTGTAGATCAAATCCATATATATATAAACCATTATTTTCTCATCAAAAGGAATAATGAAGGGTTGATTAAATGTCGTCACGAACGTCCCACTAATGATGGAGATATTCCTTGTAGTTTCCAATTGATCGTTTTGGATTTTGTTCTGAGTTTAGTGTATACTATATTCAATTCAACGATGGGTACTGAGAACCAATTTTTGAAAGTCTTGCTCTCGTTATCTCTACTTTTCAAGTTAGTGATCGTTCTCTCTTGGTCTCCTCGATGTCAAAGTCAAGGACAAAATAACTAAATTTAATTTTTTTTAAATATTTTCTTAAAAACAAAACAAAAATGATCACTTTGGCCCTCAATCCCTTTTAGTCTTGGTTCTGTCATGTTATTATGCCTACTTTTTTTAACAATTTTATAAAATTTATATATAATTCAAATTTACCGCTCTTTTATGTTTAACAATTTTTGTAAATAAAAAAAATGAAGGAAAAATGAGTAACTTAAATCAACAAATATTTATAAATTTTATTTCCAAATATATTGAGTGATTCCAGATTCTCAGAAAAACTACATACATACATATACTATTTCCATATTCATACGTCAATGTACATATATAGAGGTAGAGGTAGGTGTGCTTCATTGAGAGTCAGTCAAACACAATGGAACTCCCCCCTCATTGTTTGTAAGAGTAATAACAAGGATCTAGAACCCCATTAAACACAACTCCAGTCATGTGTGTATTCAACCTCAAGGATTTATTATGTGTAGAAGCAATAAAAATACGGTCGTTATTTCAGCTCCATCCTAGTTAAAAAATAAAAGAACACGACTACACAATGAAACAGAAGCGCTGTGGTCGATGTATACCCCGCATATTTTTCCACTTGAAAGCCCCAAAATAGAAGATTAATAACATTTATTTGACTCTTTTCTCCATCCCTTGCAATTATTATTATTATTATTGTTGTTGTTTTTATTGTTATTTTTTTTGTATTCAACTAGCAATGCTGGATGGGGATGAGTAGTTCCATCTCTCCATCCTTCTTCCAAATGCAGGGATATGAAATGAATCCATCACAAATCTAAATACTATAATATGTGTATTGACTTTTCAACAATGTTTTCTAAAAAGTGATGAAGCATAATGATGAATGGCTCTCAATGGGGGGCGCCACTGTACATAGTTAGTAGTAGGGACCTATCTTATATATGTATATATGTATGTATGTATAATAACTGCGTTTTTATAAACTACTTCTTCTCTTTGATGTTCCATGTGGGGAAACTTAATCTAACTTTTAAAAATAATAATAAAAAAAAACCAAACATCTGCTTAACTTTTTCTCTTTATTTCCGGGAGAATATTATTAAGTGATCCTTACACGATAAATAGCATGTCATGAGATGTAGTTCGTATGTATGTGCACAACATTCCTCGTGGCTCTTTCTTTCTTTTTATTTTTTTTTAACTCTATGTGTACCCACTTCAAAAGCTCCATTTAAATCCAAACCATATTATACCCAAAGTTATATAATATATAAATCAAAATTTATGGTTGACCAATGCAGGGAATGCAGAGAGAGAGAGAAAGAGTCAATTGAAATGTTTTGACATTGAATGGATTGAAGGGCTCTTAGAGAGTAAAGCTGTCTGATAAAAGGTGGGTCCCCCCCCTCCTATATGACTCGTTGTATGAGAATATATATATATACATATGAGTTATGTCATGGGCGCACAGAGTTGAGAGGGGATTCACTACCTATTTTATGAAATATTTATACATAGAATATTGAGCACGTTACACGGAAAAAGTAATTAACACCTCATTACCTCAATCTAGTTATTTGGCCGAAAAAAAATACACCCTTACTTCTAGAGCAAAGGCAATTTGAATCAATGTTCTTTCATTTTCTAGTACTCAATTAATAAAAAATAAAAAATAAATTGAATCTTGACCTTTCTAATGTGTGTGCATATATGTAATTTAACATGGTAATGAATTTTGTAGGTTTATGGCGTGAATGGGCAACCTTTGTTCACTTGTGGGCCAAATTATGTTTTCCACGACTGACTGCGGGCCAAGAGCCCTAATTATATATTTGCAAAATATGTATGCATACATAGTTATACTTATTTTATAATATTTAAAAAAAAATTATATTATAATTATAGATTTCAAAGGTCTCTGCGGGCCGTAGGCTGCCCATGCATGGTTTATGGCATACAAAACAATCAAAGATGAGACTTAAAAGTGTTTTTTTTTCACTTAGAGACTATCGGTCAGTTTTTTTTTTTTTTTTTAGCTACACAGTGTTTTAACAGAAAGGAAAGTATTCAAAAAAGTTACTCTGATACTGAAAAAATAATGACGTTACTAACGACGTTTCTAAATATATATATATTTATGCCCCTTGAGTCTAAATATGAGATTCACCCCCCTCCGCTAGATCCAACAAGAATAAAAAATTATTAATTTCATAATAAAATAAGAGCCAATTTTTTTTGAAAAACACAAATCTCTTGTCCCGTCAGCCCAAGTTTTAACAATTAATTAATTATCATATATTATTTTTGTCTTAGATGAGTAACAACTAACAAGTTCATTTGCTTTAGTCATATCATGTGAGCTAACACAACTTATCAAATTAGACCCAGCTTGTTACCATTGTGATAATAACATTTAATTACCATAAAATAGTATTAAAATCATTTTTAAGAAACAAGAAAAGTTTTGATTATAAATATTTTGGATTATGTATATACAAGTACATTTTTGTTCTTTGAAAGCTTTGAGTTAATGGATCCATCAGTTTAGATTGCCCCCTGATTTCTATCAGAACAAACCAACAGTTGCAGAACTAGGAATGTGTATAAATAATATAACTTCCCTTAGATATGATTGTTTGAACTATTGACCAATTGTACAAAAATGACGTCACATATTAAACACGCAACCTTTCATATTCTCATCACTTTTCAGAAAGTGGGGGTGTGTTCAAATGCCTCTTGTCAACGCTCTTCTCCAAAACTGAACTTGGATTCGTCTATGCAGACGAGGATCCTTTCCACTTAATTTCATTTATTCGCATATTTATCTAAATACATACATACATTTATTCTACTCGATCCTTTTGACTCTTGTCACTCAAAGTTAAGACACGCCACGCATCTCGTTAATTGAATACTGTATATTACATACATACATACGTACAAGGAATAAAGGATTTCATCGTTTAAACCATGTGTAATAGGTGATAAGTAGAGCTCTTCTCAAAAATTATGATAAACATCTTCTAACGGATTACTCAAAGGAATTCAATTGGAAAGAGAGGATTATTTCATCACTTAGATTATTTATGTAGGTTTTTCCCTCAGAAAAAGAGGAAAAATTACTCTAAGTCCCGTACGTCTATTAGCGTTCTCACCATTGATTTCTTCAACTGCAATTAAATTCTATTAAAATGTGAAATTCTACCTACTAGTACAACCTCAAGAGCTAGACAGAAAGACATGGCTGTCCCACTAACAAACCACTAAGTTTTTTCGTGCCTTTTTGTCCCTGTCTATTTGAAGGCTAGGTGAAGAAACGTATTGAAGATGTCATTGTAATTGGAATTGATGGATTTAAAAGTTGTTAAAGTGTATAATCAATTTTAAAAGTTGTTGAAGTTTTATTTACCTTATTTATGGGTAAATATGCGGACTATACATGGATATATCGAATACATTTCTCATATAAATAGCTGTTATCTAATAAATCCTTATAAC
Organism: Lepeophtheirus nordmannii; assembly: GCA_963680855.1. Lineage (NCBI taxonomy): Eukaryota > Metazoa > Arthropoda > Copepoda > Siphonostomatoida > Caligidae > Lepeophtheirus > Lepeophtheirus nordmannii. The sequence continues at coordinate 3,182,589 of OY804520.1, read as the reverse complement.
TGTAATTTTTGCAAAGAATCATTTCTTGGACAGAATGGTATATCTTTGTATATAAATGTCATCATATCATTAATACCAGTGGTTTTTATGAATGGCATTGTTGCATGGTTCAAACCTTTTAGCCTTAGTAAATAAATATATAAATTTATGTTTATTTGTCATATGAAAAAATAATATTTCGATCTCAAAAATCCCACCCGTAGGAGATAAGTCATATTTTATACTCGTCTTTTTCAACTGGTAAGTCGGGAAAAGCTGATCAAAAATGAAAATAATTCTTGACTTTCATCTTCTGTAGGTAGTTTAACGTAAAAGAATGAAGATTTTTGGGGTTTTTTTTCAGTAACAAAGTTGCCTATTTCAAATGTATGGGTCACCCTATAGGCCTAAATCGTTAAATCAAATATATATTTTACACTTGCTTAGCATTCATGAAGAACAATAAAAGTGGGTCAGGATCAAGGGACTATGAAGAAATGTGAGTCTAGGTGCAAGACTTATTGAGAGCTCATTTTTTTTTTTTTACAAAAAACAAACATTGTACAGACTTCTATGTATATTGAACCTGCCCACAGTGAAATGAATGTTTTGATGCGATAAGACATCTTTTTCTTTCTTTTTTTTGTCAAATAACTCTTTGTCAATCCTGAAAATGATAATAATAATAAGAATAAATATCTGACCATCTGTATAATTTTCGATACCTCATTACAAAGAAGAGATACTCATTCTTCAAACTTCCCATTCATAGTACTCACAATGAACAAGAGCCTTTGATGTCGTTCTATGTATGTACAGAGAATGATATCATTTTCTCATTAGACATGATATATTCATTTTTGAGTGTTTATTTAAACACTATGGAACAATGGGTTCGGTTTGATATTCCCCTTTGACCATGGGGAGTCTAAATGAGTGAGTCAAAATAAGATGGAAATTGAGAGTTACTTATTGAGTAAGGACAAACAAAAAAACACGACTCAAAAATAAATTAAAATGATTTTTGTCGTATCATTTTGCGGAATTTAATTGTCAATGCTACAAAAAAAAAACATTGGCAAAACAAAATATTAATAGAACACTTTATAATTGATAAAACCCTCTCTAAATCAAATAAAAAACGAAAGCAAATAAATATGTTTATATATATATATACAAAAGAAAGAAATTCCCTTGAGGAAAAGTCTGGTTGTTGCTGATACGAACATCAACTAATTCATTTAAAGTAAAAATAATAAAATATATATATGTATGTATGTATAAATGTGTATGACTACATATATGTACGTAGGACTAAGTGAAAATGGCTGGATATTTTCACATGAATGCTTTCGTTCTATTTAACTTTGTAATACTTTTTGTTATAGATGTCAAAAAAAAAAAAAATAAAAAAAAAAATAAGAGACGATGGGTGAGATCGGAGGAGGAGAAGGAGGAGGAAGGGGACTCTTGAGATGGAAAGCGTCAAGTACTACTTTCCTTATCTCCACTATTTATGTACGAATGTCTCTATATACATGCATATATTCAAAAATGCAAAAGGGTAGATCAATTCCATGTATTCGATGCACCTAAACTAAACAAATAAACTAACTGACAAAAAGTGTTAAGTAAGTGTATTAGAGGAATGGTTCCCGACCTTTGCTCTAACTGCAGACCGGTCAACGCTTGACAATGTTACTGCGGACAGAGGGGTTGAAGTATTATTAATAACAATAAATGTGAATTCACTGTGACCTCATACGGAACTTTATCAGCACATTGCTCCAACATTACAATGCTATTATAACATTAGGAATGTATAACTTTATTAACACATGCCTCCAACAATATAACATATTATAACATCAAAAACTCTCCGCAACGCTAAGTCAAGGGGAGTCCTGAGCTTGTGTCTTTACAACGATATGGTCCTATCTGAAGGTAATGGCAGAAAAAGACGCCTGCAGTGTGTTGCCTATGTCCTTTGTCTTGTATTAGTGGCTATCATTGCAGAAAACCCCACTTCACACAGATAGGATGTTGGAAATGGCAACAGGGTTGCAAATAACAAAAGAGCGCGGTGAACATGAAGTAAGTATTGGTGCTTCTTGTCCGTGAAATGCGATGAGTCAATTAAGAATTACCAACCCAAAAATAATTAACAACTTCCCCGCACAATTAATTATCTTTTGTAATTTGTATTTATACTTAATATTATTCTCTTCTTCTCCTACAGTCTGTAGATGAATTAGTAAGTCCCTCTTTATTATCGTCCCAGACTTAGATAATAAATGAAACAGAAATAGCAAATTAATTCTTGTGTGGCCTGATACTGAATGATCCACGGACTGGTACCGGCCCGCGGGTTGGGAATCACTGAATTAGAGTATTTGTCAGTATAATGAGGAATAATTTCACAATTAGACGGAATTGACACACTACCAAGTGATTTTGCATCTTTTTATGGGGTATTTTTAAAGGAAAAGTTGCATTTCTTCACTTTTCATCAAAAAAAGAAAGAAAGAAAGAAAAGGGGCTGGAAATTAACTTGTTGCTAGTAAATTACGTCACTCACTCCATTTATGGGATTATTCTTAATTTAATAATAATAGGTAGAATATGCTCATGGATTAACAGAAATTAATTTGAGTTCAATTAATTGATCAAATAATACTATTTTTAAGGATGCGACTTTTGTAGAGTGTGAGGAGAAGGTGGAAGTGAGACGTATGGTACGATTGAATTAAATACCCTTGTTAAAGTCAGCTTTCTGTTAAATGATTTTGTGAATGAATGTCAGTTTATTGTGTGTTAGAAGGGAGGAGGGATATTATCTGTAGGAATGTAAATTTTATGTAAAATGGCGCCTGCGAGATTTTGTGGAGTTGGCATTTTTAACAGTACTTTATGTTTTCCAAAGCTGTTATCATTTCTCCTTTATTACTACTGAGGGGAGAACATCTACAATAGCAAATACAATGTTAAAAAAAAGCTCATGTTCTTGTAATAATTGTTAGCTTACGACTAGGCTAAAGATATATAAATTTCTAATATTAATTTGAGTTAATTTTCTGCCTCTCATCTATGGTATACATACATAATGTTATCATTTATTATTGATGTCTTCATTTGTATATATAAAGGAGAATAGCAGCTTGTAGCTCAGTAAAATGTCATGACAGCTCAAGCTGCTTACCTCTCAACATTCATCAAATTGTCAAAGTGGCCAGGTTGATTTTCTCTTTCTTTTTATTTCACACACCCCATTTGCATATTATTTACATTCCTAATTATCTGCTGGGATAGCTGATAGAAACTGAGAGGTCTTATGCGAATTTGAATTGTCAGAAATCCAGGAAAAGGAACGACACACATTCTTCTGCATGAACCACTCTAATAAAGACAGTGAGTTTTTTTTTTTTTTTATTTTTTTTTTCCTCTCTCATTTTCTCCATTTCTCCCCACGTGGCTGGCAAGAGAGGCGTCGCATCCAGGATAACCTTTCGGACGTGATGCCCCAAAGAACCATCACTGACATAGATTACCGTGATTTTGTTATTGTAGCGGCTACCTTTGTAATAAGGTAATAGTTTTTCCGTGGTGGATAAGCGATGTATATACTCGGTATCCAGAATCATATTATATTATATATTAGTTCAAGCCTTTTGCCTTTGACAGAAATTATTGAAGGCAATCTCCTTTTTGAATGTATTTTCAAATTTTAGACTTCCAGAACTTAGTTTGTTTAATTTTTTTATAAACTCCAATTCTTTGTTCTTTTCTTGGGTTAGGGAGTGTAATTATCGCTGATTATCTCAACCAAACTCAGCCATAATTTCCTTTTAAGACATCAAGTCCGTTTCAGAGTCATTCTAAACTATTACATCATCTGAATTTCCAGACCTCTTATATTGAGAAAGACCTCCTTTTTGATTTTAAGTTTGAATACAAAACACCCTTTAAGATATTTCGCATGTGCTTCAACTTTAATTCCAAAACATCTTAATCATGGTTAACAGAATAAAATCCATGTTATTTAAATATTTATCCTGACACTTTGAGTATTTAGAGGCATTGTTTCAACTGTATAAGGAATTAATCCAGACGAATCAATAACTACTCAATTTTTGTAATTTGTTTTAAAATTTGCCAAAATATACATTTAAGTCACTAAAATTGTCTTTAAAAAAAGGAAACATATGTTTGGGGCATTTAAATTAATTTTAGTTGATCATATTTGCAGTTATTTTAGTTCATTGCAAAAATATTCTTGAGCAAATATCTGAAAAAGGTTTCATAACAGAAATATCAGACCTACTACTGTCTTAATCCGAATATAACAACATGGTGTTTCAACCATATATTTGAATATACTACCGTATGATCCAATATTCATATACATATATATGATGGTATTTTCCAAATATCACTTCCACTCTTATACCTTGATCTGATCTTATTGGCCCAATCTTGTACAAGTATAATTTTCCTACATTCTGAGTTAAACCTTTAGCCTTTTGAGATGTAGTGATTCACCGAATGATGCAAGAAGATATATTCAATCATATATTTGATTGTTCCATATGTACTTGGTAAATGCCTTTAAAATCAATTTATTTTACAATTACATTAAAATTATCATCATAGAATTTCATCTGGATATTATAATTAAAATCTTTCATATTATAAGTATTCTTTTTTTTTTAATTTGTTTCCCTATCTGTTCTCTCTAGTTGCACAACTCATTTGTGCCAAAAGATCTCCTTTTTTGAGAAAAATATATCTCTTAAATATTTTATTTTAATTCCAAAGTTGAATGCTGCCAAAGACACACAACATCCCAAAAAATATGTGCATTCCTTCATTGCAAGTGTTACTCTCACTTAAAAGAAGGAATGACATAACTCATCCTTTTTTTTCCTACATATATAGTATATACCGTATTTGCCGGACTATAAGCCGCACTTAAAAACTTGAAATGTGTTTTAATTCAAGGGGTGCGGCTTTTAGTCTGGTGCGGCTTATACGTTAACGTTTAAAACCTTAAAAAATTTTAAAACCGGAAATTTAAAAAAAACCTGAATCTAGTAATGACTAGGAACACCAGTCCATTCAATTCATGTTTTAAGTTTTCTATTTGCTTATAGATAGTGTTGTTTCGTCATAATTTTCATAACAAGTTATAAAATGCTTGAATATTTCTCTAGCTTTAAAAATGCGGCTTATAGTCCGGTGCGGCTTATACGTTACTGTTTTTTTCTTGGAAAAATTGGTGAGGTGCGGCTTATTATCCGGTGCGGCTTATAGTCCGGCAAATACGGTAATATAATTTTTGGAATGATGACACATGACCTTTCCAAACAAATTTGGTTGATTTTATCTAAATAATTAATTACTTGTAGGTAAAAGATTCATACTTTTCCCTTCATTCAAGTTAACTTTTGCTTTTCTTCTATCTTTTCCATGCAATTACTGTCATATTTTGTATATCAAAAGAAATAAAACGATATATCTTAGTTGTATTAAAATAATTTCTTTGTTTGGATAGAGATAGAAAAATGGCTTATAAACGGGTAAAAATTATAATCTACACGCCAAAGGAATGAGAAAATTAATGATGTTAGTCTCTATAATTCGATATAGTTGATCAAAGTAAATTAAATAAGTACTTTTAATTTCAATTCGGAATAAAAAGGCTAGTTATGAGTTAGATAAAAACTACATATCATGTCAAAATGACCGATTCATGTAAATACTCAAAATAATTAATAAAGATATCATTTCATTAACTTGTATGTAATCTAACAACAATCAAACTTTTTAATAAATTGATTACAATTTGTATTTTAGGCGTTCAAGCATTTTTTGGTATGAGTGGTGATTAATTTAAATTTACTTGTATTTAAATTATGTTAAATTAAATACATAATTTAAAAAAAGAATTGCGAAAGAGAGAGGACTTTTTGAGCCAAATCACATTCATGAGAATTTTGACCTTCGAATGAGAACAACACACAAAATAAAAGCTTTATGGAATAAAAAGGGGAACGTATCGAGCTGTGAGCCCCAAACACAACGGTTTGACATAGCCAAGACCTTCTAGTACTTCATTTTATTCTTTTTTTTGCCATTAAAAAGGTGTGTCTCACTCTCCAGATCCAAATCCCCGAATGGAAGGGCCAAAGAAACAAAAATTTTCAGACAATTAAATAAACTATAACAAAAAAACAAGAAATTAATTAAGGAGCTCACTTCCTTCACTCGCAGAGTGGAGTGAGGAAAGCCCAGAAAAAAAATAATTTGAATTAAAGTTGAGTCTATTAAGAGACCTCTTATAAAGAGATCATCTGAAGAAAAAGTCTTCAATAGCTCACCCTCCATTCAGAAGAAAGAGATCCGAAGAGCTTCACAGCCTCTTAATGACTGATAATTTTTATAAATTGAATATATATTTATTTGTATTTTCATTTTTTGACCAAATATAATTTTTATTTGCATGACTTGTTCTAATATTGTATATCTATGAATCATAGACTATGACTGTAGTTTGACATATACTTTGTAGGTCCCTCAAATGAGAAATATTAATGTGACTACGGATTTTAGTTAGATCATTTAACTTTTTAAACATTTACCAGAATGTTAGTACGTAAATACATAAGCTTGGTTAATTGCTGTACCTATGTATGTATATTTAGAGTGACCTGTTTTTATGAAGAGGAGTCATCTTGAAGATAGTGTCAATTGAAAGTTTCAATAACTTTACAAGCTCTTTTTCTTAATCAATAAAAAAGGTCATTTTTGACGCCACCATGTTTAATTTTTTTGTAATTTAACATATATTTAGGTATGGGTTAGAAACTACAAAATCTAAAAAGTTGCTCTACTTACTTTCAAATTTACATACATAGCAACTAAGTGGAATCGAGTGCATCTCTTAAACATATTGAATCAGTTCATAACATACTAGACTATTTGGATGAATTACTAAAGTTGGAAAATGATAAAACTGTATATACGATCAATAACTAGACCAAGAAATATAAGGGTCGTTTAAGGACTCACCAGGTCATGAGAGGAGCTGTGATAGTCAATTACATTGGACCTTTCAAAGCTAAAAGACTTGATAGTGGTCATGGTCTAGGAACATAAAGTTGTCATAACACTTCAAGAATTAAGAAACTCATTTTTAATAAATTGCTTGATACGTTCAAGTTCCTATTTTATAAGTTCTAAACCAAATGAATTTTATTTACAAATATAAGACAATTGATTTTAGAATGTTTAAAGTCCATGTCCCACATATGGTGCAATTTATTTCATTTTGTCTATTAAAAGTAATTGAATAGTTGAATGTAACAAAAGTGTATTTGACGCACACAAAAGCTTCGACAGTATCATACAATCTTTTCCTTTAATTTTGTTCTTTACTTTCTTTTTCCTTTATTAAAGTATCCCTTGAAAAAACTATTTGAAGAAAACAAATGACTGTATGTAAAAGATTTATATGTTGAAACTTCTCTTAATACTGGAATGCAAACACGAGAATACATACCTAGAATTGAGTAGTTTTTGGCAATGCGATCCTACTATGAGTATGAGAACGGAAACGACTTAATTATGTATTAAGAGATAAAGATTTTTCATGATATACAATGAAGAAGTAAAGTTTATGATGATGAAGAAGTAGGATACTTAGGAAGTCGTTCAAGGTGCTCGAGTAATTTGATAAATAAATTTTATGTCTTTAACCTTTTCCAACCCAGGGGACACTTGTATCCCCAACATTTAAAATGCACAAATGCACTCTATTGTCAACCAATTTTGTTTTCTTTTTTTTTGTTTGATAGCCGTCAAGCTACTATTCATATTTAATAGTTAGTCACAAAAAAAATTGATTTGAATATTTTTCAGGGTACTGAACTTTGCAATTTTTATACATGCAAAAAATCATGTTTAAACCAAAATAACTTTTTTCTTTTTCAAGGAAATTATTTGTAAATCAAATATTTGTTAATAGATACTTAAAGAATTATAAGTTTAAAATATTTTTTAGTTCCAGCGCATACATTGGAAATTATTCAAGTCTAAGTTCTTTGGGACACAGGTGTTTCTCTGGGTATTTTTAAGAATGAAAAAAATTCCACTCACACCCAGAGGGACACCAATGTCTCATAATTTCTTAATGAAACGGGTTGAGTTACGACTTTTTTATTAAATCAACTTAGGTTAGTATGGTCATTCTGATCTCAAAAAACATAACTTTCAGTTAAAAATACTTGTAATAATTGTAGCGAGGTCTCGTATCAACAATATGGAGAAAACAGATTTAAAATTGATTATCTAGGTAGTCATATCAATTGATATTTCTCTTTCCTTCCTTAAGCTCAACACTATCTCAACATTTTTCCCATGGCTAATTATTATCAGTATAACTGTCCCACGAAGGACCTTACATATTTATACGTAAATAGCACTAACTGCAGGGAAAATGCAGGGAGATAGGCATTTTGTTGAACACGAGAAAAAGGCGAATACGAGACTTATGTTATTATTAGACAACTTTGTTAACATTAACTGCCTGTTAAATGATTTTACGGGATGAAAAGTATATTACTCTTTTTAGGAGGATAATTTTCTATATTTAGTGTAGTATAATTGTTGGAATAATAGTATAATTACATTTCAATCATAATTTGATTACGCAGTTTAGACAAAATTTTCAAAAAAGATAGACGATAATTTTTTTAATTCCTCCTTTGGAGGAATATGTTATTCCATCAACAGTTGAACAAAGAATGAACATAATTTCAAAAAAGAAAAGCAGTACCAAGCGTTTTTCCATTGCTCACCATAAATTGTTTATTTTTTATTTATTTTTAAATTCTATATTATACCATCTCTGAGATATGACGTCATTAAAGATTTGGTAACACTGTAAAGCAGTAGTCCCCAACCTTTTTCTAACTGCGCACCGGTCAACGCTTGACAATCTTACTGCTGACCGGCGGGTTAAAGTATTAATAGTAAAAACAAACGTGAATTCACTGTGACCTCATACGGAACTTTATTAGCACATTGCTCCAACATTACAATGCATATTATAACATTAGAAATGTATAACTAGGAATGTAAATCATATGCAAATCGGGCATGTAATAAAAAAGTGGAGTTGGCTCTTCAAACAGGTCTTTTTGTTTTCCGAAGCTGTTATCACTTTTTTTCCCTTAAGAAGGTAACATCAACTTTACCTACAGTCTGTAGATGAAGTAGTTAGTCCCCCATTATTATCGTCTCAGACTTAGATAATAAATGAAACAGAAATAGCAAATTAATTCTTGTGCTGCCCGTTACTGAATGATCCACGGCCCGGTGGTTGAAGACCACTGCTGTTAGACATCATGTCAGCTAGTATGCTGTTGACTCTTGATTAGAAGAAGAAAGATTAAGTAATATATCTAGACTCAAAGAAAATGTTTTTGAACGTTGTTTTGTTAACAAAGATCTAAAATTCGATTTGAGACCAAAGATTTTAAATTGACTTGCAATAGGGAGACTTCCTCGCATCTCTAGTAATTATGATCAGTTAAAATTTTACATGTCAAATACAATATAGTCAACCAGTGTTTGTGACGAAATATGCTGAACCCGGTCAAATAAAAACGAACAGAGTCTAATTATATTTGTGCAATTTAAATTTTTAATTCTCACATATTCACATTTAAAATAGGGCGCAGGCACTTGTCTCAAGTGCTCTCTAAAACTGACATTGCACCTAGTTAATTCATTAGTCGTAAAATAACTTTTAGCCTTATAGAGCGTTGTCACTGACGTCTCAGATTACAAAATAAACCGAAAGCGATGCCAAACTGGACACATATATCAATATCTGATACATTAATTAAATGAAATGGACAATTTTTCCAAAAAAATAGTGATATTTAAATAAGATATCATTAACAAATAGTGAAAATCCTAATTAAATGTCTTGATTTTTGCAATTAATTTTTTCTGGATGAATTATGAACCAGAAAAGTTGTATAATCAGAGAAAAATATATTATCTTGATAAAAATAATAGTTAATATGTTAACCATACTACGCAAATGTACAATTAATTATGTAATAACATATTTATAATACATATTAATGTACTTTTTGATGACGAAAAATAAATACAAAATGGCTATTGTATCTAAAATTTGTTATAGTTTAATACTGATGTACAAAGTACATTATCAGTATATCATAAGGAACAATTATTTATTTGAAACTCCCCGAGGCTGATTTTAAATTTACCTAACGGAAAAACGGGGAATAGAAATCACACAACCTCCATATAAAAACAATTGTCATTTGAATTGCATTCTTTATATGTCATGATGATTAAATTTGCAATTTTTTTAAAAGTAGAACTTCGGATAGCTTTATATTATTATTATTATATATATATATATATATATATATATATATATATGTATATATATTAATGGACTCATTTTCTGGGTTTTTTATCTAGAAATTGATATAATCATGATTGAAATTTACAATAATAATTTGAATGAATTCATTTGGTACCCATGTTTTTTTATTTATCAAAATAAACAAATATTCAACATAAACAAAGTTCTCATGTGTGAGTAAACACTTTGAAAATGTTATCAAATTTACGATATTTCCGTGGATCCCTGCATATAAAACGATGCTATTCAAGCAGATTTGAGCTTGAAGATAAAATCCTATATAGCTCATTACAAGAACTAATGGGTAAGGGTCGCTGCCAGGCTCAAAGAGTCTTTCATCGCAATTTGATCAAAGAGAATGAAATTCGGGGTAGAAAAATTCAAATGAATGATTTGAACAATGTTCCAATTGCTCTCAGCTACGTTTATGATGGCCTTGGAACTCGACAAGGAGAATTGGAAGAAGATTTGGACTCTAGTAAGGAAATGGAGTCCGTAGAAGATGACTTTGTTATGCCCTTTGAGCCACGGGATGAATTACGGGACATGGAGGAGAATGAGTCTGATGCAGACTTTGATTTATTCGATCCTAATTCAGATCGTTTGCAGGTTATTTAATATGAACTATATATTTTTTTGTATCAGAACCTGGAGTTGAAGGAATTTTTTTTTCTTTTTCATAGATAGACTGAAAATCTGTTGAAAGAGGATGAAATGTTTCGATTTGGAACTCCGAATCCATCAATTTCTCCATCTAAAATCCCATGCGGTGGATGTGGTGCTCATTTACACTGCTCTGATACTAAAATGCCAGGATATCTTCCCTCAGAGTTGTTTGAAAAGAGAATGTTAACCGTTTGTCAAAGATGCTATGTTCTTAAACGCTATAATGTTGCATTGAAACTAAATGTCAGCCCTGAGGATTATCCAAAGACGATAGAGCATATCAAAAATGAAAAAAATGCTCTCATTGTCTTGGTTGTGGATATGGCTGATTATCCCTCATCCATATGGCCTGGGATTCTGGATATCATAGGTAGCTCCCACAATATATATATATATATATCTTAATGATTTAACAAGGAGTTGTGATTTAGGTTCAGACAAGTCCATTATTTTGGTTGGTAATAAAATTGATCTCCTCCCTCAAGACAGCTCAGATTATCTACGACACATAGAAAATTGCATGGTAAATGGTTTTAAGAAAAAGTGCGGTCAAAGGGATCATACCTTTAATATCGTTGACAAAGTACTCATTAGTGCGATGACAGGATATAATGTAGAGGTGTTAATTGATAAAATATTTAAAAATATTTATTCTCCATCGAGGAAAAGATCATTTGATAAGCCTGCAGACTTCAGCGTCAAAAAAATATACTTGATAGGCTCAACAAACGTTGGAAAAAGCTCAATTTTCAATATGCTTATGGATTCGGATCTTTGTAAAGTACAGGCTCATGATAAAGTTGAGAAAGCCTCTGTTACTCCAGTTCCAGGAACCACTCTAAATCTTCTCAAATTTCCCGTCACTAGACCAGATCCTTCTAGAATGAATGAAAGGATTTCGCGTCTTGCGAGAGATGCTAGTATTCTTTCAGAGATTGAAAAGCAGAGAGTGCGAGAATTAATGATATCCAAAGACTTGAAATATGCTGCCCCAGTCGGTTTAGTTGGACGGACTTTTGGTCAGGATAAATGTATGAATATTATGGATTTTAGCTTTTCCACTGGAAATAAAGTGGACGAAATTTTACCGAAAAGACTAAATCCAAAAAATCCTGATTTTGCTGACGGAAGATGGTTTTATGATACTCCAGGTATGTGTTATTGATTTATATAAATTGAATTTGTGTGATGCTCTATTTATTTTTTTTAAACGTGGAAATAGGCACAGTTTCAAATGAACAAGTCATTAATTTATTAACTCAAGAAGAATTGCAAATCATATTACCGCAACATACGATTCAACCTCGTTCTTTTCTGATACGCATTGGTCAAAGTGTCTTATTGGGAGGTATTGCGAGATTAGATGTAGTTCAAGGACCTGATATCACAAAGTTTCGTCATCCTCTTCGAATAACTGTATTTTGTTCATCAGCTCTACCAATTCATATCATCGAGACATGTTATGTTGAACAATTTATACAAAAGTATTCCTATCAGCTAAAAGTACCTTCTACAAACAAAGCCCGGTTAGCTAAGTTCCCCAAAATGGATTACAAGGACTTTGTTGCTAATTCCTCGGAGCAAGAAAATTGCGTGGACATTGTTCTCAGCTCCATTGGTTGGATATCTTGTTTTCCAAAGCGCCAGTATATTTTTGGTTTAAAAGCATGGACTCCTGGTGCTAAAGGACTTGAGATTCGAAATCCAGCTCTTTTACCTTTCGCATATTATCTTCGAGGAAAACGGATTCATGGAACCCCTACCTTTAAAAATCAAGAGATATTTTTACCCAAATGATTTATATAATATGTAATATTTATTAGCAAAGTCTATAAATTTCAAAGTTCATTCATTCATTCAAGTATCCGTGTTACTTAGTTTAGCATAATAACTCAAATTTAAATGCATTTATTACAGAACGATTATCCTGTCTCATTTCATTTATAAATAGAACTTACATGTTATTATTATTAGTTTTATATATGATTTAATGAGCGGTCGCCCAATGGATTACAATATATGCAGTCAGTCAGTGTTTTTACAAATGTGACACGTTTAACTGCCATTTTTTTTTTTTTTTTTGAAAAAAAAAACATGTCTTCCTACAAACATAGGTCGCCATTCGCAACCTTATTGTTATAGGACTCCATCTTGAATGTTTACCATTTTGCGGAAGTAAAAAAATAAATAAATTAAGACTATTCAGTTAGTCAATGATATTGGGAGAGTCCATATTAAAAATAAAATAAAAATTCAAGGCTGAGAATGTAATGAGTTGAACAAAGCGAGATGCTATAGGTTTATTTTTAAGGAAAAGAAATAATAAACTTCATTTAAATTATCATAATCAATGATGTTTTTTTCCAACTTTAATGGCATCGTAAGACAAATTCGAAAAATTACATATATGTATTATAAAGTATGTAATTTTGACGAATAACTTGTCGTGGGTCCATAGACTGGATCATAGTTTTTTAATGTGGGTATTTTCCTCATTTTTGACAAATTTGTTATATATATATATTATATTTTATGATATTATGCGACTTAGTCAATATAAAATTGTGTATAAAATATGCTTAAAGCAACACATATTATTTTGAGCAGGGATAAGTTCGAAAGGAAGGTAATTTGAAAAGGAGAGCGAGCGCTCTTTCTCAGAAGAAACAAACACTTATTTTGATATTTTTTTTGACAGAACATGTTTACCTGTATACTTTAAACTTATCCTATGGTTTTTGTACTTCTTCTCGAGTGCATTATTATTATTATTATCATATTATATTATACTACTAACATACGTCGGTATATATATACTTACTTACTTACTTGGAGAGGAGGAAAAAAAAAGTATTGGAGAAGTGTTTTGTACATTTAAAGTCAGTTGATATTTGATTCTCGAAAGACATACATAAAGATTAATACGTTTTAGAGGAACCACTTTTGAAGAATAAAGGAACAATATAAAATCCATAGTATGATTTACGTGTGCATGTGATAGCATCATTAAAAAGAGTCTACATATTTAAATACATACGCTGGAATTATTTAATACATTGAGCTGGTTAGACGGATCCTTCAACATTTTTTATTATTATGTATATCAAAACCTACATCTTTGTCATTAGCATTTTATCAATTTCCTTCACAGGTGGGTTTGACTTTAACTATTATTATTAATGACTTGTATTTATTCCATTTTGCATATCATTTATACATATTAACATTCTACAAAGGTACATAAATAGAAATGCTACTTATTAGTTATCGGATCTAATCATAAAATAACAAAACAGGAACGCACCTTGAACTTTAATTTTATTATTCATGGTTAATTAATGTTTTGTTTTTTTGGAGTCGCAATAATATTTAAAATAAAAAGAGGCTATGAATTTGTTATATATCCACACTAAATAATGTTTTTGTAATGTCAAACTATCCTTCTAGGTGACTATATTTCTCCATTAATTTTCTGTCACCGGTTTTAATCCATGAAAATGTTTTGAGAAGGACGCAAGTCCCATCTTTATTCTGTATAATTAATAATACGAAAGAAAGAAAAAATTATATTGACAAATTTTGACCTTCCCAAAAATGTACATTTTACGAATTATTCAGCAGACTAATTAAAGGATTCCCAATTTATCATAACGAAAATAACTTGTATCCTATTCATATATTAAAATATAAAGTTATTTTTATATATATTATATGTATACATTGTACAAAGTAGGAATAATATTACATAGACTTGAGCCGACCTTTATATATGAATGCAATATATTTCACAATTTCTTCAACTCATGAGATATTTGAAATAGCGTAGCTGTTATATCATATCATATCATATCAAATTAGCCATACAGGAGAAAAAGCCCATGAAACCTTGTCTTTGTCTTATAAAGATACACTTTGTTATGTTTTATTTCTTTTAAAACTTGTTTTGTTGTGATAAATTTATACATTTTTTTTAAATATTATCTACATTCATACAATTCCAAGAAAATGAAATGAATAATATAATTAGCACTTTATAATATTAATATTTGAAACAATATAAAGAAAAAGGTCTCAACTCCATTGGGTAATGTTTTAAGGCACTGCTTCTTAAACCGTTTTATAAATAAGATAGTCAAAAAAACATTTTGGTTGAACAAAATGGTTGCCCTTCTTGTAGATATAGGTGAAACACACATTGCCAGGACACACGAGCTGCCAATTCTGCCGTGGTGCAAAGTTTGAGAAACACTGTTTTAAAGGCTGAACGAGTTGAGGTAATAATATTGTGATACGATGCTCATATATATATATATATATTGTGCTAATCCTTTTTAAATTGATGAATGGCTCATGACTGAGTGAATGAAATAGAAGATCTCTTTGTTCTTTTAATTTATAAAAACCAATGTTATTTGAGTCATCTCTTACCTCATAAATCCTTCAAAAAAACCACCGTGTTGTAAGTTGTTATATTGGTTCTATAACCATCATAGATTAATAATAGAGAGGGATATGCATGTGCCGTGATGTATTCTTGTAGGAGTGTCCAAGTATATGTAGATATATACGTATATATATTTTCCACTTCTTTAAAAAGGCAATGAATGGACCAGTGCAAAGAAATGCAAATTGTATTTTCCCTTTTTGCACATCCTTGATTCATTAATGTATTTTTCAAACTATCAGAGTAATAATATGATGACTTGTAATTAATAATAATAATAATAATAATGATAATTAATCAATCGTATTTAAGTAAAGACACATTCATTTTCTGTTTCAGTCAGTTTTCCCTCAGATGATGACTACTACTACGACTATGAAGAGTATGACACATCAAATCGTGACAATTACAAAGACAATGACTTCAATTTGGAGGCCTTGGTATCAGCATGGAGAGACTATGTAAAAGAGAAAAAAGAACCTTCACGGAGGCCCTCCCCATCCTCAAATAAAGCCTCTTATCCCTCCACATCTAAAAATAAAAAACATCGATTTGAGGAAGAGGAAGAAGAGCCAGTAGTAGTGGAGGAAGACAAGGAGTCCTGTGTTCCAAGAGAAGATAGCTACAGTACGGCTGATGAGGAACAATGTGATAAGTGAGTACAAATACAACATATGTGTGTGTGCACAGTGCTTAAGCGGACTCTTGAAACACTCAACTAACCATCCTTTATTTTCCATGCACTCATTGCAATAATAATAATAATAATAATAATAATCCCTTTGACCTTTGAAAGTTGAATTCATTTAAAGTTACGAATACTTATATTTTTTTTTGTTGACCCTTACATAGATACTATGAATGCAATATTAAGGGTGAAGTCAAGGAAAAGCTCTGTCTTGATGGTTTTATGTTTGATGTCAAACGAGAGAAATGTGATTATCCAGCAAAGGTGGACTGTGGAAAGAGAAAAAAATTACGTAAGTTGGACACAATTACCTTCAGTTGAACTGATTTGTGTATGTTTAGAAAGTGAGACTATCTTAGATACTTTTAATAGATATATTATTATGTACACACAATTGTGTTTATTACAAAATTATGTTCAGCATCTGATTGATGACATGCTTCAAGATTTTGTTTTTTGTTTTTTGAAAAAGAGTAGAACTCCTGGAGCAGGAGCATTGTATGACCATGAAAAATCAAACATCCTCGTCGTCTCTCTATATATTTATCATTGAACTGAAATTATGTGGAATTATTGTTACACATCATCAAGTTGATGGATTTTAATATCTTTATTCGATCCGGATTGACTATTTAGTGTCATTTTGAAGCAAATAAAATACTGCTCATCGATTAGAGCCTACTTATTGAATGATATTGAAGTGTCATTGACCCGGCCAACATTCTCTCTTTCCTAATATTAATAATAATACCTATCTTTGTTTGTTTGCTAGTAGCTCTGCCTCCCTCCCTAGCAGCTAGCTATCCGAACCATTATAAATAATATAAACAAAAACCATTTATAAACAAACAAATAGGATGAGAATAACAATGACTGATGATTTTAATGAATGTATGGTGAAAATCTCACTTTTTAGTCATTAACTTCTTAAATGCGTAGGCTTTCTTTGTTGCATTTTCGTGAGATGCATGCAGGGCACTTGGATAAAATACTACAGTTATATCAATAACTGGAATACACCACACCCTTGAGTAAATTGCTATAACTCTTGGATCCATGAACAAATGCAGGAAACTGGGCCCTTTGTTCAAACATGATTCAAAGTATCCTTTGATCAAAGAGTTTGCCATCAATGATCCAGTTCAATGACCAGAGAAGAACTCATACTCTTGATTTGGATATAATACATATACATATAATTTAGTTTGCACTCGTGATTATTATCAAACTACATATACTTAGTTGCAAAGTGATTGAGTCACTTCTCAACGTCGTTCGATCTATAAATACATATTGGACCTAGTTGACATTTAAAAAAAAATAAATAACTAAAAAAATCATCTGTGAAACAAATAAAAAAAAAAAAAAATCACCAACCATTGAAATGAGGAACAACGGAACCAGTTATTGTAGTTGATTCTCCTTTAAACAATCACCTTTATAAAGAATCTCAAGGTTTTTTGTTTGTCTTTTTAAATATTTTTTATGGTTAAATCGTTGATACCTCTGTTGTTTCTATGACTATTTCAGACCCGAATAGCAAAGTTATTTTTGCACAAACGTAATGCTTTGAAGAAATATTTATGCTTAATAAAAATATATAAAAGCATATATTTTAACGAAGAAACAGCATTGCCTCCAACCTTGGATCAAGGACAATCCATTAATTTAACTTAAATTCTTATAGCATAAAAAAAAAAAAACAATACAGAAAGATCCTAAAGACTTTCATATATTTTGATGGATTGCACATTCATATTTCACATATATGTGATTGCTTTGAATATAGTTTTTCTAAGGAGTGTATGAATAACGGAATGACTATTCTGCATTTTGTCAACGGTTGATTGCTTTAAATATTTGTCAAATGAAATGACAAAATGTATTGATGATATAAAGGCCTTTCAATATATTTTTTTTATTCATAAATCCTGTTCACTAATCATAGTTCTACATAGAAAGTGATATCTTCTATTCATTTCGCATTTCAAATACATTTACTTTGTATATTTTTTTAAAAAAAAGACAGATTTCTAACTATCAAACCTTGATTTACAGAGGAAGCAAAATCATCTGAAAACTGTCCTCGTCAAAATGGATTCTTTCCATGGCCCTCTGAATTATCTTGTCAAAAATTTTGGGATTGTCGAGAAGGTTAGTCAAATGATCAAATACAGTATTAATCATTCACAAATATTACTTGTATCGCAAATAATATTTTAGGAAAAGGATATCTACAAACCTGTCCTGAAGGAGTCATTTTCGATCCTAAAATCGATGCTTGCGTCACACCAGATCAGTCTGCACGTAAGGAATGTACTAATGGGAAATTTTTTGGATATAACTGTCCTACTTACACACCTGAACAGTATTTTTATTTTTAATATGAATCTCAACCTCACAGTATTAACATTTCTTTGTTTTTGATTGTAGGGAACTAAGGTTTGGTAATCATGATCGCCTTCCTCATCCAGATAATTGTCAAAAATTTTATTCTTGTCTACGAGTCGGAAGTCCACGCTTAGCTGCATGCCCTAAGAATACAGTATTTAATAATCAAACTGGCCATTGTGGAGATCCTGCGGATGTTCCTGGGTGGTGAGTTATTATTTGAGCAATTATTTTAATAATTTTATCTAATGAAATGTTTTTTTTTTTTTTTTTTGGTTTATAGCGAAGACTTTTGGAAGAAAAAGAGCGAAGATGAATATGACTATTATTACTAAAGATCTTATAAATTGGATAATATATATTCATTATAAAAAACGCACAGTTTTGTCATAATTTAAATTACACATTATATGTAGTTAATGTACCTATTCCAACAATAAGAACGACGAAAAAAAAAAAAAAAATCCAGACATGTCCATTTACTTTTATTTAAGAATTATTCAGAGTCTTGAAAAATGAGAGGGAAAGTCTATAATCATAACTATTTAATAATAAAGTTATGAAATAATTAATAACAAAGAATATTTCCATACTGTTGATGTCAAAACTACATTGTAATCAAAAATTTAATCGTTTTAAAAGGCAAATATGTAGACATATATATTTCCAAATGAATTTTTTCGAAACTATAAATACTCTTGGGTCTCCATTTAATAATTAATTATATATTCTTACTTGAATGGGGAGCAAATTTTTTTGTAGAAATACATTTTTCAAAAAGTTATGGCCTCCTTAAACATCCATAGATATTATTGTAGAGGGGGGAAAAACCTTCACAAAATTGATTTATTGGCTCCTGCACATGCGAAGCCTTCCTCATTTAAAGCAATAGATCTAAATACTTAACTTGGCTATATTTTATATGGTTTTGACATATTCTTCTAATTGAAAAGTCCAACTAAACTCTCGGGAATCCATTCTCTGGGTCCAAAGGATAAAACTTAAAAGATTTATTGACACGATAACGGCCAAATATAAATTGCTGACGATCTCTTTTGAAAAAGGTTAAAACAAATGAATCGATAAATATATATGGTGCCGGGTCTGGAGTGAAGGATATTTCTTTGGAGCCATATTAAAAATAAATGACACATCGTGGTCACCGATGTTAAGATTTTTAGTACGAAATAGTAAAAGGCTAATTTTGAAAAAGAATGAGTAAAAAATAAAAATACCCTAGGATCTGATGTAGCTTCAATAATAAATCCAATTTCAACATACTAATGAATGATAGCTAAACAATCTCGTAGAATAAAATTTGGAAGGAACTGAGATATCGAAATGTATTTAATAGAAAGGAATTGATAGCTAATCAGCACTTGTTAAGGTTTCAGTCTTAAAATAAATTCAAATATGTAGAAAAAAAGAAAGATTGAATGTAATGATAAAGTTATATTTATTAATAAACATACGTAGATTCACATATCGACTTACACAAGAATCTCTGATAGTGTAATTGTTTATTTCTAATTTCTTACGTTCAAATTGAAACAACAGTCCAAAAAAAAAAAAAAAAAAAAAAAATATTGCTTCGAAAAGCATCTGAATAATCATGGAGTAAAAATTATTAATATTATATATATATATATTGGACCAGAGTTCAACTAATGCCAGATCATATCAAACATGAATAGAGATCCATCCCTAAGGAACAGGTGGATATGGATGCATTGATGGATACAGCATTGAAGTAGGATGTGCAGGATAAGGGAGCGCGGATGAGGATGGAACAGTAGGGGTGCAACTTGGAGCAGCCCAATTATTAAAGGGTGGATAAGGAATATTTGTGGGAGGTGGGGGTAGAGCCATGCCTGACTCGTGAACCATTGAAGAAGAAGGCACTGAAGATTTCTTTGCAATGATTTCCTTCATTTTATCAACTTTAACTCTTCGGGAGTGAGAGAGATTCCTCGCTTCCTACAAAAAATAATAAAAAATTGAGATATTTGTGTATCCATGACAAGAAACTCAAAAAAAAATAAAAAAAAACAACCAACACAAACCTGAAACTTGTCAAGAAAATCATCTAAATTCTCCTCGTTTCCTTCTAAGAACTCATCCGCCAAGTTTTCAGAGAATTCTTCAGCCTCAGCATATGCAGCCTCAAGGAGTGACAAAAGGACATCAGGTTCGACTTTTTTGGATTTCTCATCCAGTTCAGATCTTACGGCTTTGACATTTTGTGCTAGTTCCATGGCCTCATTCTTTTTAGCAAGAAGAGCCTCATTTTGACTCTCCAAAAGAGGCTGTTGGGATAAATTATACTCGGCCAGACTCTTGTTACTCACCAAGAGCATTTCTTTTTCACGATAGAGCTCTTTGACCTGAAAGGGTTATTAATAGAACATTGATTCAACAGGAGCTCAAATCAAGGGTTACCTACCTGATTCAGTGACTTGACAAATTCGTCCAACTTTTGATCCCCATCCTCATTTAAATACACCTCCAATTCCTCAGATGAAAGAGATCCAAGCTGTGCAATGGCAGCTGGATAGTCGGGCTGACGATGTGGTCCATACATATTGATTTACCAATCCAATGTTGATGGTAAACTTCCAGGAACGACTTCTTTTCCTTTATTCAACTCCTTGGTTATAGCTACGGCCCATTTATTAAACAATTTTTACAGGAGATGAATGACTCATTTGATGCTCACATGATCACTCTTCTCTTTTATTCCTCTCTATGGTACATACCTTTTGTACAAACTCAATGTTTGTACAAAAATAAAATACTAGCCAGGAGATATTTTATACATATAATAGTAAATGTCGAAATAGCAATAATTATTATTTGCAAATAATATGAATAATTGTATATTTCTATTGTTTAAATGGTTATTTTATTGTGTGAAATTGATTATTTCTTCATATTATTATACAAATAGTTTAATTAAATCGTAAATAAGATCATATAAGTGTTTTGAAACATATAAAAAAGATCTGAAAATGTATATTTTGATTTGATTTTGTAATGATATTTGTGATTAGATAAGAATTCGACCCTTTCAAGATACACACAATCAACACAATAGCACATGAGAGCATTCAAGGAAGCTTTAAGGCCACTTTATATAGATATATTAATATAATAGTGTGCCTTATAATTAATAAATATTTATTTATTTAAGTATGTATAATTTAAAAGGACTGTATTAATGACGTCATATTTAAGAAACGTCAAAAATGCAAAACAAAAGAAATGAATAGCAGCTGCTTCTGCTAAATACTAGAGAGAGAAATATTTAATATATGTATTATTATTACTGTCAGTATTATCCTATTAAAATAGTAGAGACTAAAGAAGGAAGAAGAAAAGAAGAAAGAGAGAAGAAGAATATTTTTATCCTTCATGCAATAGTTGTTAAGCTACGCTAAGTAAACCGTGAACAGTGGCTAAAAAGGGAATTGTGACAATAATCTCTCTTCAACAATTAATTCTGGTTATTACAAGGAATATAAAACAGCTAAATTAAGCACTTTATTGACTTTAATTTCGGAGGAGAAGGAGAAAAGGAATTGACGAGGTAAGGGGAGCAATAATCTTTGAATATTTCTATGATTATCATTATTGATTGCTATATGCGATCCATGTAAATGTTGAATGACCATATATTAACAAACAGACTCCTTCTTCCAATAAATTCTATGTACTTATAGCTAGAGTACTTTGGTTGGAAAGGAGTACAATAATTAAAGCAGTTTAAGAATAACTCAACCTCTTCCTTTTTAATCAATTATTATTATTTATTTACATAAAATCCTTGAGATTACTCGTTACTCATCATCACTAAACCTTTTATTGGCATACATATATTATTATCTTAGCCAAGTACTCTACCATTCATTTTAACTATATATTAGGATGGCGTCCACGGTTCCGTTAATGGATGATATTGAAATCGGTGATGATGTGGATGATGGAGGATCCTCTTCTCTCAAAAATGACTTTGCCTACCATAACAATGTTGCTGGAGCATCAAAAAAGATCCGAATGGGTGAGGATTTATCTAATACTGCCAAGTGGATCCCAGTCCAAAAACAAAAACAAAAACTCAAGTCTTTAAATTCTATTTTCATTTTAGGGTTCTTGAGGAAGGTATATGGTCTTCTTGCTGTGCAACTATGCCTCACCACTCTGATTGCAGGTGTCTGTCTATTCACTCCTGCAGTCAAAGTGGCCGTTCAGGAAAATTCTTGGCTTGTTATGGTTGCTTTTATTCTAAGCATTGGTATCCTCATTGCTCTCCACATCAACAGACATAAAACACCTCTGAATCTTATCCTCTTGGCTGCATTCGTAACCCACTTTTTAAACGACTTAGTTGTATCTAGCCTAATGATTGTATTTGTTTCAGACTGTGGTTGAAGCATATACGGTGGGTGTCATAGTGTCTTTCTTTGATAAATTGGTTGTTATTGAAGCCTTTTTTATCACTGCGACCGTGGTTGTTGGATTGACACTCTTTACATTCAATACGAGCAGGGACTTTACTAAATGGGGCTCTGCGTGAGTATTTTTCATTTAACCCTTTGATTTATCCAGGGTTGACTCCTCTGACTTTTTCAGACTCTTTATTGGACTTTGGATTTTGGTTATTGGAGGAACACTTAATTTATTTATGGGAGGAACTGGCTTTGATCTTCTTATGACCATTGGCGGCACCTTCTTATTTTCAGGTAGGTTGAAGTAATCCACGGTTATGAATAATAATTAATTAATGAGAGTCTTTCCTACAATAATTAACTTTTATTTCTTAGCATTTATTGTTTTTGACACTCAAATGATCATGACCAAAGTGTCTCCTGAGGAATATATTAGCGCCACTATCAATCTATACTTGGATATTATCAATCTTTTTATTGAAATATTAAAATTGGTGGACAGAGGAAATTAAAAAAAATCAGATGAATGAATTTATTTTCTTTTATTTTAATCGTGAATACTTTAATAAAAATAGTTGTTCTTATATAAGGTATGATCAAATACATATAAATATATATATTGTGTGATATTCAAGTCACAAGAAAAGTCAATGTTTTTTTGTGTTTTTTTCTTAGTTTATGAAATACATATAAATTATATTTGAGGTGGAAGAGGTATTCTTTATTTAGAACTGGTGGACTTTCATGGAAGGGAGTTTGAAATTTGTGCTGGAGAGTTGGTGCCATAACTATAGGGGGCCCATGTCCACCAAAAATGTTTTTTGCCCCTCCCTTACTCAAACAGTTAAAATATATTGAAAGTTGATATGATATTCTGATAATTTGGAATATAACATCCTAGATTCTTGCTCTTAACAAATTGTTTACCATCCTTGGATATTAACTTACAAAATATCCTATTACTAGACTATAGGGAGGACAATTTTTTTGTCCTAATATTCATATTTACAAACTTTTTTGTATATTGATCTAGACCACCCTACCCGAGAAACAAAATAAATTTTTTTAGATTAAGTAAAAAAGTCTAGTTTGCTTTATTTTTGATAATGACAACGAGACTAAGACTTTGAAGGATCAAGACTGAAACGAATCCAGTACATTTATAAAATTTGTAATGAGAACCACATCACTAATACTAGGTTTAATATTCATTAAATCTTGCGGATCAGGTGGGCCTGGCTCCCCGCAAACTCCGACCATGCTTCTATATAGTTCAAGGACGAGAACATTTTAAAACGTTATAATTATGGAGTAAGTTGATTTATAAAAGCAATGTTTGTTCTAATGGATTTAAATAAATGAATTCCAACACTATTTATAACTGAATAATTCTTGGGGTTATGTAGAATCCAGACAGGTTTATTGTTTCATACAAATAACTGGACTAAGTTGTGATTACAGAGTTAATAAATAATATATATTATTAACTTTAGGTTTCATATTTCAAGTAGGTTTTTTTTATATAGAAGTAGTTGCTTTATTATAACTAGTCAAGGAGCATATGATTCAACACTGCATATATGTATATTATTGAATAATTGTTGTATGCTTTAAAAATTACTTTTTACCATTCAACTGTATAATTGCCTCACAGGCGAGGATCCACCACTTTAGAGTGTACAAAAAGTTTGAAATTACTTAACATTAGTTTATCGCAAAAAAAAAAAAAGTTTCTTTATATCCATGGTCCTCCTCAAAAGTTATTTTTCAACCTCCACTTTTAAAAACGGTGCGTAGGCCCTGCATCATAAAAAGAAGCAAGGTTTGAATGATACAAAATCAGTTGAATAATGAATTGAGAAATAAAATAATTCTTCACATATCTCTATTATTTCTCCAAATAGTCCTTTCTTCCATTCGAACTACATAACGATCTAACAGATAAATGTCATACAAATCTATTTTATGGCTCGACCGGTAAATTGGCTTTTTGAAAATAATTAATCGGTACTTAGGAATAGTTTGCTGATTATTGTTGAGAATGGTTTTTTATAAAATTAATTATTACCCCCTTAACATTGAGTCAAGAGGAAATGGAGTGATAATTTGCTAATATAATATAATAGAATAAATCACATACTTTGCTGCCTATGAGTTATATTTTTAATTCTCATTCATGTATTTTATTATTATTACAAATAGATTCACTGTCCCTTGATGTAGAAATAGTGTTAGATCAGGGGTGTCAAACTTATTTCACCTTTGGGGCCACATACAACCCCTAGGTTGATGTCATGGGCCCGATCATTAAAATTATAGCATACTTAGCTATAAATAACCAAAATATCATATCTTCCCTTTGTTTTGATTTAAAGAAGAACAAGGACATTGTTAAATTTAACTAAAAATTTATTGAACAACACTTTTACAAAACATTTCACAAAATTGCACAAACTTTAAGTAACTAAACTAAGCAAACTAAATACTACCACCGCCTCTTCAAAATTCATACAGTACTCCCCCCCCTCCATTTTAGTTCCCAAGTTACACACCAGGTTCTCAGGTTGTACAAGATAGCTGCAAACCTTTGATGTACCCTAAAAGCCACAACTGGGGCTTCAAATAACCAAATCATCACATACAAATATCTACCTTTTTATAATGGTAGCTTCGGAAGCCCCTGCTCAACAGCTTTACCGATTTTTTTTCCAACCCCTGAACATAAATAATTATTTTTAGGACGCAGCTATCAGTCTATCAAAATTTTTGTGCAACTTATTTTCAAAGTTTCATTTTTTTTTTCATTTAGTCTGTTACATATTTGAAGGCTTAGGCTCTCCAATCCCACAAACCTAGGACAAGTTGGAGGGGCTCACTGTTCAAAAATTTGTATCATAAATGTTTTCAAAGGAAAGTGTGCAAAAGTTTTTCTTCTAGCTCAGGAGTGTCAAACATACGGCCTGCGGGCCAGAACCGGCCCGCAAGGAGGTTCAATCAGGCCTGAAGGATATAATTTGAAAGTTGAAAAATACATAAAAGACATGGATTAATTTTTCTAATTAAATGTAATTCAGGAATTATTCGCTAGGGGTGCATGTTAGTCTTTCTTTATAAGTCTCATGTAATCTCATGTAAAGTTTATTATTATAATTTTAGTTTTTCTAGTTACCGTAAATCTTCGAGTATAGTCCGCCCCTATGTATAGTCCGAAGGGCAAGTATAGGAGTTTTTTTGGGGGAAAAACCTAAACCTCATGTATAGTACATGTATAGTACGCACCAGGGATTTTGACCTTAAAATTTCCGGAAAAAAATGCGGACTATACTCGAAGATTTACGGTACTTAAAGTTTGTAAAAGTGTTGTTCAATAAATTTTTAGTTAAATTTAACAATATCCTTGTTCTTCTTTAAACAAAAAAAGGGAAGACATGATATTTTGTTTATTTATAGCTAAGTGTGCTATAATTTTAATGATCCGGCCCGCGACGTCTACCTAGGGTTTGTATGCAGCTCGCGATGTGAAATAAGTTTGACACCCCTGTTCTAGCTGATGATAGCATATTTCCGCATATTTTTCCGCGGAAAATCCTCTGTGCACCATTGAATTATAATTATGTATGTATATTTTTTTTCTTAATACTGAGCCGTATACAAAAATCCCATGACTCTATTGGGCAGATTGTTCCCACTCCTATGGAAAAATCAATATGGTAAAAATGTATTTTATGGATTCAATACAAACCAATTTCCCTTACTAGACGTCATATTGCAAACCTTTGAACATGTTTGCCCCTATTAAACATCCCACTTTTAACTTTTCTTTTTCTAAATATATTTTTTATGACATTAAATACACAAGAGTTCATCATAATTAGAGTTGAAATGTCGGTTCATATAATTTATAAAAATATAAATATAAAATATATTTTACATAATATATTTTCATAAATTATTTGGCAGTCACTTAAATGCTTCTAAAAACTACTCAATTATAACCCTTTGAATTTTTTGAATCAAATATATTTGTCAACATAATTAAATCCATTCCAAAAACTACCATTTTATTTGAATTTAGTCATGAGAAAGGCCTTACTCCCTACACTCACTCACTTTCAAAAAACCCTTATACACACGGACATAATTATCTAAGGTTATGCTTCATAAATAGCCTTTTAAAATCATCAAGACGTATAATCAGTACGATAATAATAAAATGGATTTGTAAAAAATATAAAAATATTATTTGCAAATATGAAAAAGGTCAAAATAGACTCTCTTTTACCCCACATTGTGAAATTATTTGCAGTTGTGAATATAATTACTCCTTACTCCAATGCTTTAAATTTATATTTTATTTGTACAGGAGACAAATGAACTCATTCCTTCTTTAGTAATATTAATATGAATCAGTGATCGAAACCATTGAACCACGAGCCACTTTAGTTCATATCAAAAATATAGGTATATCATAAAAAACTTTTTAAAAATGAACGGAAATTATTTTCGTTTCTTATTTGATCACTCAACCTACAAAGTTGCAATTTAAAATATTATACGCTGCTAAGTTGGTATCGCTAACTTACAAAGAATCAACAATATACACATAGATTGATATCAATATGAGAAACATCTTATTTTGACCAATTTGACATGAGTAATTTTAATAATAATACTAATAATTATTATAATTTGAATAATATGTTCGCATTCATTCATCGGTATCAAAGATCTTTTTCCTCCCTTCTCAAGTGTCTGTACTTATATATATATATATTTATGATTTACGTAGCGGCCTGGCTATGCACATAAGTAATACAATCATATTGTATTACTTAGGTGCATATTCCTGTATCTTTTCATTTATGAAATGATATACTTTGGTATATTCGCCATTTTGAAAATGCTACAGGAGTAACTGGCTGTGCAGTTAACTTCCTCTTGAATACAAATGTTAAAAAAAAAGTGATGGATATGAGAAAACCCATGTTTTAATGACTCAATCCAATTGATAAGAAGAATTAAACAATTGTTTCATTTCATGGATGAACTGCTTTGGATGCATCCACTCTTAGCCCTCTTAAAACTGCAATTAAAATAACCAATTAAAACACTTTAAGACTCTTCCTGATTGATTTAAATGAAAGAGTGAATACAATACATATATGTATAGCTAAGGAGTTCCAAGAATGGATACACTATTTATAATTTATAGTATCTATCTTATCAATTAAATGGATTTGCCGGAGGAGGATCAACATTGCTTAGAATTTTCCATAGAATTGCAATTATGCAGATTACATATACTCTGGTCAAAACATACCATTATTCTACACACAATAATTGTAGGTAATACAATTCTTAGCAATTAAAAAAAAAATAATATTTATTTATCAAGGAGTCATAAATTAACTCGAGTTTAGCAATTATATATACATTTAGTTCATATATATATATATATAAGATGCTGTTATATAACATTACTCTTAGATCATGGAATGATGTATCCTTGTTGCATTATTCATTTGCAATATCTATCTAAGGTTATGAATGATGCGATGCTTGTAGGTAGGCGTTCAAATATTGCTATTTATTTAATAATATAATTTACGGTGAATTGATTTTTAACACTTAATTTAATGATTGTAAACGATGCATTTCTGCATTGAATTTAAACACATTTTTCACCTTAATTCGAATGCATACATACATAAATATATATGTATACATGTAAGTAGAATCTACGTGAATATGGTCTCACCTTGACGGCGTACAATTAGGGAGAGAGAGAGAGAGAGAGAGAGAGAGAGATCTTAGGATCTATAAATTCCTTCAAACTTATAAATCTCCAGTTATTTTTATTTTGTATGATAAATTACAGGGCTTACAGAGTTTATTACAAACGTGAAAATACTCTCATGTTAACAAAAAAAAACAAAAAATCATAAGGATTTATGTATTTCGGGCTACCTCTCTACGAGTACAAATTAAGCTCTCCATGATATTTTGACTCTGATGTGACGTCACTTGAGTTGCATCAATGGAGTTGAGGACTTGACCACTTAACACCTTTATATATGTATATGTGTGTGTATATAAAATATATATATAGGTAAATAAGAATGACTCAGCTACGGTGAAATCATTTCTTTCAACAATAATTAATAGTAATAATTATTATTATTATACAGAAATGATAATAATAATAATTACTTAAAGATCCTTAAATAACAATAAAATAGGGTTCACACAATTTAATTATAATAATCTGTTTGAGTATATATATATATATATATATATATACATATATATATATATATATATATATATATATATATATATATATATATATACAGAGAGAAAGGATAGGAACCTTCAAATAGTATAATTTTGATACAGGTAGCAATAAATTAATCATACATCTTTTGAGGATCAAGCATAAGGAATGTGCAGTATTATTGGGTAGCTGCATTTTTGTCCACCGATATAAGAAAGGGTTAACCCTCCCGCCCCCCCCCCCCCCACTCTGTATGTTATTATCATCATCATTATGGCCTTAACATACCTATAAGCAATTTATAATTAAATCAAATAGTTTTCTCTTTTTTGTTAGATCCATTAACAGAAAGGGATGTTTAATGGACGCTTTTCTACGTCATCATTCCTTTTACGTAAAATCTTTTTCATTTCTTTTTCTCTGAGGATATGAACTCCTTTGCTTAAAATAATAATAATAATATCCACTACAACTACTTCTTTTCATGATAATGAAATTAATTGAAGAAGGAGGAGGAAGAACTCCTTTTCACATAATCTACATTTATTCGAATACCTTCGTTACTATTTTCTCTATAGATGATGGTAATTAAATGATTGAGGCTTGTTCCACGACAAGCTTTTTGAGCGATAAACAAAAACACACTGTATTCTTCTCCCTTCTGCTGATTTTCATCATTTGACTCTTTTAATTTAAAGCAGCTGACTTTACGTGTTATGAGCTCAAAAAGGATATTATTATTATTTATGATTTTGATATATATATAAAATATATTAAATTGTGCGCCCTTTTTTTGAATTTTTGGTATACAAGTATTAACGATTGGTTTATAAATTGGTAGAATTTATAAATATATAGTATATCTAAATAATAAATTCTGCATAATATTAACAAGTTGGCAACAAGGAAAATACAGAAGGGTAGCAGCTACCAGTTGTTTTTCCAAATTTTTCCTTTCCCTTTTGTCAGTCGAGGTTGCGAGTGGACAAAAAAGCTCGACGTGAATAACATGTCTACAAAACGTGCAATTCATTCGATAAAAGTAATGTGATCAACGTTTTAATTATGACTTATTACTCATTTATAATTCCAAGTAAGTTCATGTAAGAAGACATATCCATAGATAATAACTTATTCTCTTCAATTAATTCGAAGGGGTAGAGATTAGATTGATTTATTGATATGCTTCTACATAGTACATGTACACTCTTTCTTTCACCCACTAAAATCATGCATATTGTATGTATCTATCTATCGCCTGAGACTTGACTCTTAGAGGATAATCCTTCTTTTGTAATGGGATATGTTTCGAAAAAGCTGTAATAGTATAACCAAAAGATAATAATTATAATTAGTAGTATTACTGTATTTTACAATTGAAGTCTTGAAATGCTTCTGATTTAATACAAGAGAGTAAATGCCATACAAAATTTGTAATTCCCGCAAAATATTCATATAAGGTCTAGTAAAAAGAAATCCATTATTTTTGCATGAAATTGAAGGCTTTATTTAACATAGTTAGAATAATCCAATTTAGATTAAATATGCACCGTTTTGTTTGATACTTGTTGTTTTGAAGGTAATTTCAATAGACACCCTCATCCCTATTGGCAAAAAACTGGGACAATCGATTTTTTTCTTGAGCTTCTCTTGAGGCGACGTTTTTACCATCCAAATCATTTTCCATAGACAGGAAAGGGTGGTAATCACTTGGTGCGAGGTCCGGACAATAAAGTGGATGCATAAGAACCTCTCAACCAAGCTCTTGTAGCTTGTGGTGAATCACCATTGAAGTGTGTTGCCTGGCGTTGTCCTGATGAAGCAATATTCCACCTCTCCTGTTGGCCAAAGCTGGGCGCTTCTGGGTGATTGCTTCCTTCAAACGGTCCAATTGTTGACAGTACAGGTCAGATTCCATTATTCTATCGACATTTTCGACAATTGGCCTTCCACAGCGTGGTGCATCTTTGACCTCAAAATTACTGTGGAACGAAATCGACGAAACCAAAATTGTGCATGATTGGCTGTTAGAGTATAAGGACCATGTACGCTATTCACATTTTCAGCTGCCTGACTTGCATTTTCGCCATTATCGAAGAAAGATTGTAGAATAGAGCGTATTTTCTCCTTGTTCCTTGTGTCCATCTTTGACGCGTACTCAAACACTACTGAGTCAAGTAATCACAAACCTGCTCTAAAAGTTTCTTTAGTACAAATTTCATCTTTCTGACACCATCCAGCGTAATATAATCGCACATATACAAAGCAAGATACAGATCACTAAAGCCATCTATTGCAAAAATAATGGATTTCTTTTTACTTGACCTAATAATATTTGAAACGTTTCAACTCACAAAACTTCTTCATTTTGATTGGAATATTTGTTGAGATTTCAAGTCCATAATCTGCAGATTTTTTTTTTTTTTACAAATAAATGGTCTATTCTCAAACAATCATGTCGGGTTGTGTGTACAGTAGAGACGATAAATGTACAAATTCCCCTTCACTCTCAAATGAAGGTGAACTCGGAATCCTATTTCCCAATTAATTTGAAATATTATTAGCTGTGATTAAACATCATGGAAAATATTTTATAGTAAGAATTCATTCCTTTGTATCCTTCTGTCTCATTAGACACACAAGGTCCTCGATTGAATTATGACTATCAATTTGATTGGAGAGCAACGCTTTTTTTAAAAATAAATATTGAAATATCCTACAATTTATAAAATTTGATGGACTGTCAATGAATATATATTCTTAAAAAAATATTTTTGCTAAAAAAAAAAAAAAAAAGATTTAAATGGAGAATAATAAAAATACAGATTTTACAAAATATTTGAAAAGATATTTGGATAGGAGAATAATATTAATCAATTCAATTTCCTTAAATATCAAATGTATCTATTCTTAATGTACCATATATTTTATTCAAAATAGTTTTTTTTTTTCTTTTGTGAAAATTCTTAGTAACAAAAGATAAAAAAAAAAATCGATTTGAATCATTCTATAAATCATTACTTTTTCAAGGAGAGAGCAAATACAACAAAAATGTGTAACTAGCAACAACCATCTATTACAAAGCTTAGATTATAATATGATAATTATAGCATTGCTTTCTATCCAGAAGAGTTAGTTAATGATTACACTCGTTAATCGCTGATTCATACCTTTTTTTTTTGTGTGATACGGAGTGAATAACCCATCAATGACTCATAACTATTTAATACTAGAAAAAACTTTATTCTTCGATTCAATTTAAGTAACATAATATATTTTTTAAAAGAATTAATAAAATGGAAAAGACTATTTCATTATTTTAAAGAGATACTTTTTATTGCTGAGTCGATCCGAAATTGATTCATTAGACAACGATCTAACACTATTTCTACATCAAGGGACAGTGAATCTGTTTGTAATAATAATAATAATAAAATAAATGACTGAGAATTAAAAATCTAAATCATAGGCAGTAAAGTATGTGATTTGTTCTATTATATTATATTAGCAAATTATCACTTCATTTCCTCTTGACTCAATGTTAAGGGGGTAATAATTAATTTTATACAAAACCATTCTCATAGTTTTGTAATTTATATATAAATGCATTCAAAAATAATCAGGAAACTATTGCCAAGAACCGATTAATTATTATTATTATTATTTTCAAAAAGCCAAAATTAATTAATTGGCAGATTAAATAGCTTATATTCTTTTTTTTTTCTTAAGGGAGCAAAAAAAGTATTTTTGCAAAAAATACTCCTTAATTATTATATAAGCCACTATATATCACATATTCCCCACCGTAGGAACAAATGAGACACATAGAACACGCCCGGCCCCACTTTGTTAGAAAATTATATTTCAAAATTTCAATTTCCTCGAGAGAGTTATTTTGAGATTGCAGAACACAGTTTAATGTTGCTTCTTCTTTGTACGGTCTTGATATTCTAAGGGGGAAAAAGAAGGTACAATGTAGAAATCAATACAAGTACACTCTTAATGAAGGTTCTCGTTTCTTAGTTAGCCCAACTATTGCTCCCTCTAACAACATTTCCATCTCCATAAAAGAAACAGCAAAATAAAGGACAGAAAATCAGTTGGTGGTCGTAAGCCAATACTTTCCAACCTGTTGGATAACTATTTTTCATTTAATAGTAAGGAATCATACAGTCTAACAAGAGTTAATTCAAGTACAACATTCAGAACACCAAATCGGTGAAAAGAAGTAAAAATAAATAAGTCAAAAAATATCGACAGCTGACAACAAAATACAGACAGATTATTATTATTATTATTATTTGTTGTTGTTACTTTTTGTTTTTGTTTGGAAAGTAGTAGTTTGGTTCGTTTTCGAAAGATGGATCCAACTCTAATGAATGTTTTAGAGAGGTTGGACATTTGTAAATAATATTCAATTTATAGCACATTGAGATACAGACAAAAAACCTGTTTTTGACATATTTGTAAAATATGTCAAACTTTGTGCTAACTAAGGATCAAAAGTATTGCTGAAGTGCATTAAATGCTTGTAAAAGTTTATAATGACAATGACCCATCAGTTAAGTCAGATATAGAATGGTTTTGACGTCTCAAAAATGGTCATTTCAGCGTTGAAGACAAGCCTCTCTCTGAAGAGCCAAAAAAAAATAATTCAAAGACAAACAATTGGTGAGATTAGTCAATGAAGGTCCAGTTTAAACGCAAAAGGATCTTGCAAAATTAATAGTAGAACTTACGCAACAAGTTCTTATCTTATGATCAAAATTCATAGGTACTACATACAAAACAAATACAACAAACAACAGACCGAACTAACTTGTATTTTCAATATAATTATTTTAAAATAATGTTATTTTGGATCATTATTTTTATAGTTTTATAGCTAATTAATAAGTAGAGAACACAGTTATTGATTCCAGATTTGAGTAAAGGTGGAGGGGAATGAAGTCTACTCTACTTTACTATCTATATATCTATCAATCAATGATCCTGCAAAAAATGTTTAAAGTGTGTAGAGCACCATTTCAGATCATCAATCACTTTGCAGCACACTAATTAATTGAGACGAGGATCAGTACGTCGAGTTGGATGGATAGCTCAGCATTTTTTTAGTTTATTTATTTATTTTTTTTTCATATTTCAATAATGATATTTTTTATATGTAATGGTTATTACATATATCAGTATATATCAGTATAAAGGTAAGTTATCTCAATATAATATGCATAAAAAAGAGTGATTTAGATCTTTCTACAAACCATAACAAGTATGGAATGTGATTAAATATGTAACCTACCTACGACTGGTTGTAGAAATATACCTATTATATGTATATAATTAGTGATGGATGGAGTTGTGTGATTTTTTTTTGGGTGAGAAGTGCTCTTCTATTCATGATTTTATTTATATCATTTGAGTTATTTGTTATATTTTGAGTACGTATTCATCGTTTTAGAGGATAAATACTATGTTAAATGTGAGATAGTCTATAATAGGCTTTAGAGGGAGTGAGTTCACAAGAACATCTCACAAATTAACTGATATATGCAAACAGTCAAACCTTTTACTTACGTACCAAAGTAAGGAACCTCTCTAGGAGTCATTTGGCTATAAATTAATAATTAATTATTATTAATGTATTCATCGTTGAGTCTATTGCTCGTTAAAGAAGAGCATTTACTCATTTCATTAACTACGTAGGGAAAACCCTTCAAAAACACTTCAAAAGACCCATGCACCTTCTAGAGAAAAAGTCACGTTAGTAGTAGTAATAATAATAATAATAATTATTACCAGACGTACATAAATACTTTGAGAGGCAAGAAAAAATAAAAAATAATGCCCTCAAATACCCACAATAAAAAGTCAGATGATCTCAAACAATGGTCCTGTGATAAATTGCTTATAGATAAATTTGAAAACCATGACTATTTGAGAATGGGTGTAACACTTAATGGGCGTAGACAGTTTCTTTTTTTTTTTTTTTTTTTTTCTTTATGGCCTAAATCAAGATAATTAGACTCACATTATTTATTTTATTCAAGAATGTATGTATAATATATAGGATATTCATAAGAGCTCTTATAAAAGAAAAAGAAATAAAAGAAGAAAAAGAAGAAGAAGGGAAAATCACGAAATATTTCAATTTCCTCGAGGGAAATGCACTTCATAATAAATATTACCTAAAAAATAATAATATTATATTACATTTAAAAAAAAAAAAAAAAATAGTAGAAAGAGTCTGTGGATTTGAAGGGAAATCACATGAGAATGCCATGAGAATGATGACGTAGAACATCACCACTCTGGTGTGATCAAAGACATGTCTTAATGGTCAAATGTATTATATATATACATATATTTATTCATTAATCCCCTTTATAGTAATAGTAAGTTACAGTCCATATATATATATATATGATATATAAATTAATAAATGGTGTACTTTTTGACAAAAATTAATTAACAAAAAAAAATTTCATTTTTCACAGCAATGACATTCAATTACATCATAAATATATATATATATATATATACACTTTTAGCCACAGATCCATTGTCCTATTTCTCGCTAAACATTGAGCTACTTGAAATCATTCGCCTACAGCAGATCTTTTCATTACTTATTACTTACTTACTTACATACATACTGGGTACTCTATTCATGGAATACTCCGAATGAAATAGTGATGAATAAGGCCATACAAGTCTAAAAGACTCTGGAATGAAAAAAAAAAATAAAGAAAGAAAGAAAAAGGCTTCATCATAAGGTATCCAAGATTTTTTGAAGAAAAAAAAACAAAACAAAAACAGATGCATCCATTTTCTTTTACTTACTTTTAATAATGTGTGTAGGTGTCTTAATGCTTTTTTAAAGCCAATTAAATATATTTTCTTTTTGCCAAGTTTTAGATACATATTTATTATTATTAGTATAAGTAGAGAAATAATTTGAGCTGGGCCCATCACTAATTATACCTGAAGAATTTCTTTTTTCTTCTTCTTTTTTTCTTGCTCCTTAATCTTTTTTTTAAGAAAAATCAATATTTCTGTAATTTAATGCTTTTTTTTTGTAAAAAAAAATTCTTTTTTTTTTTTGCAAGGCACAACTCAATGAGTGGCTTAATCAGTTTGTCAAAATATATATATTGGAATATATAAAAGCACTTACTTCAAAACATACATACATTTATAAGTAAATAAAAAGTTTTTTTTATATAAAATAACTTTTTTTTCTCAAAATAAATAAATAATAATAACAAGTAGAAGAAGAAATGCCCTCAGGCCATAATTTCCTAATACCAAATAATAAAAAGTTCCCAAGTAAAAAAAATGTATATTAAACTTATATCAAAGTTTAAATAATTCCACTCGTAATTTTTTGACCATACGTTGAGAGAAAGGAAAGGAAAAACATGTCATTATTTTCTAAGATAATGTTACGATTAAAAAAAGATCTTTCATAATATCATACAGGGGAGGGAGAGCCCCCCCCCCCCCCTCCCCCCTTTATGATTATGTGTATGATACACGGTCGGTTAATTAATGTATTTAATTTAGTATTCACCATTTGAAAGGAGTTTTTTTTTCCTTTTGTAAATCTCTTAATATTATTAATAACAGTTATGCCGATATAATTCATTCCAAACGAGTTATAAGTGTTTTATAACTTCATTTATTGCCAAGAAATGCACATAAAGTCTTAAGAAACATATACGATAAATATGTTTATTTTTAATTAAAAAAATAAAAAATAAAAAAAATATTCATTCAAGACATTTTAGCCCACAAAACTTGCTCCATTCATAATAATTATTGTTATTACAACATTGTTTTAGTAAGGAGCGGACATTAATGGATGTAGAGAGTTGAATGAAGACTCTCCTCTACGTTTTTCTTCACTACCATTGTCATTAAATCTTCCCCAAGTGTCTCAATATGAATCCCTACAACTGCAAATTTTAAATGATCCCATTTTTTAAATAATATTTGATAATATTGGGTATAAGGAGTACAAATTAGTTCGATTTGTTTTCTAAAGATGTCGCTGCTGTTATGAATATTTCATATTATCACCAAGGTTTTGGCTTGTTTCCGAGAGGTTTGATATTTGTCAATAATAGTCAATTGATATTGATTTGAGTTTGAAAGAAAAAACCACTTTTTTTACTTTGTTGAATATGTCAAATTTTGTGGTAACTTGAGAGCATTTGCAGGGAGCTTTATGTTTCTACTACCTTACTTGGAAGAAAAGTGCAGTGGAAGTGCATTAAATGTTTGTAGAAGTTTATGGAGACAATGTTCCAACGTATAAATGGTATGGGTAATGGTTTCGACGTTTCAAGAATAGTGATTAATGCGTTGAAGACAAGTCTCGCGTAGGACAGCCAAAAAAGTTCGAAGACAAAGAATTGAAGGCATTGCTCGATGAAGATCTGAATCAAAGGCAAGAGGAACTTGCAGAATTATTGGGACCCATGCAACAAGCCGTTTCCATGCGATAAAAATCCATGAGTGTTATTCACAAGGACGGATAGTTGTATGTATTTAAATTGAGTGTCTGATGAACTGAAACCAAGAGACGTTCAAAGACGATTTTTCAATTGCGAGCAGCTCATTCAATGGCAACAAAAAAGGGTTTTTTTTACATCGGATTATGACTGAGAAATGGATGTACTACGACAACCCCAAAGGGTCAATGGTTGCCATCGACCTCAACACATTAAGCGGAATGAGCAACTACAACCTGGTAATTTCATTATGGGCTTTAATTGATTTGTTTGAGCCGTGTCTTACGGGAAAAAAAAACCCGGCCGGAATACGAGCAAAGACATCAACAAAAATTATTCTTCTACATGGCTTCATGTTACAAAAGTCGTACAAAAATATTTGGAAACCCTCAAATAGGATATTTTAACGCATCCACTCTGATGACTGGTTTTTTCGACGAATGCTGCACGATTTGACGACCCATCGGTTCATTTCTTTCGAAGAAATCGAAAATTGGCTTCTGACTTGGAGGTTAAAATAGTAATCAGGGATGGACAATACTTATATTCATCAGTTAATTCATTTCGATATGAAATAAATATATTTTGTATCACACAAAACGGACCGAACTAATTGGTGGCCCCCATATACTACCATAAACATAACGATCAATTTGACTCCGTATAAAACACTTGTCCAACATCAATTCATAGAACATAAATTAACTTTTCATGTGATTCTTTTAATGTAGGTATGTATGTAAAGACTTAGGCCTCACTTGAGGATATAGAACGAATTTAGACTCATTGATGGATGGATCAACATCAATTCTAACCTCATGCTCATTACTACATACATATGTACATACAAGGAATAGATTATATAATTAATCACACCATGTTATTATACCTCGAAGAAAAGAAAAGATGAAATAATAATCTTATAACAAATATTAATAATGAAAAAAAAAAAGGAAAAAAAAAAGAAATTAATTGTTAGCTATTTTATAATCGTTATTAATGGATCTAGGAGAGAACAATTATAATTAATAATGATAAATGAATATACCCTGTGTGTATAGGTAAAACTTTTTTGGTTTTTTTTTCTTCCTTTTCTTATGATTCAAATAAGTTAACAAAAAAAGATAAGAGGCCAGGGTTGTTGCCTTGTAGAACCTGAGGACTCTTTGGTGATTTCATTTGGTGTGTACATATGTGTCAACTTAGCAAGACACCAAGTTTATCTAAAATATTTCAAAAATGAGTGTGAACTGCTATCAGTTTCTCGAAGACATTCTCTTTCGTTTGTATTAATAGGTTATTTATATTAATTAAATAATGACTCCTATAATTGTAACTGTATTATAGTAGTCAAAAAATACCTGGCCACAATCAAGAATAAAAAAACATCTGGTATTTCTGACTATCGCTATAATTCATGGTGAGCATGATAGCGGATGTATTTGATTCTTAATAGTTATTGAACAGATGAACTGTTGCCAACTGCAAACTAAATACATCTCTGGGGCTACGAAAAAGATGGAAGTTCTTTCAGGGACCAACTCCATGCTCCATGTGCAGTCGACACATTTATCCGATTGCTCCCTTGGATTAACAACAGTCCTTAGTTGTTTCTCGATATAAAGTGACATTTTAGCAAAAACCGTGCGGCATAGGTCTTTAAACGACTCCGTAATATTTGGCAGTTATATTTATGAAGTAAAAAACTATTGTAAAGTGAATGTTCTCCTTTTCAAAATTTGAAAACAAACAACTTGCTTTCTTGTTGACTTGACACACATATATTACATACATCCCAAGTGTATTCAGTTGTACATATGCCTAAATATTTATCATAATAATATGCTACCCTCCCTCTCTTTCTTTCTTTATTTGTGTGGATTACTGAGGCATATGCCAATCAATCAGTCATTGGGATAATGGTAAAAATAATGATTATATCAAAGAATAAATTGTTATTCCCTACATATACAAAAATATTGGGTTTGTTATTTTATTAATAGAAATAGATGAATGTATGTATTATTATGACGCATTGCCAGGCTTTGTGTGTGATATATGGTTATTATTTATAGGTAATGACGTCATCATAAGGGATCAATTTATGAATTATGAGTCCATGATTACAAATATATCAATCAGAAGTGCATTTAAGCACATGATTTGAATACGAATCTTATAAAGTTGCATCAGAGGGGCCAAATATAATAGTCAAGGTATGTATGGAGGGAATGAGCCTTTTGCTGTGTCAATGAGTAGTCTTCAGAGTATCTCTAAACCTTTCCTTCAAAAAGTACGAAAAAAGAAAAGATTCAAAATCAATTTATTTTATAATTAATTATATAATTTGTGTAGCCATTCAATAACTTTGGGAGATTCACAGATGAACAGACTTTAATTTGAGTTAATTTAATCAACATTTAACAAATTACGGGTAGTAAGTCTAAGATTAGAGGACAAACTAACAGCTGACTGCAAAATACACACATGTTTTAGAGACCATTGTGATGACTTGTATGTAGACTTATACAAATCGGAGTGGATCCTCTGGAACTTGATTATTTTGGGTATCTATTTAACGAGGTGAGTTGGAGAATTATAAATTTTGTAGAGAGGTTAAATTAGATTGCTTCATGGAAGGTATGCATAGGTGCCGAAGGAGGGAGGAGAGCATTGGTTCATCACTTTTTGAAAAATGATATGATTACTATCGTGTCAGGTCATTTTTATAAAACTCGTTCCACCATCACTTAGGTATTCATAGATCTCTAGGTGGCGTTTATTAGTGGGGTGGTGACAAAGTGTTCTCTTTTGCTCAGACAATTGACACCTCTCGTGACACTCCTTTTAGTTCTTGCATCCAGGTAATTTATGAAATGTCCGGTTTTATGCACGTTGAAAATCGACTTAAAATAGAAGTTAAATCAAAAATAAAGAAATCAAAATTTTCCATAAAATTCCAAACAAAATTCAAATTTTTTTTATTCTTCAATTTATTGATTTCAAAACATAGCATCCTCTCCCCTTTCCCCCAAAAAAACCCACATTAATAGGGCCATGTGCCCTCGTTTTTTTTGTTTTTTTTGTTTTTTTTTAGAAATCAAAAAATGGTCACTCAATATACACACACGTATAGAACACATAAAAATGTGACCTTTGACCCCCCAAAAGGACGCATAATAGAGTGGTAAATATCTCTCTGCCTCTACAAATTACTTAAACGATTTATTCCAAGTTCTCCATGGTCGGAAAATCCTTTTTCCTTATAACATATATATTTGATAATACATGACACAATGGCCTACTTATCTCTAGCAGAGCTATTGATCCCCAGGGAGATTCCTTGAGCGTGCGCTAATATAATTTTCTAATCAACTATGCATATAACTGCATTGATTCATCTGCGACCCCTAGAAATAATAACCATACATATAGGCCATTTTATAGCTAGTTAAATAAAAACCAAAAAAAGTATTGTTTAAGTCATGTAAAAAATTATATTTTTATATTTGTGGTTATAGGAGCTAGCTCGTTCGTGCTAGCATTGCCAAGAGTGAAGGGAAGTTAATGCTCTCATAAAAGCAATATATCGTAACACTGTTAATTACTTACTTATGACATCATCAAATTGTGTTTTTTTTGTTTTGTTTTTTTATTCACTACATACATACATACATAGCTTGTTCCTTGATAATGTTTTAAAAGACGTGCTTATTATTGGGTGTTTGTACATACATACATATATTATTTCACGATAAAATTGAATGAGATAATCATGATACATGGCTGGTGAAGGTAGGTACTTTAAATATGTATGTAGAACGTTAAAAGAGAGGGAACTTCAGACTCCTCCCTTGGAGGACCTAATGGAGCAACTCTCTGACTAAGTTAGTGCTATGACTATAACAATGATAATAGGATCTTTTGTTATTTTTATTATTATTATTATTATGAATAA
The DNA here is from genome assembly GCA_963680855.1 of Lepeophtheirus nordmannii. Classification (NCBI taxonomy): domain Eukaryota; kingdom Metazoa; phylum Arthropoda; class Copepoda; order Siphonostomatoida; family Caligidae; genus Lepeophtheirus; species Lepeophtheirus nordmannii. The sequence goes on along the minus strand of OY804520.1, from coordinate 3,140,766 downwards.
AAAGAAGAAGAAGAAGAACAACAACAATATGCCTCTAATAGGCCTTTTAATGCCTTAATAAATTATGCCCTTGAGATACATTTCTTCCTCCTTCTCCTCCTCTCTGTTATATTTTCTACCTTTATAACAACCAGTGAGATTTTCCCTCTTGTCGTCGTTTGCTATTAAGTATTAAAGTCATGGAAACATACAGCAATAATAAATATGTAGAAACGGACTCCCTCAACGTTTTGTTTTGTTTTGTAGGTTCGTTCGTTCGTTTGTATTTTGCAGAAACTTTCATTTTTATCTTTTATTACATACAACTAACTGCAGATGATGTCATCAGTTTAGCGCATACATATGTACACATTTAGCAATAATAATAATCAGTATACATTTTATATTGTATTATATGTATACACCGGGTTAACTATGAATTATGAGTATTTTATATCCAGAATCTTCCTTCTCCTCCGCCTTCTCATCATCATCATCATGTTAATATCCAACTGTGTTTTTATATGTAAGGATGAATATGTAGTTATACATACATAATGTGTAGATGTGGGATGATCATAAAAAGTCGTGTTTCATCTACTTAAGGAGTGACAAGTTGCAATATATGCACATGAGAAGTATTTAGGAAAGTGATTTCTTTTATCTTTTACTCTAAAGCTCTGATTCAATTAAAAGTAGAGGAAAACAGAGCAAAGCAAAAACTATTCGTCTTTGAATGCCAGTGCCTTTTACCGTGGCGGCCTAACCATATGTCCCATTACCCTACCACTTTTTCAAAAAGGAAAAAATTAGTGATCCACTAAAGTAATAGTTTTGGTCCATATTGAGACGGCATATACGGCATACACAACTTACCGCCCCATCCCTATTACAGCACGATTACCCAAGCACCCCTATTGTCTCTAACCCCAATATCACTATGACAAAAAAGTATCTGGAAAATTGAGATTTTTGAGCACAATTTCCTTGATTTTTTGAACGTTATCGTCGATTGACGAAGTCGAAGGTCGTCCGGAATAAGGCAAATCTTCAACAATCCCCTGACCGCCATTAAAGGCTATGCACCATTCATATTCTATGATTTTCGATACAATAGAGTCTCCATAGGTCTTTTCAGGCATTCGCAACGATTCAGCATCAAAATCTGAGACAAACTTTTTTTTTTTTAATATTTGTAGGGCATTATAAAATTCGCACTGAGGTCGACTGGCTTCAACAGCTGTCGTAAACAAATTACATGACAGATCGCGCCCGTTTTTGGCGTTGTAGTTAAGGACAGTCCTACCTAGGAATGTAAATAATATGCAAATCGGGCATGTAAGAAACATAGAAAGAGAAAATCAACCTGGCCACTCTGACAATTTGATGAATGTTGAGAGGGAAGCAGCTACAGCTGTCATGACGTTTGACTGAGCTACAATCTGCTATTCTCCATTATATATACAACAATAAATAATAACATAGATGAGAGGCAGAAAATTAACTGAAATTAATGTCAGAAAATTATATATTTTTAACTAAAAATAATTATACGAGGACTTGAGCCCTTTTTGTTTACATTTTATTTGCTTTATTATCCTTAATGCATGTATTCCTTCATGTTAGATCTTTACTAACAGGTAGATGTTCTCCCCGGAGTAATAATAAAGGAAAAATGATAATAGCTTTGGAAAACAAAAAGTACTGTTCGAAGAGCCAACTCCACAAAGTCTCGCACTCGGCATTTTGCATATTATTTACATTCCTAGTCCTACCAACATACAAAAACTATAAATACTATAAAATACACAACGTGAACAATTTATATGAGCATATTTTTTTTGTGGCAGTGTATGTTGTAACACCCTTGACTTTGATTCAAAGGAGGAGGATTAGAGAATCCACCTATCTACTATGTACATACATAGGTACACGCCAGGCACCGTTATCCTTCCTGATGGGTATTTTTTTAATATATATTTCTGCTGATAAAGATGTTAAATCGTCATAACATTGATGTGGTCATTTTTATGTGGTTATCCAAGAGTGCGATTGATAAGGGAATTTTAAGATGGATAGGAATGTTTTTTTTTTGTTTTTTTTTTTGTGGCATGGATGGACATCTGTTTTATAAATAATGTGTTCTTGGAAAAAACATAAAAAATTGCAAATTGCTAACACATAAAAGATAATGTTTTGGCATTTTTAGTCGTCAACATGTTTGAAAACCTCTGAAACCTCCTAAAAAACAAAACAAAAAGCAAGAAAGAAAGAAAGAAAGATTTGATAGGAAAAGTGTTTATATATAATATCTACAAAATAGTTATATAAGTCAACTAAGTATGTAGATATATTAACTATTCCTTTCAGTTCTCCATTATTTGTGAGTAGTAGATCAATCTTTATGAATGATAGAAATGAATAACAAAAAGGCCTTTAAACTACATACATATATCAATAGTGACGTTTATATAGTTATATAACTCTGAAAACTTGGCAAATTCCCTGAGTGTGAACTATTTCATCAAGAGCTGAATGACTTAATGTGTTCACTCTGGTTGAGGACTCATCCTTTATAATAAAAATTAAATATTCAGATATTTTTAATTCCTAAGAGTCACACCTAATTCATCATTTGTCTCTACAATAAAATGTAGAGACTTTTACTGTAAAGTTTCTTTCGCTGGATTTCAGCGCATTCTTATGATTATGTATGTTGAGTGAGTTTGCCCCTTCAGGACAAACTTCTAGGAGTAAACGAAAACAAACTGTATTTTTTCTTCAGTTGATTTTCATCAGTTGACTCTCTTGATTTAAAACAGCTGACACGTCGTGTTATGAACTCAAAAAGGGTGTTATTATGATTATTTATGGTTTTGATGTATAAAATATATGTATATCAAATCAAGGATTGCGTGCCCTTTTTTTGAATTTTTGAATATATTACAAGTATTAACGATTGATTTGTATATTGATAAAATTTATCAATGCATCTAAATTTTAACTCTACCCAATATGAAAAAGTTGGCAACAAGGAAAATACAGAAGGGTAGCAGCTACCAGTTGTTGTTTTTTTCAAATTTTTCCTTTTGCTGTATTCAGAGTCGAGGTTGCGTGTAGGGAGCAAAAAAGCTCCTCGTGTATTGGCTATAAGGTATGACGTCATGTGCCTTGTTTACGGTGTAGTTTATTTACCTAAATTCTGGACTTCCACGCCCTCTTGTGACAATGAAGGCTTTGTGAATTTCCTTTTATGTAGTGTCTATTTGAGGAATCAGTTTGAGGAACTAACTTGAGGAACTCAATGATGAATTCATAAAATCAGTACACATTCGACTCAAAAATACAAATTGAGTCTTTGAAGTTAAAGTTTGCGAGTGGGAATTATTCAGGAACTTTAACGAATTATTTTTTGAGATTATTTCTTCAAGGGATTTTATTTTTCTGCCTATGGAACGTTCCTTTCCATTTAAAAAGCCTAAAAGGAGTTTACATACGTACATATCCATCAAAGTGTGGATTTGAGACGGATATTTATCAAATTAATATAAATAAAATAATGGAGAGAAATTTCCTTTGGCTCAAAAAAAAAGGAAATTATTGCTTTAAAGCTATGTTTGCATCGAAAAAATTGGTTTATTTTTAAGGCAACTTTTATTGTTTTATTATCCCTCTGTAGTATGCAGAACCATTAGCAATTTGCAAAAAAGAAAAACCTCATAAAAATGTTTCAATTTTTCCGCTCTATCCTGTATGTATATATATGTATGTATTGCTTTTATTTATTTCAAATCTGAACAAGTATAAATTATATTAATTCCTTTACCTCTATGACCACGACTACGTGTGGAACAGACTGTATTAATCATCATTCCCCTCTTATCATCAAGCATTAAGATTTCCAAATTAGGGCAGACCAAATGCTACTTTTATATCAATTTATTATTATTATTATTATTATTATTTATGATTATTATATATGTATTAATGTTACATAGGTTTATGCAATTTGATCAAATGGGTTTTTTTTTGTTTGTTTGTTTGTTCTTTTATAAGAAGGAGTTCAATTCCTTAGTCTACCCTTTTAAAAACCATAGAGAAAAAGTTCATTTACTTCATGTAGGTAAGTCAAATTAAAATCCTGGAAAAAATGTATTTTGAATAAAGACAACTAAATAAATAATTATACATACTATACAATATATATTATAATTTATGAAAATAAAACGCATTTATGGGTAATAATAATAATAATAATAATTACTCTTTGGGTGTACTATCATGCACAACCAGTAGGCACACGACCATTGATAGAGTCAATGATCTAATAACTCCTCTCAAGAATAAAATGTAATGAGTCTACCTTATTAATAAAATATAAACCCTTTTTATGAAAAGCTTTTGGTAACTAATTTAAGGGACTTACATATTAACGTAATTGATTCAATTATAGTGTTTAACAGTACATTAAGGGTCCCTTTTACCCCCCCCCCCCTCCCCATGTTTCTTAATAGTCCTCGTTGAGTAAGAGCGTCATTCATTGTCTCTAGGATGACACCCTGTTATAAATCAATTATGAGGTTTCGTGGTTATGGTTCGTATTATATATGTATGTATATACAGTGGTAAAAACTGGGATATAGGTTTGACTTGAGGTCCCATGGAGAAACCATTTTCATACTCCGTATAGCCTGGATTTTACGTTCTGAGATGAGAGACTTTTTTTACTATACAGTAAAATTGAAGAAAAATAGGGTTTTATCTGGATCCAACGTGTTTTTTTTTTGCTAACGTTCAGAAATAGTTCAAGGAGGAATTACGGTTTTAAATAGAGATTTTACAATTTATTTTATAGAAAAAAATATGATAGATATATATCTCAGCTGATCAAATATTAAAATTTTATTGAGAAATATTCAAAATTAAAAAATCAACAGTCAACTTTGTGACTTCCCCCGAGGGAAAGTTGAAAAATGTTGTCAAAGAAGTATGTTTTTTTATAAGAAATCAAAAAACAAACTCAAATTATTTTGTTATATACTCAAATGTAATAAAGTAATATCTACAAAAAATGTTTAATAGACTAAATGAGATAAATATCTCATCATTGAAAATGGAAATAAAAACACTGGAAGAGAGGAAACATACTGCGTAAAACGCGCAGTAAGATTTTATTTTTATGACACTTGTCCTTTAAAAATTGATGTTTCAAGGCTTACAATGCACTATTCAACAATCAATAACAAATGTCTAGCACATATTTATATATATATATATTATATTATATCTTGATTATGGCTTTAATCCATCATCAAATGGTCATACATACGTTTGTTTAAAAAAAAAAAATACTCCGGAAACTTGATTCAGGAGTCGTTGCACCTACCTATTCATTTTGCTCAATCTAGGCAACTTAGATAAATACCTATGTATAATGGTATTTAAAATACGAAATAAGTTGTTTTTGATTACCTACAACTGTACGTAACAACTATATTTCTTAAATAATAGATTGATTGAGAAAGATCCTGTGAGAAGATGGGGCAAAAAAACAAACATTTGCAATGTTTGATAGGTTTATAAGGACTATATATATATATATACGATTAGGCCTTTATCTATTGAGATGTACATAGAGCATCATCTTCATGGAACATGTGGTGTTATCCATCACACCCAGAGAAGAATGATTTTTAATGGCTTTAAATCTAATTTAAATTTAATAACAAGAGCCTGACATTAAGTTGGATTTATTTTTAGATTGTCATTTGAAGCATTAGTTATGCGATATATGTACATACATATATCAACGTCTATGTTGGGAGAGTGTAACAACCTTATGAAAAGGCGTATGTACATTTGAGCGTATCACTAACCACAAATAGCAAATGGTATTTTTTTTATTATTATTAATATTATTATTTTACTTTTATAAGATGATAACTTCATCTAGCTATTATGGTAGATGAATGAAATACATAAATAGTAAAATATTAATTTGTCAAATGGTATGTGTAGTCATAATAATCAAATTAACTTTCTTATGCATCATATCATAAAGTCAACATTTTACCAACTATCTATGTATTACTAGTATACCCTGAGCCTTTGGACCATAGTCATTACAAAGGGCAGTGCAATGTCCAACACAGACATACCTAATACTCCAACAAAACTCCCACCTCGTCTAAGCCTTTAATATAGATACATAAATTAAGCGCTAAAAGGGGATAACAGTGGGCTTAGAGGCTATGTTGTTGTTGTTGTTGTTGTTTTTGTTGTTGTTTCTTTAAAAAAAGTTAGTGGCTTTCAAGTTATACATATATTATGTAGGTGTACCTGTATTGAAAAAAGAAAAAGAAAAATCAAAGCCTACAACAAATGATGTGATTCTGTAGTTTGGTTTTGTGGTCTTCATATCAATGGTTTTGATTGGTCTCATCTTCGTCTCGATCTTAGATGATGAAGAAGAAGAAGTCATTTTGAGCTCAACAGAGGCACTACTTCTAACTAGACATTTATTTATTTCCTTTCTCTTTCGGGTTTATGTACTACTAGCTTCATCTATCATTTGTAAGCTTTTGTAGACTATTTTTTATAAGAAAATCCTAATACAAATCCTACTACAAAACTCAATTAAATTGTGCAAATATGAGAATAAGACAGTGACTCTCATTTTACATTGTGTACTCCGTAGCATTTTTGATACACATATAAAAATAATTGTGTATCAAAAAAGTATTGAGAAAATTTGAAATAAAACGCAGAAATCTATATACTCTTTAATAACTATCGTTTCAAAATATCCTCCATTTGAAGGTATACACATGTGTCTACGTTTTGTATAGGCACTTTTAGGGATGACCTTCTGGTCCTTCTGCGAATTTTCTTTTATGGCGTCTATGGAGTCAAATCTGGTTCTCCAGAGACGCAATTTCAGTCTGAAGATATATGTATATAGGTCAGTCGGAGCTAGATCAGGCGAAACAGACAGTGGCTGGTGTATGGTATTTATCGAGTGTTTGGCCCTAGAACCGTTAATAATCGTGGCTTTATGACATGAAGTTTTGACATGAATCCAGCCGTTTACAGCTGATACATTTTAACTCAATATATAATATATGTACTTTGCGCGGAAAATTTAAATGAGAATTTCTGCATACTTTTTTTTTTTTTTTGTCACAGTGAACGGATTTGAAAAGTTAGTTATTCCTTGAAGATTTATAACATTTCCATGAGTCAAAAGACTCAAATGCTATCTCATTAATATATGTATACAAAACTTTCAAAAGCACTGCAAAAACATATATATATATATAAAAACAATTTTATTTGTTATTCAAATGAAGGGATTCAAAATAGGTATATGGGCAAATATGTAGACATAACCATAGAGGCAAACATAGCATGCATGTACCTTGTACGAGTAAGGAATGAAGAGAGAATTTCTTTCTATAGAAAAGTCGTTTTATTATTATTATTATTATTATTATTGTTACTATTATTATTACCGTTCCCTTTATCAAAGGCTAAAAGATTGTCATTAGAGTTTATGAGCTTAACTGCCTTCAGTTGTTGTTGTTGTTGTTGTTGCTGCTACTGCTGGATAATATGATGATGACGATATTGGAGGTAGACTAGTTGTAGATATTCATATAATAATAATTGTTGTTGTTGTTACAGGAGGAGCAGTCAAAGAGGAGCATGATGATTTAGATGAATAAGAAAAAAAGTTTCATTCATATTCACGTGGGTTCCTCACTAGGCACTATCGTCTTCACTTTTCATTCTCAAAGCAAAACAAAAAGAAACATATAATACATACATACATAAATTGGATTAGTCGTTCTGCATGTATCTTTTTACTTATGTATATATGTACAATCGATGACCATACACAATTGCACAATGGCTGGCTACACCCCTAGTCTGGTTACAATAAATATTATTATTATAATAAATATAAAAGTTCTAATCCTATTAAAACCACCGTATGTATGTAGGTAGGTAGAGGGGCTTTAATCCCTCAAAACTACTGCTCCCAAAGAAGGAAGGAAGGAAAGAAAGAAGGGAGCAGGCGTGATAGGTGTCGTATTAAAGTCTTGGATTATATGTATGTAATGGCCTTAGAAATCAGTAGGACTATGTATACAATTGTACATTCACACATGCTTTGACACTTCAAGTCAGTCAGTCAGTCAGTGAGTCAAATGAACAAGTATTGTATGTATGTATATGTATACATTCAAAGACTGGACTTTAATTTCTTCCAAAATATTATATATATATATATATATATATATATATATAAAGAATACAAAATCCATATAGACTCTCATTGTGATATATATATATACATAATATCCTCTATCTTCCTCTATCTTCTTTTCTTCAAATATGTGAAGGAAATGGGTTGTAGTCCCTTCCCCAATGTTGTAGTATGTATCTATGTACCTTCATAGACTTACATACATACGTGAGATATGCCTCCACTATCTCTTCGAGGCCATACTGCTCCTTTCTACCCAATTGCAAGTGTACATACATACTAAACAAAGAAATACATACAATTCAATTGGTTCTGCTCTTGCATTTTTTTTTCTCCCTGTGAAACATCATCTAATATTATGTTATTAGACAATTTTAGTTTGTCGTCGTGAGGTTGATGATGAGGGGGCTTTGTTGTTCCTTGTATGTATGTAACGTTGTAATGACATTAAGTTTCATAACCGGCTCCTTGAGCCGTGGCTGCCAAGGCCCAAGAAAATTACATCATTTCGAAATATTTTTACACCCATCACCTTGATAGGGATATATTATTGCGATTATCTATGTATATATATATATTTTGCTCAGGGAAACTGCATTTCACATCATCCTTTGGAGCAAGTCTACATTAATTCAAATGATAATTGAAACAAACGTAAATTATTAGTATTTGAGATATATATTGACAAATGAATTTTGTGCAGTAAATTACACATGTTTGAAAGAGAGTTCTCATCCTCACTTGTTGAATTGTTCATGATTTGATTAGGTAGAGAGAGAGAGAGAGAGAAAAGAAAAGAAGGAGAGTAATTGATTACATCACAAAGGTTTTCACCATCTTTTGGCAAAAAACCTGTACCAATCAAAGTCAAAATAATGATAATAATAATACCAAATAAAAAAATAAAAAAAACATGATTAAAATTCTATTTTTCTTTCTTCTTCATCTATCAGCTAGAAAAAGAAGAAAAAGAAGAAGAGGAAGAAGGTAAGAGACGCACATTTTTAAAAGATTTAAAAAAATCAAAAAAAAAAAAATCTAATCCCCAGAGTCTTTTAACAAGCATTAAATATAGACATCCCTTAAAGAGTTTTAATCCGTTTTGACTTGTAATATATGAACATTTCGCCGATTTTTTATTTTTATTTTTCTTTATTATTCTTTTAGAATGTACTATAATATATATATATATATATATATTTAGAGGGAAAAAATTCATTAATCGAGAGGGTTTTTATGTACCTACATATATATATACATAGAAAGGGTTGGGGGGAGACGGGTGGGGGGGGGGAGGGATGAGGTAAAATAATAATAATCATAATCGTAATGAATTAAATTCTGAGCACCGAATTCCCATGAAGTTAATTTTGATTTTCCCTTTGAATTTCATGATGGTACACGATGGAATTTATTTAATAGTAATCCTAAGAAATACTTGGATATTCTACTTCTGTCTTTTTAAACAACACGTCTACAAAAGTATGTATATATAATATTTGCCCCCCCTCCCCCCCTCCTTGTTTCCACAACCATTTGATTAACATATTTGATTATTCAAAGATTATTACACAATGAAAAAAATTAATGTATGAATATAACAAAAAAATTCTAAGCAAGCGTCTTTGCAATTTAATAATAATACGTAGGTACTCTTTTGTCAACCTAAAATGGGATGACAAAAAAGACCCATTCCCCCCCCCCCTCCACTCCTTCTATACATAAAGAAACAGCCATTCCAGCCAATTCATTAGGGTGGGCCGTTTTGGGGGAAAATCACTTTTTTGAAAAGGGTTGCCTATGTAGTGAAAAAAAAGTATAAATATACATATATATTGTTAAAAGGTTGTATCTATTGCAAAAGTTTAGCACATTGACAATAGTTTTTTACGTTTTAATTTTGCTAAAATATAAACTTTTCGTAATTCAGAGGCAAATGTTTTGATGCTCAAAGATTTGGCATATTTGTATGGCTATGCAAATTGTTTGTGTTTTTTCCCCCCATAAATACATAGATCCCTATCAATGATTAATTACACGGGTCAAGAGTCAAAAATCCTAAGGGGTATAAGACTAATAAAACTTAATTAGTTTTGCACTAGTGTATTTAATGCAAATTCCATTTCCAGTCTTTGTTTTGACCTAAGAGGGACTCCTGGGGCCATATGTGGTGGGAGTAGGTCCAAAAGTCGGTCAAATCCTTTGTACTTAAATAACTTCTTGAATATTACATGGCATGGATTAATAAGGAATGCATTCAAGAGCTGAGATCCACAGCTTTCAAACCTTAAATAAAAAGAAATCGTTCATGTCAATGTGTAAATAAAGAGACTATACTTCTGAGATTATTTGGCCCATTTTCCAACTTTAATTTAAGCCACGAAAGATACTCATTTTGTGCATTAAAAAATGATGATTCCCTTATGTATTTAATGCAAATTCCAGTCTATGTTTTGACCTAAGGGGCTCCTTGGGGTAGACCCAAAAGTCAGCCAAATCCTTTGTACTTAAATAACTCCTTGAACATTACATTAAAAATGAATTAATAAGGAATGAATTCAAGGGATGAGACCCACAGCATTCAAAGGAGATGTCAAACGCCCGATAAGAATCCTACACTACGAAGAAGTTGTCCATCTAAACGATTATCTTTCTAAGCTTAAACTGAAGTTGAACTTGGAAAGTGGGCCCAAATCAGCTCAAAAAGTAGGATTCGATTTCTCAAAAACTGTCAGACTTTTGAAAAATAATAATAATTAGAGATTTGAAATCGTTATGCAATACTAAATGACTTTTATTATTCTTATACCCCTTAGGATTTTTGACATTTCAAATTTGTTGACTTGTGTTATTATTCATTTAAGTAAGAAATAATTTTATAGGAAGAAATATTAATGATTTCTCAGTGAACAAGATTACAAAAAATCCAATCCCAAAAATTCAATTTTGTCCTCATTTAAAAAAACAAAAAAACTATATATTCACTTAACTTTACAAATTGAAAAATTGTAGACTTTTTTCTAAGTAGATATTTAATTATATAGCTTTGAACAAGCTACTGATTCATCGTATAAACTAACATATAATTAAATTGTACTCTTCTCTAATCTGACTATTAGAAAAATGAGGTAGAATTTAAAACAGCAGATCAAAACGTTTTTAATTGACATAAAATTGGGGCTGACTGCATATTTATAGCCATAACAGTGAAATATAAGCCATTTTAAGCTAACTGAGTCTTTATTTTGAAATTATAGAATCAAATCCCTTCTATCAGACATATGTACATGAAATTTCCAGCAGCCAGTCTAAGAAGAACATTTTCTCTCTAAAAGTCTAAAACTATATTCTGTATATGACGGCTAGAAAAGTCAATACGAAGGAAGAAAAAAAATGTTTCTTGATACTTAAAAAGGATTGATCCACAATTACGTATGTGGCAAACTTCAATAGTAAAGTAAAGATTGATTTGATCAGTATGATTTTTCTGGATGGATTAATAACTATTAATAGCTGTCAGAGAGAGAGAAAGAGAGAGAGAGAGAGGGGCCAATAACCGATGGTATTGAAATAAAGACAATACTATTTTTGCAGTTAAATTGAAATGATTGGCATCAAAATATCTTACATCTTCTTTTTTTAAAAAAAACAAAAAACTAGCATTTAACTTTGTTCAAATGCCTTTAAACGTGCATTTAGTATTAGACGTCTTTTTACACGTATTCTAACTGTCAATGGAATAAACATCTCTTCAAAATCATCTCTCTCTCTCTCTCTTTAACCGTTCAATTAAAATTTACATAGATACTATCAATAAAATAAAAAAACAACCTTTTTGAGAAGTTTTATAAAGTAAATTAAATTATAATATCTACATATAATTGCTACAAAGAGAGAGAGAGAGAGAGAGAGAATCGGCTTTAGAATGATCCTTTATTGGATGTTGGGTATATCACAACTATGATGAGATGATGAAACTGTTTTCTTGACCTTCGTAAAAATAATAATAACAAATGTCACTAAAATTCATAAAATAGTCTTACACAAAAAACCCTTTCTGCAGTTATATAAAAGGTAGTTAGGTATGTAAAAAAAAAAGAGTGTAAAATGGCTTGTTAGATGCTTTGAATGTGTGAGCGTAACATCCCCTGATGAATGATGACACAAAACTTCACTCTTATTGTATATCTCATAGCGAAGCATGACTTTCATATTTTTTTTTTTTTCATGTGCTTTTAATTCTATTATAAAAAAACCATCAAAATGAATATCACTCTTTTTTTTTTTTAAAAAAAAAGATCTCTATGTATATATAGGTATACATTTAATAATATATACATAAAAGATAAAAGAGAGAGAGAGAGAAAAAAAAAAAAGGCACATTAGTATATTATATACCTGAAGGGCTAATTCATAAATAAATCTAATAAATTCTCAAAATGGCCGTGTAATTTTTTTTTTTTTTTGTTTCATATCAAAAAAAATATTATATATTTTTATAGTCTATGCTTTTATGAGTGGACTCATCTAGGATATCCACTAGAGCTTGAGTATATATCTAATAGGGGAGATTCAAGGGGTAATCAACTTTGGATTTATGATATGCTTAAATAATATACCTCATTAATTTTTGCTACATAGTCCTAAATTAATGTGTGGAAAAATATAGCTATATATTAACTATATAGAAAAAAAAACCAAAATAATAATAATAATAATATTATGTTGATTCTATGAATTAATTTTTTTTTTTTTTTTTTTTTTTGAACCAATAACTTTTGACTTTTTTTTGTACTTTTATTTTTTTTTTCTTACGATACTTTTTTTTCCCTTAAAGTCAAAGGAATTTTCTTTTTTAACGACCCAATTTTTTTTCTCCCTCTTTATATATATATATATATATACTTTTAGATGTATGTAAGATATATATGTTCATCTAATACATTCGCAATAGGTGGTCCTCTGACCTTGAAGAAAATAATAATAATAAAAAAAATATCTTTTCATGTCTCTTTCAACTCCTTTTTGACTGTCTTTCATGATTGGTTTTCTAAAGAAATCTCTTCTTAAGTAACATATTCTCTATACCTTACAAAAAATCCCTATAGACAATCCCTGCAAATACCATTTATTTATTTTTTTTCCAAGTCAATATTTTATTATGTTGTTGTTGATTTGCTAAGGCTGACTGAGTCCCATTATCCACTTAATCAACGGTTATTTAACAATATATGTAAAATAATAATAGATACTCAGACCTTTTTCATAGTCTATTGCCTTTCATTCAAATATTTTGATTCCATTCACGTGTGCGTGAACACCCTCTCATTAATTCAATACAAAGATATAGGTAAAAAAACAAAAAAAAAACAATGAAAATGCCAATGCCTTAATTCAAAAGTTGACCCAAGTCTGACTTTATTGCAACCTACGTAGTAAAAAAGATCAAAAAAATAAAAAAAAATCTCTGAGGCAGTTTTTTAGGGTTTTTTTTTTGCAGAGAAAACAAAGGTATTTAAAAAAGGCAATGAATATTCAAAATCCGAGTCCTTAGGGCAGACGGTGAAACCCTCCTCCTGTCATTAGTTGAGCATAAAGAGTGAGAAAGAGGGGGGGGGGGCTGTAGTTTTATTTACTACAAATTAGGTCTAAGTAGTTTTTATATTTATTTCTTCCACGTCCGTTGTAATTAGTTGATGGTCCCTCATTGAGGGAAATGTAATTTTCTGTCTGTCTTTATTAAAGCATTGGACAGAGGGGGGGAGGAGGAAAGGTGTTTTTTGACCCTCCACATCGTGCAATGCTTCCTCTAAATTAAAGCCACCACTGTGATTAAGTGCCTAGAATACATACTATGCATGTTAGTTGTACTCTACAGTAATTATGCAAATCAATGGTTCTTATTCTTCTTATTATTCCTCTCTCTTCACCGACTTCTCCTATGTATAATTCTAAAATCATATACATATACGTGTATAAACATACATATGTATGGTTGCAATCATTACCGTTGACCCTATAAAACCATGATGATCCAAAAGGTCAGCTCTCTGTACATTTTTTTATGGCTATTAAAAGTACATAAATCCATGGAAATGCAATCTTATTTAGCCACACAAAACTTGCAAAAAACTTACATGACGCTGACATTTTTTTTTTTTGAAGATTGAATCATGGGTCTCATAAAAGTCTCTTGACCTCTAAATCATTCATGTACATATATAAATACAACAACATACATATAATAAATAATATTACGTCAATATGTATTTAACAAATTTACAAAAAAAAAAAATTAATTAAATTGTGGGGATATCAAAAAATAATGAATGAATAAATTAGAGCATTAATTTTTACAAAAACAATTAGTATACATATAACACAGTTATACATTAGAAAATGAGACAAAAAGTCATATTTTATATTCACATATAATCTCCTAAGTGACTTTTTGTAAGAGAAGGATTGATTCAAAGTACATATGTGTCAAGTCAACACGAATGTAAGTTTGTTTTCAAATATTGAAAAGAAGAAAATCCACTGTTAAGTAGTTTTTTTACTTCACAAATAAAATGGTCAAATATTTAGGAGTCATTTACAGACCTAAAACCACACGGTTTTTGCCAAAATGTCACTTTTTATCATTGAGAAACCACTTGGGATTGATGTTGTCTATCCAAGGGAGCAATCAGATTAATGTGTCGACTGCACATGAAGCCGAGTTAGTCCCTGAAAGAAAGTCCATCTTTTTCATAGTCCCAGAGATGTATTTAGTTGCAGTTAGCTAAATTAATTAAATTAATCGAAATATACTACTATTAATACAAACGAAAGAGAATGTCTTTCAGAATAATATGAGTGCAGATCACACTCATTTTTGAAATATATTTTCAGATAAACTTGGTTTCTTGTTGACTTGACACATATTTATTTTTAAAACAATTTTCAGAATTAAAATAGTATCTTCTTCTTTTTTTTATTATATAAAAGACAACTCTATTTTCATACTCCAAATACCTTCTTCCTAAATCGGCAGAGAATGCTGATTACTGATTATTATCAAAAAAAACCAAAAAAACCCAATAATAGCAACAATCGACCAAAACAATCGGAGAGCTAATTAATGGGTTCAGTCTCTAATTAAAAACCATATAAATATAGATATTATTGAAATATGTATAGGCATGAGTCAATAAAAGCTAAGTCCGATTAAATCAGTTGCTCGTCTTTGAAAATAGGAAATTTATAAATAGTTAGTTATATGTGCACAAATATATATATATATATTATTTAAACAATGAAACTAGGGCATAAGATGAACTTGCCTTTCAATATAAAGGGGCCCCTTATTTTAAAGTTTTTCATTCAAGAGTGGATTTCCTTTTTGTATCCTTTCAGATACTTTGATGACATGCGTTCATTAATTCATAATAATAATAATAATAAAAGTCTTTTGTCAGCTTAAAACAGATTCTATGCACAAAGAACTTGAATGCAATAAAAGGCAATCCAAGCAGAACGAATTCAAAAACATTACTTCTCCAAATAATTTTTTTATCATCCTTTTACCAAGAACAGCTTGCACTTTTTTATTCATGGTGCGACTCCATTGCAAATTTGCATCCAAAAGGGAAAAGACATATATATATATATATGCCTATATGCATGTTGAGGGTATGAAATATGCTTTTTTGTCTGTCTGACTATTCAATGTTTTAATAATATATATATATATATATATATATATAACATGATGTTATTTTCATATGGAAAGTTTTGTTTCTATTTTACTATCATTCCAAGTGTGTGTGGAGGTCATGTCTGGCATGAATGCTACATGGGCAAAGCAATCAATGGAAATCGTCTGTGATTACTTATACATTATATGTACATGGGTATATTCCTATGCAAAATTAACCTTGAAATTAGTTTAATCGTGTGAAGAAGGGAATTATTGTAATTGTAGCGTGGATATAAATAAATTGTGGTTCAGGTAATGTCTTTTATGGAAGACAAAACTAGGAATGGTTTTTCCTTTTCTTCTTTTTTTCTTTGGTTTGATCTGCTCCTCTCTCTCTCTTAATGGTTTTTGTTTTGTTTCTCCTCCACCCCTCTAAAAAGACATTAAACACCTTATCAATTGATTTGATTATATATATACATACATATCCACACACAATAATAATAATATTATAAATAAACATTCATTTAAACAATAAATTTTAAGTGTCTTATCAAACCAAACCAAAATAAATAACATAATAATAATAATAATAAAAAACCCTGGTGTTATCATCAATAGAGAGACAAAAGATATTCTTTTTTATATATATAAATATATGTATATACATACATATGATTCTATGCTTAGGAGTACTAAGTGAATGAATGAATAAATGGTTATGTTTGTAGATAGATACTCACAAACAAACAAAGAATAAAAGAAAGAAAGAGGTTCTTGCGTTGCCAAGAAGAAGATATTTGACTATTGTTTTGAGGGTAATAATTAATTAGTGATAAACTGAATTTGCCTTATAAACCTTTTCTTTAGGCCCATGAGTTTCTAAAAAAATATATATATATATAATCAATGATGCAATGTGTCTCCCTCTCTCTCTCTCTCTCTGACCCTCATAATTAGATGGAAGAAGAGATTCGATCAGGTCTTGCTTATCCCAAGTCAAACAAAGTTTTTTTTTGTTATATATGGGAGTACTCTGGTGGCATCCGTATTTGTGGAATAATTTGAATATGGCTATGAACTCTCTCTCTCTCTCTCTCTCTCTCTCCCCCTTTATATAACACTATATATATTATCAAGATGAACTTTTAGGATTGATTGCATAGGTGGCCGCCATAGATTTATTGATTTGGAAGAATATACATATATATATATATATATATATATAATCTTTTAGATACTTCAATGGAATAAACTGATCCACATGGAGGGATTATTTAATTTGTAGCCCTCTTTATTGACCATTCCCTTGACCATTTATAATTTACTATGTACATACATAAATACATATGTACATACATAAGAACAACCATTCCGGTTTGACCCATTTATTCAGGCATAAACAGGTTATGAGGGTCCTTGTGAAATGATTTATTAAAAAATATTTATAAGAGCCTTTGTATGTAGTGTATTTATACGTACATTCTATGTCCATGGATGGTCCATCCATGTACATACAATGGTTATTTATATTTAGAAAACTTTTGTGTGGAGTTGAACTACTAAAAATAGTTCAACATGAGGGTATTTGCTTATATAACTCGTGAAATAAGTGCATAGCATATTTCCAGGTAGGCTGTTATGAATTGCCGTTGGATAACACGGAAGCATGGAAAATTTGATCAATTCAATTCTTTGATTAGAACGACCTATTTTTAATATTAATAATTTGATTTAATGTCTGAGTGACTTACATACAATCCACTTTATTACATTATGTAACTTACATTATTTAACTTTTCACTGAAAGGTCATTTCTTGAAGATTGTTCGGAGCAGTATCTGTCAAATAAGAGTCATTTTCACACGTAGCATGGTGTGAAACTTTAAGTTCCTTCATCAAAGACAGTCTAGGGATGCATTTTAAAGGCATAATACATAGATAGATTGCTGGAATAAAAGACCCACGTCATTCCATATATTATATAAAAGTATATAGCTTTTGCAATCACTAAACCTTCTAGTTTTGAAAGGGAATAAAAATGTTTTGTGTATAGATTGAGGACCTCATTCTCATTTTTTTTAGAGAATTATGTGGCTAAATTAATACATGGAAAATATATTTTTCAATAAGAGTCCAAGCAGCACTTCTCCTCATTGACGGATTGATCTCCTCTTCCTCTAAATCAATATTCAGATAATTATTATTATTTAAGATGACAAAAAGACTTACATATAAGAACATTGGGGAGTAATTTAAGAGCAAATGCAGTGTTTCACCTACCTTGTGACATATCTTAGAGTGTACAAAGTCAATGATGTGTCATGCCAAGATAAAGAAAAAGAGAGAGAGAGAGAAGTGAAGCCGTTAGGATAAATGACTGTTGAAATCAATTTTGGCAATGGAAAGTAAGCTCATTTACTGTTATTATCAATTAGATAAGATGTCAAACTAAATGGACCGGCTAGCAAAGAAATAACTCTTAAAATATTGTAGTACTGGATAGAATAATGCTTTTTGATCCATTTTTTCACTTCTATGTGAATATGTACACAATATGTATGCTTGTAAAAAAAAAAAAAAAAAGAAAGAAGGAAAAAGAAGCTCATTTAATGTCATGTACATAGTGCTAGTCTGTTCCTGACTAACTAAATGATGACTTTAAAATATATCTTTGATAGATATTGTATACTTTAATCTACAAGTATATATATATATATATGACTTAACTAGGATATATGTTACAAATATCCCCAATATTGAAGGACTAAACGATACATAAATTAGCAAACAAACTATGTAAAAACTGCAAAAAAAAAAAAGAAAGAAAAGTTACTCTCAATTACATAGATTTTCTGTCAATATGCTTTAAAAAGATTTGAACGAAATGAGGTTAGTTTTTTCCTTTTTTTTTTTCATATGAATGACTATGTCATATATATATATATATATATGATAAAATATGGGTTAATGGACTCCTTTCAATCCGTCATTTGATTAGCTCATCATCATGTCATGTTCCATTTGCCAATAGCAATAATAATAAGAATAAGAATAAAAAGTGTAATCAATCGGCAAATATGGAAATGGCTTCCCCTATTTCGTTCCACTTTTTGAATTTCCTCTTCAATTAAAAGAATTACTCTAAAACTGTCAAAAGGAATGATGGAAAATAATATTTAGTTGTCTAGTTGGGGAAGACGAAGAAAAAATAGTGATTTTGTCATCAAATGGGTGGTAGATAGATATTTTAAGGAAAGGAGAGTTGATACATTTTTATATTTTTCTTGCAACTCGATGCAAAAATATGCATCCGCTTCACTCGTTAATTGTTGCAAATTGTAGATTGATTTCTTGAGCACAATCGATTTGTTGCATTATATATGAAAGTCTGCAGGGATCGTTTACAAAATTACCAACCAGAAGGGAGAGTTGATACATTCCCATATGCACCATCTTTAAAATAAAAAGCAAAGTGAAGTGTTTGTATAAATTATACATACCCCTTCAATATAATATTTATTATTTTACTTTTCCGCATAAAAAGGGCCTTTTTCGGGGTTTTTTTTAAATTTTTGCTTCTATTTCTTTTGTCTCTGCTTCTTTTGATCAGTAAGTTTATTGTGTATGTATAATTGCAACATACAATTCCTAACACACAAAAAAAAAAAAATACTTAAACTATTTTAAAACAGTTTCTTTTACAGATTCTTCGATTTCACTGACTGTCCCTGAGTACAAAGCAGTCATGTCATCTGCATAAGCTTCCATTTTTAGGTGAATTCCTCCACAAGTGATTCCTTTTATTTTTTCTGAGGTCTGAATATTTCTGATCAATTGATCAACTGCAATTATAAATAAGCATGGAGCTAAAGGGTTGCTTTCACGGCAGCCTCTTTTAACTTTAAATATGCTTCCGCTTTTTCCCTTACTTATTGGAAAGACCACGCAAACAAACGGCAATCATTTTCACAAAATTTGGTCCAAAGTTATACATATTAAGGCAGCTTATGATGTAATCATGGGAAATATTATCAAATGCTTTATGAAAGTCGATAGCCATCAAAGCAAAATCTCCCTCTTTTGCATACGTATCAACTCTCCCTCCTTGGGCTTCTTATTTATTTTCTTTATTTACAAAGGTATGTCTTATTTATTGGTCTAAAGTATTTCTATAGAATTTATGTTCTTTTAATGTGTGTGTTTTTTTTTAAATAGAATAAAAAGTCTTTATGAAATCCTTAGCCTCCTTTTCATTTTTCTCTTTTAGAGTTCAAAATCAGCTTTATTATAAGAAAATGTGCACTTTTTATTTTTATTTTATCATTCTATATATGATGTAGAATGAAAGAGACTTTAATCATCGTATATCAATGGGTGAATCCATTTAATAAAATATTCATTAATGAAAACTAAATGTAAAATTTTATTTCAAATGTTTTTCTACGAAATAATTTATTATTTATTAAAATAATCTGATTAATTGATTGCCTATTGAAGTAGTAGGTACTTTAAAGAAGTAATAAAATGACTAATATGTATACTGGAGAAAGTTTGAAAACAGAGGGCGTCTCTCTGTCTCATTCCTTCTCATTATTATTTCCCTCACTTGATTACAGCTATATCAACTATATGACTCATTTTATTTAAGTGCAATTTTCCGTAGTGACCTTTTATTTTATTTATGGGTTTGTTTCATCATTATTCATTTAACTGCATCAAATGTATATTTTTATGAAATTCATACAAATAGATATGCAAAAACGATAAAAAAAATATGGAAAAATACATAGAAATCCTCGTCATCTGTATCTTTTTTTTTCTTTTTCTTTTTTGCAAGCTCATCTGCAAAAACAAAGCATCTTTGCAAAAAAAAAAAAATGCTTCCATCTTACTTACTTATATATATATATATATGCATGGAGCATGTTTAAGCATTTTATATATTATATATTACGTCAGATTCATACATTTTGAAAAAAAAAAATATATATTTGAATAATTACATATATTTGAAAATTCGTAACAAAAAAAAATAAAAAACACATTCATAAATTTGGCAATTTCATAAATGCATCATCATTTGTGCCCCTGTTTCTTGTCTCTCTCATTAACAACAGTCAATACTTGTACAAATGAACTTTGATTAATATATATATATATATATATAGAATCTGTCATCTAAAAAGAAGTTACATAAATTAATATATTAAAAATGGATGGGACCTGCTCCTTGTCCTTGACTTGATTGACAAATGCTTTTGACTTTTTAAGTGTTTTAAAAAAGATATTATTATTATTGTTATTCCTATGAGCGTGTTGCTTAGTGTCAATGATTTTGTGTGTGTGTGTGACGTCGTAGCTGTTAATTGCTATTTGATGAAGAAATTGCATTAATACAGTTAGAGAAGAAGAGACGATATTTATATTGATGCACTACTTAATTAAATTATTTTATTTTTTGTAAGCAAAGATGAACGTCGTAAAAATAAAATTAAAAAAAATAAAAAAATGAAGCAAAATGCATGGAAATTATACACATTTAAAATGTCAGGTACTGATTATAAATTAAATACCTACTCTAAATACATACAAACGATTTCAAATCGTTTATTTATTTTATGACGACTAAATATATGGTATACGTACAAAAAAAAAACCCCTAACTTCGTCACATATCCCACATAAAATCCTGCAAAATGAACCAGAAGCCCATATGACCATTGGAGTTTAATGCACTTATAGTAATGAGGCAACAGAGTTACAACCATTGAGTTAAACCATTTAATTTTTTGGCATGAATATCAAATAATGCATTCATTATTTTTGAATGCATGTTTTTTTTGTTTTTTTTTGTGAAATGAAAAAATAAATTAGCCTCTCATTAATCAGTTCCGGACCACACGTGTAGAGTCATATTAAAAATATCATGAATTGTAAATGATCTCATTGGTAGAAGATTGTACATGATACAAAGCTAAATGATTTGGCAGCAGTGTCTCTCTCTCTCTCCTTCCCACTTTTTATGACTCTTATAATAAAAAAAAATCCCTCTACAAAGGAACGAAATGCACAAAATTGCAGATAATAATAATAATAATAATTTGATGAACCAAAAGGTTGATTCATTCAAGGCATTGGACACATTTTATGCCATCAAACTCATCACACACTTCATTTCCTTCATTCCCTTTACCTTTAAGCTCTCATAAAAAAAGCCCCCTATTAAATGCAAAGCCATGAATCATTCAAATGGATTACATACATATGTTGTATGTATGTAGCTGATTAGTTGAGGAAGGACTTCCTGAGCAGGGAGTTCAATGATAGATAAATTACATATGTAAATGACCCCTGTTCGGTCGGTCGGCCAGTCGGTCATTTTGAAGATAAGGGAAGGATAATTTGAATTCAATACATGGTATTAATGAAAATGATATTTGAATAACACCTGCGATTTAAATCTGTAGATCAATTCAATCTCTACAGAGTTGACAACAACTCTGTAGAGGACAGGTGTGTTGAATATGTACATATGATTGACCACGAGGCTCCTCTCGGATATGAATTCTTCTAGGTCCTCAAAAATGAATGAATGAGTGTGAGTGAGTGAGTGAATGGGCAAACAGGAAGGTGATGGTTGTGTTTTAATTATTTAATTCAAAGGAATGTCCGTGTGGTTGCTATAACATATTTTGTTTGATTGCTTTTCGTTTTCATTGTGTCTTATTCGCATTCTTTTATAAAATGGAATTGATTAGAAAAAAAAAAAAGAAGGAACACAACACAATATTTCCAGCAGTGAGTAAGAATAAAATGGGGAAGAAATTATTGGTAAATAATAACAATACATACATATAAAGAAAGAAAGAAAGAAAACACGTGCTGTAAAAAAAAAAAAAAGAAAAAAGATTTTGATGTTGATGATTTTTCCATTAATCCACCATTTCCTTAATGGAATTTAAATTGTCTCACCTTTTTATTTATTGATGCTCTGCTTGATTGCTGGCTTGCTGCTGCTCCTGCTGTCCACTTAGGAATCCATCAACCAACCAGGAGGAGGTGCGTGGAATGTGCAGCTCTCCCCTGGATGTGTTGACGTCATAGCAATGTTCATTTATGCAAGGATGTTTTATGTTTTTGTTGGTTGTTTTTTTTTAATAATAAAGGCATGAGGACTTAACTCTTACTACTCTCAGAGACCTCATTTTAAATATATATATTTCAAAAATGAGTGTGATATTATTCTTGAAGACAGTCTCTTTCGTTTGTATTAATAGGTTATTTATATTAATTAAATAATTACTCCTATAATAATTGCAACTGTATTATAAGAGTCAAAAAATACCCGGCCACAATCAAGAATAAAAAGCATCTGGTATTTCTGACTATGTAGTTACTATGTCTATGATTAATGGTGAGCATAATAGCGGATTAACTTGACTTTTAATAGTTTTTAAACAGATGGTTTTTAGCCAACTGCTACTAAATAAATCTCTGGGGCTATGAAAAAGATGGACGTTCTTTCAGGGACCATATCAAGTTTATTTAAAATATTTCAAAAATTAGTGTGAACTGCACTCATATTATTCTTGAAGACAGTCTCTTTCGTTTGTATCAATGGATCATTTCCATAAATTAAATAATGACTCCAATAATAATTGCAACTGTATTATAGGAGTCAAAAAATACCCGGCCACAATGAAGAACAAAAAGCATCTGGTATTTATGGCTATGTAGTTACTATCACTATGATTTATCATGGTAAGCATGATAGCGGATTAAGTTGACTCTTAATAGTTCTTAATCAGGTTTTAACCAACTGCAACTAAATACATCTCTGAGGCTATGAAAAAGATGGACTTTCTTTCAGGGACCAACTCGGCTTCATGAGGAGTCGACACATTTATCCGATTGCTCCCTTGGATAGACAACATCAATCCTAAGTGGTTTCTCAATGATAAAAAGTGACATTTTGGCAAAAACCGTGCGGTTTCAGGTCTTAAAATGACTCCTAAATATTTGGCTGTTATATTTAGTAAGTAAAAAAACTACTTAATAGTGAATTTTCTCCACTTGAATATTTGAAAAGAAACTTGCTTTCTTGTTGACTTGACACTTAATATACATATACTTTCTCTCTCCCACACACACATATGATGTAAACATGACGTAGATGCATGTAAAAATATGACGTTGATTGTTTATTCTGTTGATGAGTCTTACGTGTACATATTTACTTATATAATATGTATGTACTCTGCTTTTTCCAAGAAAATGTCTAAGGAAGCATCATTTTCATAATAACATTTGCTCTTCTCATGAACACACTTTTTTCATTCAATAAAATACTGTAAACAAACAGTCAGTCAGTCATTTTTTAAATCATCCATCTTTTCAATTCCGTTTCAAAATTGAAGGGTCTCCCTACAAATATAAATATAAAGGACTCTTCCAGACTCTGAGCACTACCCACGTTACTTTGGATATTGAATTACTAAATGGACTTTGGGAGAAGAAGAAATATAAATGCCCCCAAATTGTCACTTAGATACCATTAAATGTCCCCTTAATTTGACAAATCAAAATCGGCCAAATTATTCCTTTGTGACTTTCTAAAGCGCAATAACATGACAAAATAAAATCTTAAATCCTCACATTGATTGAGAGTGTACATATTCTTCATCATTTGAGGCCGGATCTGGAGTGTAGTCATGATATATATATGTGATCCTGGAGAGGCTTTCTTTATATATATAGATACAAAGGATATTTCTCTTGAAAAAAGAAGAAACTACAAACGAAGCATTAAAAAATCAACTTTTTATGAGTAACCAAAGAGATGCATATTGAATAAAGAAAAACTATGTAGTCACGAAACCTTGATCCTATAGAAAATATAACTGCAAATCTAATAACACTTATAATGCACTATGGCTATAATAAATACGCAGTATGCACTCTGCATACTGGGCTGTCCTCAAAGCGTAAAAACAAACCTTTCACTGCAAAACCAATAATACATAAATTAAACTTTAAAAAAGAAAATAAATAGATACATAAAAAAAAAAACCACCAAAAAACTTGAATAACAATGACCTCGAATTTGTCAGAATATAAATACACAAATTATAAATGGAAATAAATAAAAAAAGTAAATAAGTTTTTTAGTTTTTAGTTTTTTTTACATTGATTAATTACCCGTTCACGGACCTCAGAGTCTCATTCATCATTACTCTAATGAATAAATAAATAAACATATTACTACATGATTTGTACCTTCAAAAAAGTAGAGAAGAAAAAAAAAAGTATGGTTGTTTTCACTATTCAAAGCAATGAAGTGACTAACCATGAAGTTGAAGATCCGTTTTGGACAAAGGGCTTCTTCAAATCTATTTAATCTAAATACAGTCTTCCTATATAACAATAACAATAATAATAATATATTATTTAGGTGTAAATATATATATATATATTATGGAGACATGAGTCCAAATGAATAATGGTTGCATGTCAAATATATGTCATTAATTAATACGGTTATTTCTTCTTCTTCTTCTTCAAAATGAGACCTTAAAATATAGATATTTATATAGATATACATTTATATATATATATATATATATATATAAACATTTTTATGAGGAAAAAATATATGTATAAATAGGTAGGGGAGACCGGAGACGGTTGACTCCAGGCTCTTTGACAATTGTATAATATGATATAACATAATGGTAATTACACTGGTCAAGAGTCAAAAATCCGAAGGGGTATAACACCACTAATAAAAGTTATTATTATATTTTGGCGTGCTGATTTCAAATTTATAAATTTTATTTTTATAAAGTCCCACGGTTTTGGACAAATTGGACCCTATGTATCCCGTATGACATCTGGTTTGAAAGCTGTGGGTCTTCACTCTTGGATACACTCCTTATTAATCCATTTATTTCGTGTTATATTCAATGAGAGGTATTTATGTACAAACGTTTTGGTCGACGTTTGGACCTACTC
This sequence comes from Lepeophtheirus nordmannii, assembly GCA_963680855.1. NCBI lineage: Eukaryota > Metazoa > Arthropoda > Copepoda > Siphonostomatoida > Caligidae > Lepeophtheirus > Lepeophtheirus nordmannii. The sequence goes on along the minus strand of OY804520.1, from coordinate 3,114,823 downwards.
CCACCGCATATCCATTCAGAATTCTCCTTAGGTCCAAACAAAGACTAGAAATGGAATTTGCATTAAATACACTAGCGGATCAGCATTTTTTAATGCACAAAACGAGAGTCCTTCGAGGCTTAATTGAAGTTGAAGTTGGAAAAGAGGCCAAAAAAGCTAGAAATATAGGGTCCAATTTCTCGAAAGCCGTCAGAATCTCGAAAAAAACAATTACAGATTTGAAATTAACGTGCGAAACTGGACAATTTTTATTATCCTTATTACCCTTTAGGATTTTTTGACATTTCAAATTTGTCCAAAAAATTAGGAAATAGTATTTTTGTAAGGTGTGAGTCAGTTTTTGTTTTGATTGATTAAATTATTAATTACTTTGCTCTCAGCGTATGTAATACATTTAAGCCTTAAAAGTAGTTTTTACACATTAAACATTGAATTGTGTTGTAATTATCCACACATTGTTTACTCGTTTTTGTTATCTTTGTGAAAGCGTCCTATAAATCTTATAACTTATATCTTAATCAAGGGTTTTTTTTTTGTATCTTAGAGTGTATTATGATACATAATATATTATAGAGTAATATGTAATTATGAATGACGTACATGAAGTATAATCTGCTAAATTTGTTGTATATATATATATGTATCAAAGTCTAACTCGTAATCAAGTCTAAATTCCTTCTCCTCTCCTCTCCCCCCTAATAACAAATCTACCTCTAACGTAAAAACAAGGAAAGTAAAATAAAAATCCGCAAAAAAAAATATTTCTCCTTTTCTTTTTAAAAGAAATCATCTACATACATATTTGATAAAAGAATCAAAAAATTCAATAATAAATAGGGGAAAACACATTATTATTATTATTTCATATCTTGAAATCATCATCAAATCATAAATATAAAAATAATAATAAGACTGTATTTTTCCATTATGGTTAATATAAAAGCTGTTGTTCTCCTTTTTGTTTTTTTGTATTTTCCTCTTTTTTTTTCTTCTTCTTCTTGAAAGGAGTTGAAAAGGAAACTCGTTGAAACAACGTATGTACATATGTTTATATGTAGAGCCTCAAATCAACCGCCACCATGGGAGGGAAAAGAGCACGAGCCGCCCTTCGTCTTACTAATATAATTATTATAATTGAAGAATATTCCTCCCCCTCAAGGTTGAGTAATGCATCATCCTTCGTCATCATCGTCCAAGGCACCCAAAAGGAATCTCTCAAAGAATTTCACCTCAAATAAATAATAAATAATAAATAACATTTTGCTTGTGCCTTTGCTCTGGTTTTTTTTCCTTTTTACATAAAAATTATTCTCCATCTTTTTTTTTATTTTTTTTCGTTGACCGGCCGGATATATATATATATATATATTTATATATGTAGCTGCTGCTATTATGTATTTTCACTTTTTGACGGAATTTTTTATTAAATAATAAACAAATAATAATAATATTGATTAGGTATTTTTTTTTCTTCTTTCTTTTTTCAGAAAAAGTCTCTGAATTAATTAAAAAACAACAACAAACGAAAACCATATGAACATACATACAAAATGGTAAACGTCAAAAAAAAAAAAAAAAAAAAAAATTTTTTTTTTTTTTTTTCATGGCCAGTTTTGACATGTGTTTGAAGTGAGGAATGCATTTTTTTATACATATTTATTTTCTCTTGGGCTCTCTTTTTTTTTGTATGTATGTATCATCATAGTTTTATATTTGTGTTTTGTTTTTTTTTTCAAAAAAATAAATGTGCGTTGTTGATTTTTAGTGAAATTTAGAAAAAAAAGTAATTAAATTTCACATTTTTTTCAAAATGAACTTCAATATGCAGGAATGAATATCATATCAAAAACCTCTCCAACAGTCTTCTCTATTCACTTTATGGATCGTTTAAACACCAATAAAGTTTTTTTTTTTGTTTTTTTATAAGTCGTGCAAAATAATTAAATATATATATAAAAAAATGAAAAAAAACAAATAAATAAATAAAGTTTGAGCATCGTTTAACTTCACCTTTATAGCTAAATGAAGAATTTCGCAACTTTATGCGCAATAACAAAATCCTAATTGAATTAAATATCTTAATTACTTACTAACTGACTTTGCATGCAAGTCATTATCAAGTCTAACAACACTCGTCACGCAAAGGTTCATTGTAATCATGTGTCTACAGATTATTATTATTATTTTATTTTATTTTTTAAACCGTATTTGCAATTGAATAATATATTATATACATATGTACTTAATATTAACTATGTAACAATATACTTAAACGCAATGCAAAATGTCTTTCTTTTTTTTTTATTCTGAGGTGACATTTAAGTTCATTAAAGTGCTTATATTGGATCATGCAAAAGCCTGTGTATACTTTAACTAATAAGTGAGTCGTTGATTCCGTGATAAATTGCAGAGTCAAAAGCTGAAGAAGGTATTTTTTTTTGTTTTGTATAAATGAACTTGAATTAGAAGATAACTTCAATTAATTTATAGTAATGTAATGAGATCCAACTTTGTTTTTGACATATTTATATATGTATTAACAGAATTTGATGTGAATAAATGTTACACTACTATGAGGACAAAAATACCGGGAAGTTTGAATTAAATTGTTAGGAGGGGGGGGAATTCCAATAAGAATAAATATGTTTGAGTTTAAGTTGGCACACCTGTCACTCACATCCCTGCCAAATTACACGTCAAAATATTCATTAGTGTTTGAGAATTGCTTCGTCCTTTTGTGAAGTGCTCAAATCCAATTATTCATCATTTAAAATGTCTCAAAGATGATGACACAAATGCAATTTAGAGAAATGTTGAGTGAACCAAAAAAGTTACAATGAATACTCCAAACTGTATTATTTTGAACTTTTGATAATCTCTGGTTCATTTTATGAGATACATAACTTATTACTCAAGAAATCAACTATCTGATTTTTAAATTTTAGTGATATATCTAAACTCAACAGTTATTGTTCTGTAATCACACAGGTCAATCATTAAGAAACCAGTTGAATTCCTTCTGCAGGCTGATACTTAAGTAGCTCTACCGTGAGTCTTTGATTCTTTGCAAATGTTAGCTCGAAATTGAATGAAAACTTACACATTTAGTTGGACAATTTCTTCTAAATTAAGGATTCTTATCGGGCGCTTGACATCTCATTTAAAAGTTGTGAGTCTCAACTCTTTAATGAATTCCTTATTAATCCATTTCATGTAATATTCAAGGAGTTATTTAAGTACAAACGTTTGGGTCAACTTTTGGACCTACTACCGTGTCCTATGGCCCCAAGAATCCCTTTAGATCAAAACAAAGACTGGAAATAGAATTCGCATTAAAACACTAGCGGATCATCATTTTTTAATGCATAAAATGAGCTCAAAAAGTAGGGTTTAAATTCTCAAAAACCCTCGGACTATTTCGAATATTGGAAACAACTTTTGCACAGATGCATTGAGTCAAAAGAGAACTACTTTGAGGGGAATGAAATGAATTTTGATGATGAATTAATAAATATTTTTTGATTCCTGATATTTGGTGCCCTATGTAGAGTACCCCCAATACTTACTTACATTGGCCCTGATTCTACATTCTTACATATAATCTAATAACTTAAATACCTTCCACAACAAGTCATCATCACATTGACTTCAAATTATTATGACACATGTACTGAAGTCACTCAAATATTCCTTTGGATATTGTATGTATTTATAGAGAAACTTCAAGGCCGAAAAGGTATGACCTTATATGACGATATTTATGTATAAAATATGTGGAATTTGTGAAGAGTAAATGCCAAAAAAAAAAAAAAATGATATTGGGGGAAAATATTTTGGAAAAACTTTGTTTGACGAGTTATTTTAATCAATAATAAACACATTACTCTTTGATTTTTTGTTGTATCTGCTTTGCTCACTCTAATGTACGTACATTCAAGATGTCTATGGTTAATTTATGATTATTTGCAAATGAAGAAAGAAAAAAAAATATGTAGATCTTTGGCACGTTGTTATTTTGCTTATATTATCATCTTTGCATTTAAATGTGGCAAATTATACAAGAGCTATTACGGTAACGGTCACGGATGACAAAAAAAATGGTTTTTTTGTTTATCTATCTTTACAAATAAATAATGTTGGTATGGATTTAATTGGAATGGGTATTGATGGGTATATCTGGAAGGCTAAAGGCATGATGTGTGCCTACAAAAAATGCAATGTCCATTAAACTGTTATTCAAAGTTATCTTTATTAAGAATGTGGTGTGAGGAAAATTTAAAAGTAACTTCATGTATTTTTAAAAACCTAACTATTATTCAGCATTTCTAGCTTTTAATAATAACAATTAGGGTTTTTTAATTAGAACATCTTGATTTGCTTATGTTTGGAGTTGAATGGTCTTATTTTTTATTTGGATAGCACTAACTTAAACAATTTTTTTAATGATTTTTTTATTAATTGAAACTTTTTTTTGGATAAAATAACTTTCTCAAAAATAAACGCTACAGTACATAAGTCACGGGTTATATAACTCATGGATTAGACAATTTAGATGCCAGTTTGATCACATTATTTCTTTACTTTGGGAAAAGTTTGTAGCCACTGTTACAAGCCTAATTGAATATGACTTTCCCAGATCCCATGTAGGAGTTAATATAAGATATTCAAATCAAGGAACAGTAGTATACTGATCAAAAACTGCTAAATAATATGGTTTTTATAATGCATGTATCGATTTTCAAATCCTTACTCCAAATTTTTCTTGCGACATATTTTCCAAGAGCCTTTAGAAATCCTTAAAGTATTCTTCTCTTAATAGTTAAGTTATTCAGCTAATTAAAAGTACATGGTCATGAAATAAGGTGCTATAAAAAGCATGCTTTAAATTCAATCCTATATGCATTGTCATAAAACAGTAATATATTGGATGAATAACGTGCAACAACTCTGTCAGAGAAATGCTCGTAAACCAAAACAGACTCAGAGTTTGCTTTAAACAGCCATTGAATACTAATTGTTATCAAAAGGACTAGTGGCAAGAAACTAAGTAGATTTTATTCCCCTAGTCAAAACCCATGCAAAACCAAGGGTTTTGCAATATACATACATACGAGAAATGATCATTTACACATGGGTACAGAGACAATTGCACAATTCAAATAGATTAACCATATTTAAACCATTCATCAAATCCTTTATAGATTGATCTATAACATTCCTGTAGATAGACTTTTTGAGTCAAAGTGATTTTTTTTTTTTTTTTGATTTATCAAACTTTGGTATTCTTTTCATAGCTTTAAATCTATTTCCAATTAATTTTGCTATGAATTTGAATTGTAAAAGTTATTTTTTCATTTTACCAAGGGACTCTCCACTACTCAGAAGTTAAACAATGTTGAGCCAGACTCATTTAGTGTGATAATTGAATATGGATCTTTCATGATTGAAAATCTTCTTACGAATAACGAAAACATTTACTTAATTTGGATATTTATTTTAGATTTCAATTACTTCACCTTAACTCGTATTGATTTGCACTCAAAAGGAACAACTTAAATAAAAGGTAAGTATTTTGTAAGCTATTCGTATATGAGTAATGATTTTAGAAGTAGTTGAAGAAAACTCTTTGACAAATAAAATTAATTAATTAATTTTGTAAGATACAACGACAAAACTAACATGATTTTAACTTGCATAATATACTCTAATGAATATTTTCGGATATTTCTCACCGGATCCCATTATCTTGGCACTATACACCTTCGAAAAATTCCCACAAACTCTTGCACTTTAATTATAAGCATTCTTTATGTCGTTCACTAAACCAAAAATGATAGCCAACAAAGCACCAAAATGTTTGCAATGATTCTTAATGACACTTTTATCTACATATAACAAACAATTTTCATTATTCTATTTCAGACTTAGTTGTTGTTTCTTTCTGAAGCTGAAGCATGAGATTTCTCCTATTTTTTCATAAAAGGAGTTGTTATTATTATTATAGGATGGGTTTTAAGTATTACCCTGGTGTTTTACAAGTATGTAGCAATTTATTTGAACAGCCATGTACATATTGACTATTCTAATTAACCATATACCTATAATTGATGACACCAAGAGCACAAATATCCTTTCAACAATGGGGAATTTTTTTAGGGAGATCTTTTTTATGAATATATGTATATATATATAGACATCTTTAAAAATGTATATTTTATTATCAAATTAAATTATCAATATTCATACATCGATTTCTCATCCTCAAATTTCACATGGAATTTGGTTTTTCGGGATTTTGCTGAAAGGGTAATATGTATACCTATGTAGAAAAACATGTGATTTGACATCTTTTTAGCCCCTGTTCCTGAGCCCTTCATTTGATATTCATTAGTAAATAACATAAATATGTACAAATATAAGAAAGAAAGAGGGGGAAACAACAACAACAACAACATGTCTACAACTCCTCAAAGGATTCTTAGTACATACATTATTCAAGGAATGAAGAGATCATCACCACATACTGTGTCCCTGATTTTTTTCTTTTCTTTTCTTTTTTCTTTTTTTTTGTTCTATTCCTCATTTTAACAAGTATTTTACATAATTTAATTCTACAGGGAAAAAAAAATTTTCTTTTTTTTTTTCAATTTCTGTTAATGATTAAATTATTCAAAAATTGAAGAAGAAGGAAAGACGTAGTCAAGTATTCCTTGGCATACCAAAAAAGGGGATGAATAAACATATTTTACATACATACATACTTATAGAGGTATGTATACGTATATGTAGATAACTGAATCCAAGTACTCAAAATTAGTTTTTTTTCTCTTTCTATTCTATTCTATGTATTTTGAAGAAAATTTAATATACATACAACTATAAACGGATTTTATATATATATATATTTTTTTTAAAGAAAAGTTAGAAAAACTGTCTACAGGGTAGATATGTTTCCATACCAAGTAAGGAAACCACGATGAGGGAAAAGAGAGAGAGAGAGAGAGGAAATAATATAGCTTCTTGACTCGTGGCAGGAAGCGTCTTATTGTTTTTTCTCCTTAAATTTTTTTTGGCATAAAATAATTTTAATTTATTATTTTTTTTTCACCATCCAAGATATCTTGCGTTCAAATCACTTTTTTTTCTTTCTCTCTCTCTCTCTCTCTCTCTCTCTCTTTCACTCCTTATTCTTGTTATTATTATTATTATTATCATTATTTTAACCAATAAAGATATTTCTTAACAACACTCTGTGTGTGTTTCATTCCCTCGTTAAAGTCACTTTTATTGCTTACTTTTTTGTGTTGTTTTTGTTCTAAATAAAATGTATATATATATATATATATATATATATAAATGTCAATGCTTTAAAGACAAAGAAAAAAGACAAAAAAAACTCAAAGTGTTGTATGTGTTTAGAAGGGCAATTGAGACTTTAGATAAGGAGGGGGGGTCGAGGAGGACTCATATATTATAAGAAGGCTGGCTAATTACTCGTTCTAAGGTATATATATATATTTATTTGGATTCTTCCTTTTTATTATATAAAACGAAGCAACCCTATAATTTAATTGTCAACAGGGCATTTCTTTTTATGAGCCCTTTGACCACCCAAGGACTCTGCTCACTTTGCCAAAAATCTAAAGTGATTCGAGTTCTTTATTTTTTTTTTTTTTTTGTATATGTAATAAAATGGAACACATGTTTTATCAGCCATGCACTGCGAAAAATAGCTTGAGATAAGATACTCTTGAATCATCTATACAACTATTTATATATATATATATATATAGTGTCAAACCTGGTATAACGGCCACCTGCTTTAAGCGAGTCACTGTACTAAGCGGTCATATCAATTTTTTACGTTTTATAACATATATATGCACTGTATTAAGCGTGCCCCTGCAACCCCCGGCCAACAGTCATCCAAAATAATGCAATGCCAAACAGATGTACCTGTTTTAACGTTTACTGATTGTTACATACTAAACTTATGAGACATATTATGATTTCAAGTTAATTTTATTCTAATTTTGGTTGTATTTCATAAAAATGTGTTATTACTACCAACTGTTATATTATTTGATACAGTGTATCCAGCAGTTCATACATTCTTTGATGCCTAATTTTCCAGATCTTAGAACAAAAAAAAGCAAGCCTGGTGTATCAGCTACCTGCACTAAGCGGCCAGTTTTCTAGCTTGACCACTTAATACAGGTTTGCTTGTATATATAAATAAATATTTTGTATCACTCAAAAGTTATTGTTTTATTTAAATTTTAATATTTCAATAATTTGTTAAAATGCCTGTGAGGCACACTCCCAAATGCTTAAAAGAAAGAGAGAGAGAGACAGGCATAAAAAGGCAAGCTAATATGCATTGGAATGCACCAATGAGTATAAATAACTTATAAAATATCTTTTTTTATGGGTGAATATTTTATTAATGATTCATTTGTCGATCCTCTACTCATAAAAAAAAAAAATATTAATAAGTTTGTTAAAATGAACTCTGAGAGTTATTTTGTTTTTGTTTGTTATTAAACAAAAAATTACTGCATTTTATGATGCTATTAAATATTTAGTGTCATGTAGGCTTAGGAAAAAGATGGCTCATCCAATTAGATGAGTCTTTAAAAAACAAAACAAAGAAGGTCTTAGTCAGATAAAATCCATGTCTCATATTACCCTTGTATCATCAAATACACCACCATGTACATAGGTATATAATAACATATTAGATATGTAATGTACCCACTTATGCAATAATAAGCCACCCCCCCCCCACTCCCCTCCTCCTCATTCATTCAAGTAATAAATGGTTCATTCCCGGAAATACACACTTTAAAAAGTATAACTTTTCTTAGTAATGAAATCATAAAACTTTTTCGGGAAGAAATAAATAAAGAAGAAGGAGAAGAGAAATTATTGCTCTTCATGTTTGTACTTTTTATGTTTATAAACGTACATAGAAGAATTAATTTGCTTGCTTGCCTGCCTGTCTGCCTACCTACCTACATATATAGGTACTTGAGAGGAAGTAAGCAAACAAGCAGATGAAGAAGAATTGAATAATAAAAGCATTAGTTTTCAAAGTCACGTGGATAATTTGCCAAAATTATCATAACCTTTGCAGTAATAATAATAATGGTATATGTATGTATTGTGAATGGAGATAATAGATATTTATAGTATCCGGTGTGAAGGCAACGACGTTACACATATACACATATGCATAGATCACCTAAGGGGCTGACAAAAAAAAAAAAAAGAAGTAAAACAAGGGCCAACAACTCGCAAATAATAATGATATAATTAATAAAAATGAAAAGAAATTGAAAATTTTAAAGATTGATTTATTCGAGATTTTCAATTAGCTGAGTGCTTCAGTCATTGATAACTTTTTAATGTAATAATTCCTCAAAGTAAGCGTGATTGGCTGTGTGCCTAAATTATTTGCTAATTAATTACACGGGTCAACAAATTTGAAATGTCGCAAATCCTAACGGGTATAAGTATAGTAAAAGTTATTCAGTTTTTGCACAGTTTTTTTCGAATCTGTAATTTTTTTTTCAAGAGTCCCATGGTTTTTGAGAAGTTGGACCCTGCTTTTTGAGCCCTTTTTTGGCTCATTTTCCAACTTAAACTTCAATTTAAGCTTAGAAGGATACTCATTTTGTGCATTAAAAATAATAAAATTATTTCATTTCCAGTCTTTGTTTTGACCTAAAAGGACTTTTAGGGAGCAAAGGGTGCCGGAGTAGCCCCAAAAGTCGGCCAAATCCTTTGTACTTAAATAACTCCTTAAATATTACATGAAATGGATTAATAAGTAATGTATTAAAGAGCTGAGAGACCCACAGTTTTCAAACGAGATGTCAAGTGCCCGATAAAAATCCTTAACTAAGAAGAAATTGTCCATCTAAATGTGTAAATTTTTACATTCAATTTCGAGCAAAAATTTGCTAGAAATCAAAGACTTACGGTCGAGTTACTTAAGCAGTAGCACGGAAAAGGATTTCAGATGGTTTCTTAAAAAAGTTACTGATTTAAAATCAGTGTGCAAATCCCCTAAGGGTTTTTGATTATTGACCCCGGCTATTATCGGATTGTAATTTTGATCCCTTGATTTGGTCCCTTTAAACAAAATACTGGAAGCCTCAAGGAAAAAAGAAAACTAATAAAAAACATTCAAATCCTTACCACTAGATAATTAAATAATTGCCATCCAATGGTTCGGACAGCCATTTTGAGATATATAAGATATTACAAACTAACCTATTCCTTGTGAGATATTTCTTCTTGAGCCTTATGAAAATATCTAAATGTTGCATTGAAAAAAGTATGTCTAAGAAACTTTGTGATCAAAAAATTCTGACTAAAACCCCATTAAATATATATTTTTAAAAAAAATGGACTGTAGTACATATATATATATATATATATATATATATATATATGAAATAAAAGTGTAATTTATGCTTAAGAAGCAAACTTTGTCTCATTTACAGATGTCAACTACTGTACTTTTTCTTAATTTAAAAAAAAAAATATCATTTTTCACCATATATATATATATATATATATATATGTACATTCCAGGATACATTTAAAAAAAAATAAAAATAATTTATAACTATTTGACAAAATAATAAAAAATATTATAATTAAATATATTATTTAACTTCAAGGGAAAGAAAGAAAGAAAGAAAGAAAGGAAAACCTACCCATGTACAATGTAAGTATTTTATTTAAATATGAAGGGCCAAGGCACATACATACATATATGCGTTTGTATGTATATTAAAAACTCATAAATCTGCCTTTTCGTAGAAAAATTATTAAATTATATATATTTATATTGTGTTCAGGATCATTATTCATGAAGGAAGGAAAGTTTTATTCACAAAAAAAAAAAAAAAAAAAAAAAAACATTTATACAATAGAATGTGTTTTTTTTGGGGTTTTTTTTTTTTTTGAGAAATGGTATTTGGAGTTCTCCTTCCTGTCTTCATAGAGAATGAAAGACGAAGAAAAAAAAACAAAAAAATACCACCATTATTCTGTGTGCAAACCATGTCAACCATAATTATTACTATTATTAGATAAATCTGCTCTATATAGTACGTAATACAATACTTTTTTCCTTAAATTAACCCCCCCCCCCCCTTCCAAAAAAAACCCAATGCCATGAGGGCAGATGCTCTCTTGCTTACATAAGCCGTCCCTCTGGTTATAACATATATTTATAAGATGAGGATCTTAAAGGATCCTCACAACCATACATACATACAAAAAAAATAAATATTAAAAGACTGATAAAATAGTCATTAATCATTTTTGACGAAATATTTTAAGTATTTTTTTTCAAAGTGAAAATTCACTTTTTTTTTCTTTTTTACTAATTTGTTTATCGTTCTTGTTGTACGTAAATAAGACGATTAATTTTGTCCCATCTTTATAATAATAATAATAATAATAATAACTAATGACTTTACTCTACGTACTCACAAGGATTATTTTATTTATTTATTTATGTAGGTACAAGTTTTCATTAAATTCCTACTAATGGCACCTCTTTGTAAATAATATGTTGTTATTTTCGTGGGGAGAAAAACACCATCGTGTATTCGTTTGGATGATGTGACGATGAAACATAAAGTATGTATGTAAATATCAGAAAATATTCATTTAAATATCTATAGAGGTATATACATAATAGCAAGGGTAGAATATGTACATATATAATATAATTCACTCAACCTCCATTATGATAATAATTTGTCTAGAAATAAAAACCTAGATTGACATGTTTTATTTTTATTTCTTTTTAATATGCTTCATAGTGTACAAAGTGTTTTTCATTTTGTGTCTCAATACATATATTAAGGGCCTTTTGATATTATAATATATATATATATTTTATTTTTCCCAGGTATTGGCTTATATATATACCTAGACATTGGGAATGCACAAAAATGTACCCACATGCAAAAAAAAAAAATGTGATTTCAATTCTCGTTTTAACAAAAAATAATAACAATAAAAGAAAAAAAAATCATTGCACAATTTAGAACAAGTTTTGTTTGCTTAAAATAAAGAAAATACAAAAAAATTTTCTATAAGGAACTTAATAAAGAGCAATAGAGAGCTTTATTTATAAAAAAAAAAAATTTAACCTTGTTATATCCAATCATTATTATTATTATTATTATTTTCACATTCAATCCCCACCTCACCTCACATCCTTTCAGTATGACTCATTTTCTACAATATTAGCCATAACTTGCATATATATATATATATACATAATACAAAGGACTTGCTTCTTCGTGTTTTCGCCTAATAATTTATCAATTTAATGTAATCCATTTGACATAAATGTAAGAAGTACGTTTACTCCCCGGATTGTGTAATACTCTTAATTAGGGAGTGAGTCTTTTGAACATGTCCGTTTTCAATGAGTCGAATGTGTCTACACTCCTCCAAGGACAACAATGTGTAAAAAACCACTGTGCCATATTGCACCCTGACATTGAATTCGAATGACGGTCAATTTCTGTCAGACCTACGTATAACAAGTTTTTTTTAGTTTTAGTTTAATAACATTTTGCTCGGTAAGTATTAGTATGGTGAGATGCTTGTACGTCAGGAAGTCAAACAAAGGTGTTATAAGAGTACTTATGGCAATATGGCCTTTATATCTCTCAACCTCTCCTTCTAAAAGAAACCAAAAAAAAGGCTCAAATTATAAGATGGCTGTTAGTCCATTATTATTAACAACTGTGAATTTAATAGTCTAGCAAAAAAATGCTAATTTGTATGCAACCAATAAATGTTCAAACCATTTTTTTTGAAGACGCAAGAGAAGTAGAAGAAAAGAAATAAAGAGCTGACAGGGAAATATATTGAAATTGTTTCAAAGATACTATATAGTAACTAGGACAGGAAATGGTTGAATCATTCAGCTTCTGGTCCTTAAACGTATCCTGATACAAATAAAAATATACTAATTAATTGACATTTAATTCAAGTCGTTTTTGACTTGGAAAAAAGTCTTCGTACCAGACATAATTATTGCAAGAATCTAAGTCACGCAACCCCATTCAGAGTGCTATCATTCTTGACCCGTGTTTTTTTCTTCTCGCTATGTACATACATATAAAGTTTGCATGTGATAAGTTAACGAAGAAGAGAACAACATTCCATCAGATTTGATTTTTTGTTTTTTTTGTTTTCCATTTCTCCATTATCTCTTTAAATCACACTCATCATCATTTCATGTAGTTTTTTTTTCTTAGTCCCCCCCCTGAAGAAAAAAAAAAAAAAAGATCAAAACAACAACCATTATTCCACGAAATTCTTTCTTTCTTTCAATCTCTTCTTCTTCCTCTTCTAAATACGTTTTAAAGCAACTCTCTCACTGGGTGACTTACATGCATACAACATAGTTAGTTAATTGATTCAACACTCAAGAGTCATTCATAGTTTCTTCCTTCCTTGCTCCTAAGGTACAAAGACCACCAGTCATTAACTACCCCTCACTTCTGCAGTTATATTATTTTATATGGAGCAACAAACAATTGTTATCACTTTTTTTTTTTTAACTGGAGGAATAAATAACAGTTAAATAATAGTAAAAAGAACTATGCCTACGTCACATCCGGTGTGTGTATGTATGTATGTATACTCTCTGATACAATCGCTTTTTTCCCGTTCATTGTACATATATATATATTTTGTACGAATATAACTAAAAGCTCTTAAACTTCTTTGACCTTTGATGCTCTATAAAATCAATCTATTGAAAATTTGTCAAATGAATTTGTATAAAAATCTATTTTTAAGAAAAAGGAGAAGAATGAATATACTTTGTATGTACAACAATAGAAATATTAGTATTATGAAAAATGATGATAATTGAATACAAATACTCCGGTCCGGAAAGTGATTGTTGTCGTTGTGGGTCTTATTAATTAGAGAGAGAGAGAGAGAGAAAGGAATCAACGGAAACAGAAATTGCTGGGTAATAGCCGTCATAGTCTATGTACATCTTTCTCTCTCTCTCTCTCTCTTATAGGAAAAACAAATGAATATTATGATTTTCTATCATTTTTGTTGTTGTTTATGGTCCTGCTCATGAGAAAATAATTGTGGAATGACCAAAAGGCTACTTCTTTTGTTTTTCCTATTCTCACGGAAGGGTTTTTTTTGTTGTTTTTTGTTGTTCTTTTTATTATTATTATTATTCGATGACTACCTAACTCCCAAGGTATCATTTTTTTTTTTAAATTATTTATATTCCATACCCATCAACAAATAGTGTGACTCTAATTATATTAATAGTAAAAAAAATGCACAAACTTTGACAAACTTTTAAAAGAAATAAATCCTTAATGAAGAAATGAAAAAAACTCACTTTGAAAATATTACATTTTGAATTATTTATATATATATATATACGTAAATGAATGAATCTTTCTTATGAAGTGAGAGATATTATTATTTTTTTTTTTTTTCATACGTTGTTACAAACATACCTTGCTCTATGATTTATGAAAAACCTCATAAAAACACACCTTTTTCCATGTTTCATGTTCGTACACACACACATAGAGAGAAAGAGAGAGAGAGAAAAGGGGGGAAAAATGAAGAAAATATTCAAATAATAAGAATGAGATAAACGATAATTGCTTATTTTGTATGTTTTTTGGGTTTTTTTTTCTTAGAAAAAAAAAAAAAAAACTTAATCATGTTTAAGCAAAGTCAAATAAATACCTTGAGTTAAAATGAATGGCAACTGAGTACAATTTAAAAAGAGAGTTTATAAACAGTACACCATTTTAAATTAAAAGTTATTTTAACATCTCAAAGTTGTATAAAAAAAAGGATTCTTCAAATCAAGTCATGACATACTTATGTAAATTCCATCATAAATAAAGAGCCCTTATCCATCTAAAAACGATTTACATAATATTAATGACAATGCATGAAATGTAATTATTATTTAAATAATAATATTTATTCGTCAATTTAAATGCAACATTTCTGTATTTCAATATATATATATATATAAGGAATCGTCTCAATCAAAATGGCTTCTACATACTATTTATATATATATAAAAAAAGGGGGAAAAAAAACAACAAAATCTTTAAAGTATGTTCGTACATAAATATTGAAGTCTCATATGGCTTCCCAGGTGTTGTTGTTGTTGTTGTTATTGTGTTTTTTTTTCTTCTTCATACAAAAAAAATGAAATAAATAAATGGTTATTACGTCTGACATTTATATAAGTGCGTAGATATTTTCCGTCTGACAAATTTCCATATTGATTTTGATAAGTTGCTCTGTTTTGATGAGGCTGGCCTATAAGCTAAAAGAAAAACTGTTCATTCTGGAGGGTGTAGCTTTAACTTAGGCAATACTAATCGAGGCCATTGTTAAGAAGAATTGGACATATTCTTATTATGAAACATACGGATCACACAGACACTAGTAATTTTCATCACTATCTAATTGCAATAACTATATATAAGTAGCTGTCAAACTATATATATATATATATATAGGTATATAAACTATTGAGAACAAACCACAGTCTATCACTAAAATAATATGTTCATTATTGTTATTTAAAAAAAAAAAAAAAAAAAAAAAAAAAAAAAAAAAAAAAAAAAAAAAAAACTTAAGTAAGCAAAGAAAAAGAAAATAAAAATCTCTCTTCCTGTGTGAAATGGCGCAAAGGAACGAATAACAGGAAGACTAAATTATTCTGGTTTTATTTTTTGTTATTTTTAAAGGTAAAAAAAAAAAACACACATATAATAATAATAATAATAACAATAACAATAATAATTTACCCTATGTACGGAATCAGAGAAATTCTTTACGGTTTCATATAAGGCATATATATATATATAGGGAGTTCACCACTTGGGGAAGACTCAGGGTTCAAACCCTGAAATTGGTATATAATATGATATGTCGCACGAGGGGGGGGGTGGAAGTGAGCGGATATAATTAAAACAGCAGCAGCAGCAGCACCATACAAGTTACCTACCTCCCAAGTCCCAACACACATACACACAGAGCAGATAGGTAAAACCAAGACACAGAGATGATGATTGGAACATCCCTTTTTATATGGAAGGAACATTAGTGGGTCAATTAGTATTGGACTTGAGTCAAGCCCTTAGAGATATTTTCATATATGTTCTTATAGGTACATTGTTATATTCATTTCAAATAAATATCAGATCCAATGTTTAGGAACTAAACTTAAAGTTGCTTACGTATGATAGCAAATACCTGCTCCTGATATTCTTGATATTATTATTATCATTTATTGCAGTTTGAAGTTCACAATTTAGAATGATTTTTAAAGGGCATTATTATTATTATTATTATTGATACCCTTGTACAATTTTGAAGCAAGGGTTTTGAGCCTGAATGTGTCATTATTATAATTTGTCTAGGTTGAGTGTGATAACATAATGAAACCGTCTCACGAAAAATATTAAGTCCACTCACATTTTTTTTTTAAAATAAAAAGAAAAAAGATTTATCAATCGACTCATAATTTGATTGAAAGTCGAAAAATGAGCGGCTCAAGTTGACATACAGCACTAATTCTCCTGAGCCCCTGAAGTTGATATTTCCTTTACATAAGAAATGGATCCTCATTTTTCATTCAATGAGCATGTCAGATTCAGTAAACTGTACATATACTTGGTGTATCCTATAAACTAAAAATAACAATAATAAAAAAAACAGCTCAATGTGGATTAAGATGAAATATTTTGTTAAGACTCCTTGTGCTATAATAATAAGTCGGTATCAAATAACACTGTCTTGTCAAAAAAAAAATACAATAATAATAACAAAAAAGAAGAAGAAAAATCAAGACGAACAATAATTATAGCGTTTGTATATACAAAGACCTTTTTATAATAAAATATATGTACATATTATAAATAAATCCATTGACATTCTCTCCTCAGAAAAACTACTACACTTTATAATAGGATACGAAGACTATTGCAAAGACATCCCTTAAAAAAAAAAAAAACTGAGGGCTTCATAAATCCATAATTATAGTAAATGATAATATATATATATACATATATATGTCTAGTCAACAAGAAAGCAAGTTGTTTGTTTTCAAATATTGAAAAGGAGAAAATCATCCACTTTTAAGTAGTTTTTTTACTTCATAAATATGTATAACGGCAAAATATTTCGGAGTCATTTTAAGACCTATATGTACTTCACGGTTTTTGCTGAAATGTCACTTTAATTCGAGAAACAACTAAGGACTGTTGTCTATCCAAGGGAGCAATCAGATAAATGCTACAACTGCAAGTGGAACCGAGTTGGTCCTTGAAAGAACGTCCATCTTTTTCATAGCCCCAGAGATGTATTTAGTGACAGTTGGCTAAAACCAGTTCATCATCTGCTGTAAAACTATTAAGAATCAACTACATCCTCTATCATGCTCACCATGAATCATAGACATAGTAACTACATAGCCAGAAATACCAGATATTTATTATTCGTGATTGTGGCCGGGTATTTTTTTCTTATAATTAAGTTGCATTATAATTGGAGTCATAATTTAATTAATCGAAATAACCTATTATTGATACATATATATATATATATATATATATATATATATATATATATATATATATATACAAGGCAGTGCAGCAAATGGACTCGAGAGATGGATTTAGAAATACATCAATAACTGTATATTTTCAATAATAGGCAAAAAAAAAAAATTTTTTTTTTTTACAAAACATGTAGACAATGTTTTACTAAACTTTATCACTCAATATGCCCAACTTCATTATCAATCACAGCCTTTACAAGTTGATGACAAACTCCTCTGACAAGATGTCCCATGCAGCCACTATGGAGGACTTGAGTGAGTTCACATTTGGGTGTGAGTTTCTGTTTGTTTCCCTCTCCAAAGTGTGCCATATAATGGAAAAGTCCAGTGGTTTCAAAGCTCTTTGCACCAGAATTGAGCCATGCTATCTGCTCAGAACTTTTGGCACTAGGCGGACGTGTGAGAGGGGGCTGAGTCCACGCGTAGTTACCCTCCGGATAGTTGGTCTTAAGCTATGGCAAGATGGTGTACTAAAGCACCTTATGGTCGAACTCCTGATTGATTTTCTAACCGGCCTTAAAAAAGAGGCCACAACGCCGAGGACCATTGGTTGGGCCGGATATTTGGTGTGGTTAAGCCAGACATGGGCAAACAAAGGCCCACGGGCCTTATACGGCCCGTTAAACAATTTAATCCGGCCCACCGAGCTTGCATACTACAAGCAACGCTTTATTATATTTGGCCCACAGGTCAATGTACTGCTGTGGCCCCTTTTTTAAATTTTATAACCCATAGCGGCCCGCAAGTCAAAAAGTTTGCCCATCCCTGGGTTAAACCCTTGGACCTCTTCTTTTATTTCCGTGGGGCCAGAGGTCGTTTCGGCGGTTGTGGAACTGATCATATGTGAAAATCTTCTTGTCCGAGAAAATTTTCACAACTGACCCTTTTGCCTTGATTGCCTACTTGCTTGTTCCTCACTCATGATGATGAAATGACTAAATGATTAGTATAGTTTGATTATTTTGTAAAAGGACGGCGGAAACAGAATATTAAAAAATAATCACTTAAACTTTTCTTAGCAATGAGAAAATAAACATTAATTAACAGTCCACGTTTTGCTGCACTACCCAGTATATATATATATATATATACTCTACGCAGACCTAGAACAGTGTAGAGTCTATATCTTTCTCCATTGAAAAGATTGAATTTGTAAATCAATTTATTTTCTTTCAATAAAATATTTTTATGATAGAAAATACTTCTTCTTCTAATAATAATAATAGTAATAATAATGAATAAATGAAGAAAAAAAAAGAACTATTTCTGTATATTTTCATATCTATAAATAACCTTGACCCAATGATTTTTTCACATGAAAAAAATCTCTTTTCACATTGCTTACATAAGTATGCAAGTGGATTTATGTATGCCTTGTATGTACGTACGTACATATGTACAAGGCATGGATTTTTTAAAATAATATAGAGTTGATCTGTCAAACTCATAATATATCTTCTTTTTCTTTTCTTTCTTTTGTATGGTGGATCTAGGTGTGCAGACAAAAAAAAAAAACAATTATTTGCAAGTGGATTCAACCCACTAATTTTTTAATTATGAGTGGGGCAAGTAAATATATAAAATGAAGACTTGGTGTGCTCTATGGTGGGTGCTGCTGCTGCTTCTTCTGAAATGCATAAATAATGATAATAATAATAATAATAATAATAATCGTAGTATAATTCGTAATTATAGACCAGGAGTCAAAATAGCTTTATCTAATTATAACGAGGTAGGCAAAAAAGAAGAAAAAAAAAAGAAAACGTAGAATGTGCTCATTCATTATGATCAATCTTTTCAGGGTGGTTGGTAGTTGAGTCAAGTTACAATCCTATTTACCTGAGTACACATGTGTCAAGTCAACAAGAAACCATGTTTGTCAAAAATGAGTGTGAACTGCTATCAGTTTCTTGAAGACATTCTCTTTTCTCGTTTGTATTAATAGGTTATTTATATTAATTAAATAATGACTCCAATAATAATTGGAACTGTATTTTAGGAGTCAAAAAATACCCGGCCACAATCAAGAAACAAAAACACCTGGTATTTCTGACAATGTAGTTACCATTGCTATGATTCATGGTGAGCATAATAGCGGATTAACTTGACTCTTAATAGTTCTTAAACAGGTTTGAATCAACTGTCACTAAATAAATCTCTGGGGCTATGAAAAAGATGGACGTTCTTTCAGGGACCAAATCGGCTTCATGAGGAGTCGACACATTTATCACATTGCTCTGTTGTGGTTTCTCGATATAAAGTGACATTTTAGCAATAACTGTGCAGTAAAAAACAAGGTCCATATACGTCTCAAGTCAACAAGAAATCAAGTAGTTCTGAAATATTTCAAAAATGAGTGTGAACTGCACTCATATTATTATTGAAAACATTCTTCTTCTTTTGTATTAATAGTATTTTTATATTAATTAAATAATGACTCCAATAATTGCAACTGTATTATAGGAAAAAAAAACCACTGGCCACAATCAAGAAAAAAAGCTTCTAGTGATTCTGACAATTTAGTTACTATGACGTACGGGATTCTTAATAGTTCGCCAACTGATAAACTAGTTTTAGACAACTGTCATTAAATAAAACTCCTATGAAAAAGATGGATGTTCTTTCAGGGACCATACCGGCTCCATGTGCAGTCGACACATTTATCCGATTGCTCTATTGGATAGACAACAACCCTTGGTTCATCGATCACAAGTGACATTTTAAGTGGCATATAGTGTGATAGGTCTTAAAATGACTCCAAAATATTTGACCGTTATATTTATGATGTAAAAAACTGTAAAGCGGATTTTCTCCACTTCAATATTTGAAAACAAACTTGCTTTCTTGTTGACTTGACATACTTGTAATACACACATATCTCTACCCATTTCTTTTGATTGTAATTTATTACTTTAGAGAGACAATTAGTCTATTGATTTTCTTACTCTGATGGTTGCTATAACATTTATAACATGTTCATCCTTGACATTCTGAACAAAAAGTAACATATTAAAAATCTATACAAAACCCTAGAGCTTTCTAAAAAAATTGACTCCTGAGTCATGTATATCTTACGTATATAGAGAAACAAAGAACATATGTACTAACAAGGGAACTTCAACTGTAGAGCCCCATTCCTCAACGGTTCAAAAATCACTTTTATAGTTGGTTAAAGAATAATAAAGAAATGAAATGATTAAATATAAAAATTGATATTTTTACATAGTAACGTCCTGGATTATGAGGGGGGTAGAATGGTGTTAGTAACGCCGTTACTTTTTTCGTAAAAGAGTATATTATTTAATTACTTTCCTTTTCGTTCTGGTAACATATTGCTAAAAAAGAAAAGACTTTTACTCAAATTAAACTAAATTCATTACCCATGCTTGGTTTTGTGAACTATAGGATTTTTAATTAGACATATATAAATGATAAATTAGAAAGATCTGGACTCAAATTTGTGTCATTTTTCTAAATTTCCTTTCATTTAATTGAGTAAAAAAAAAAATTCTTTATTGAAGTAACTGTTTTGTTACTTTTACGAGTAGCGAATTACTTTTGCACTTAGAAGCAATGGTAACGGCTTTTTATTTTTGGCTAAGTAACTGCAAACTATCAGCAAATAGCTCAAGAGTTGACATATCAACATTGACAATGTGTGGTTTTTGTTCAAAACAATGTATAACTCTACTACACCAGACAAGTCGGCGGATGTATACCATACTAGACAAACACTAATAGCAGATTGATTTAGTAGAATAAAACCAGGAGGAGTATAAATAAATAAATCACTTCATGCAAAAAAAAAAAAAAAAACTAAATCATTTAAGCCAAAATAAAAAGCCTAGTCTTTTTCCCCTCACAAAACATCCTGAAGGTACTGATAGGTAGGAATGGAAATAATATGCAAAATGCCGCATGCGAGATTTTGTGGAGTTGACAGTACTTTTTGTTTTCCAAAACTGCTATCATTTTTCCTTTATTACTGAGTGGTGAACATCTACCTGATAGTACAGATCTCACATGAAGGAATACATGCATTAAGGTTAATAAAGCAAATAAAATGTAAACAAAAAAGGGCTCAAGTCCTCTAATTATTATTAGTTAAAAATATACATATAATTTCCTGACATTAATTTGAGTTATTTTTCTTCCTCTCATCTATGTTATTATTTATTGTTGTATATATAATGGAGAATAGCAGCTTGTAGATCAGTCAAACGTCATGACAGCTCAAGCTGCCCTCTCAACATTCATCAAATTGTCAGAGTGGCCAGGTTGATGATTTTCACTTTCTTTTTATTTTACACACCCCATTTGCATATTGTTTACATTCCTACTGAAAGGTAGAGCCCTTGAATTTCCCATTTCTGCAAAAAACGGTATATATATTTTCTCTCTCTTCTAGCTGGCTTTAATAGTAGAATATATCCCATTAGGTAGATAATAGCCAACTGCAAGTTTGATAGAGTAGTTGCCCAGAATTCAATGCATTATTGCCTATGCTCTTCTCGATAGACCCTGTGAATACTAGATAGGTTCTATTCAGAAGGATTTAATTGGCAGTGGAGTTCACATTAGACTTCCCTTGATGAAGAAATGCCGTCCTCTTTAAGCCTTAAAGCTTTTACTAAAGGTTTGTAAAAAAACAAACAAAAAGAATAAGAGCTCTGCATAAATTAGTCATCGATTTTGAGGTGAAAATAAATTTATTTAATTCTCTCATTTTCATATCGATTTATATCTGAGGACATCATGATATCTACGTATATTTATAACAGAAATCAATGCAAGGAATATGTTTGTACAAAAAGAAATATGAATTATGCATTCATCAAAAATATGTACATATGTGACAAAATAAGAACTAGTGATTTGCAAGACACCTTAAATCTACTCAAGGCTGGGGGTAAAAAAAAAAAAAATTTTTTTTTTTTACAAATATTTTTTTTATTTTTTTTTACAAAAAAAAAAATAATAGATAAATAATAAATAACCCAATAACTACATAATAGTTTTGAAATAATTTACATGGATTGAGAATGAACATACCTACATACTACATACTCCAAATAGATACATAGATGTAAAAAAAAAGACAAGTTTGAAGTTGTCTATAAATATAATGACAGCAAAGAGAAGTTCACCTTTTGCAGTTAGTGTATTAATTATAATTTTTTTTCTTTTTCTTTGTATTAATATTCATTAGACCTTGAGCGCAGATAAAATTGCTTGCTTTCTCTTGAATCTTGAGTACAGACACACACACACACTCTTAAGAGACTTTTTGTACTTTGAATGAAATTCTTCATTAATTGTCCATTGCAAAAAGTAGTAACGTGTTTACAGAGAGCAAACGTTGCAAAAGTAGAGTTCCAAAAAAAAATATATATATATAATTTTTTTTTGTTAAATAAAAGAAAAATATATATATTTTAAGTATTTTGCCACGAGAATTTTGCAAATGAGGAAATTATTGTAACTTAAATTGTACTACAGTTTTATTTTTTTAAAGGAAGGTTTATTTTTTAATGAGTACAATTATTCTGGACAGGTGACTCTGACCTCCCTGCGAATAAATTTGAATGAGGGCTTTATCCAACTGTTTATTTAATATGTCTTATATATATATATGTACATTTTTTTTAATATAGAAATGACGTTGTGAGTGAAGTACTACATATAAACATTTGTACATACTTAAAATGACTCAAAATTAATAATGCATCACAAAAAATTGCTCAAGAGTATTTAGAAGTCAAGACAAATTTACAACACTTTCAAAAAAGGAAAAAAAAAATGCATAGAAGTGCATTACTAAAGCATACAGAGAAAATCAATGAACCCTACAGGCCTGAAATACACTTCATTCATCTACTTGACTCTAATTTGTACAAAGATATATTAATATCCAGAGAATAAATAATATATATATATATATATTAAACAAGGTTCATATACGTGTCAAGTCAACAAGAAATCAAGTTGTTCTGAAGTATTTCAAAAATGAGTGTGAACTGCATAGTTGTATTCTTGAAGACATTATTCTTTTTTTGTATTAATAGTATTTTTATATTAACTAAATAATGACTCCAATAATTGTAACTGTATTATAGGAAAAAAAACCACTGGCCACAATCAAGAATAAAAAAAACATCTGGTATTTCTGACAATGTAGTTACTATGACGTACGGGATTCTTAATAGTTCGCCAACGGATAAACTAGTTTTAGACAATTATCATTAAATAAAACTCCTATGAAAAAGATGAACGTTCATTCAGGGACCAACTCGGCTCCATGTGCAGTCGACACATATATCCGATTGCTCTATTGAATAGACAACAACCCTTGGTTCATCGATTACAAGTGACATTTTAAGTGGCATTTAGCGTGATAGGTCTTAAAATGACTCCAAAATATTTGACCGTTATATTTAGTAAGTAAAAAACTGTAAAGCGGATTTTCTCCACTTCAATATTTGAAAAGAAACACACTTCCTTGTTGTATTGACATATATCTACAGAGAGTTATTTGTGCTAAAGGTTTTTTTATACCATTTCTACTCTGGTGACAGTCATCATTTGGCACCAGAATAGATTTGTAAGTAGGAGGAAGGGGGTCAAATTCTCTATAATTATAATGTCTCAAGGTGTAAATTATTATACAACTTAACCACGAAACCTCATTTTTTGAGCCATTTATAGTTATACTCGGCGGAAAAAACTACATAATAACAGTATTTTTGTTTGGCAAATTATATTCAGACAAATCCTTTTCCCAAATTTCTTTAGAATATTATTTTAATAATGAATGATTTTGAGACTTGAAACTATTCGAAAAGACGAAGATAATTAATTAGTAGAGGAAACAATGGTTAATAATAACAATAATAATAATAAGTAATGAAGACGACTATGGACACCCATTTTTACACCTTCTGATACATACATTGATGAGTAATCTCATCACATATGTATATATAACATATATATTCATGGGTTAATATGCAAATATGTTTACAATTTCATTTCGAACAAATTGCAATAATAATAATAATAATAACAATAATAAAAAGATAAATAAAACAAAATTGCAATTCATTGTTTCGACATACATATAGTATTATATGTATGTATATTACTATGAAATAAAATTAACGTAATACATACATATATACGTTTAATATTTTGAATTAATATTATTTGCATTGGGTTGGAGGTGGCGTGGAAAAGGGGTGGAGGCAGGAATGGTGAAGGTTATAACTGCTATTAAAATTATGGAGGTGAAAAAAAAAAAATAAAAAAAAAATAGGATCTCTAAATAAATTTATAGAGAAAAAAAACAAAACAAAAAACTAAAAGTTATGCATAGTGTTGTGGTCTCTGTTATAGTTATATGTACATATATTAAAGTGAGCATACTTCTAATTCAACTCTTCCAGCCGGCTCCTTCCTCTTGGTCTAAAAAGATGCGGGAAGGGGGAGGGGGTTCATGTCTCAAAATTGTTCAAATTTGAAAATAAATATCATCATATAATGCACAAATTGTCTTCGAGGGCCTCATATTTTTTTGACTCATAAATGATTTTGTGCGTCTTTTCTTTATCTTTTTTTTTTAATAAAACTTTGGGAAATTATGAGGGGAGGGGGGGGGGGGCTTAAAGCAATTCATTAGCTACCTTCTTTCTTTAGAACTTTATTGCATATGATGATGTGAATATATTTATTTATTCCTACATATATATGTACAACATAAAAACAAACTGGTTTGAATGATGAGGCAATATAAGATACATAAATATCTTATATCTAAGTACGTAATGACACAAAAAGGTGCAAGGAAGGAAATCCTTGTTACTATTAGGTACTATGGAATATATTATTATTATTATTATTATTATGCTATGTGCATGCATCATGCATGCATACATGTATGATGCACAAAGGTAGAATTCATAATGAATTATAGCTTCCCTCAAGTCCATTCATGGGGTCAGTCAACCCCTTTTATATGATCCAGGGTCCTTATGAGTTATTATTTATCATTACTCTTGTATGTACGATTAAATACAAGTTGCAAGTTGATCCAAAACACTGGTGTCAAGAAATTTGAAATGTCAAAAGCCCTAATTTCAAATATGTAAATTTTTTTTTTCGAGAGTACGACAGTTTTCGACAAATTGAACCCTACTTTTTTTCAGCTTTTTGGGCCATTTTCCAACTTCAATAATGATTCGCTTGTGTACTTAATGCAAATTATATTTCCAGTCTTTGTTTTGACCTAAAGGGACTTCTGGGGACGTAAGGGGTGGGAGTAGGTCCAAACGTCGACCAAAACGTTTGTACTTAAATAATTATCATGGAATATAACACGAAATGGATTAATCAGGAATGCATCCAAGAGCGAAGACCCACAGCTTTCAAATGAGATGTCAAGTGCCCGATAAGAATCCTTAACGCAGGAGAAATTGCCTATCAAAATGTGTACATTTTTATTCGATTTCGAGACAAAATTCGCTAGAAATCAAAGACTCACGGTAGAGCTACTTAAGTAGTAGCGCCCAGAAGGACTTCAGATGGTTTCTTTAACAAAAAAAATTACAGATTTGAAATCAGCGTGCAAAACTGAATAACTTTTTTTATTATATTATAACCCTTAGGATTTTTGTCTGTTGACCAGTGTAATTGGACATTACACCCTAGATATGATATTTAAGCCTGGAATTTAAATCAATCGTACCCTAGGGTACTTCTATGAAGCAAAAGTTCCTTAAATTCAGCAATGCCTCATTTATTTTGGGTCAAAATTCTAACCACTACATATGTAGAACACATTTAAAAAGAGTTTGTTTCGGGTTTTTTTTTTTAAACTACTAAATACTCACCGAGGTTGTTGAGTCTTTTTTTTTCTTGGGGGATTTTCTCAGGGAGTTATTCAAGAACTAATGATGAAATTATTCAATTATATTGAATATATATATATATATATATATATATATATATATATATATATATATATATATATATATATATATATATATATATATTTGTACATACCTATGAAAAATCCGGTTTTCATTCCTTCATTTTTATTATTATTGTTCTTCTCTACTTATTATTATTATTATCTTCGTCCATTTAAAAATGTATTAAGAAAGAAAGAAAGAAAATAAAGGAAAAAAAAATATCCCACGCGACTATCAAATTCTGTCATTCAGAGTTTTTATGTATATATATATATGAATGTACATATAATTTAAATAATACAATCAATCTTACTTCATTTTTTTTTTCAAGAAAAGGGATTGATGGAGTGAAGCAACAATCAGTCGTCACATTAGGTGCACTGAGGCTGCCATTGTCATAGTAAATATATATAGAGTGCTCAGTAAATACTCAATAAAGCCTTTAAATGATTCCTCAAAGAAATAATGAAAATATTTGAAGGTATATCTAAAAAAAAAAAAAAACTTACTCAAGGAAATTTTTCTACATTCATATTGTAAAATTATATTTAGTGAGTAGTTAGTACATTCATATATATATATATATATATATATATAAATACATTAGTATGTAGTTATTTATTTTTATTTTTTCAAGTCCTTGGAATGTGTCCAAAAAAAGATCATATTTTTCGGGAACACGCCTAACAAAGTTTTTTAACAATAATAATAAACAGAAAAAGGCTAATTTATTTCGTCTTATTAAAAATTATTAATTTTTTTTCTTTTTTGAGAAGGGCTGGAGAGAGAGGGAGGGGGGAGTGATGACTCTCCTTTGAAGTGAGGCCCAAGAAATGAAGCAGGAAAATATCAATTGACTCATGGAGTCTTACATAACAATCAAATTCTATATTATACATATATATATATTTAACTCAATATTATTCAAAAATGAGTCAAATTTGCCCTTGAAATAAGATCTTGATATTGAGACACAGTTTTGATTGCAATTTATTTTCTTTTTGAATGTAAGAAAATAAATTTCTTAAACTTATGTTATGACCTTATGGTCAAACATGTATGTACATACTTTAGAGCTCAAGTCTTTAAGGAAACGTTTTTTAAGTCTAATGATATTAGACTTTTAAAGCCAGTCTCTTATGATCATAGCAAAATTTTTCTTTTAATAGAATAATGTAGGCATTTTCTAAATTTTAATTGTAAAACAATTTTAACGAGTTTTAATGATATTTTCTTTTTAATAAAATGTAATTTAATTCAATACTAAATTTTCATATTTCCAATACCTATATCGGTATAACATAGATGTTATTAACCCAGAGGCAATAATGGTCCAATTAATTTGGTTAAATACTAGTTTTAAACTGACGAAAATTTGCAATTTCTCCAATATTTGAATGAAAATCCTTATAATTTAACGTAGTGAGACTGTAATTAAAATTATGAAATATATATTTACATTCCTCTTAGAATATATTTAGTTCATAATAATTACCTACATGATTTTTTTAAAAAAAAACAAAAAACATATAAATCATCACAAATTAAATTTGATTTTTTACTTTTCTCCATATATTTCAGTCTACATATATTTTGACGAATTTCACTCATTTTTATGTTACCTATTCAAACAAATAAATGCCTAATGATGTGAATGCAATCATGCACCTAGTGTGCACTCAAGATGTTATGCACTTGCAAAAATCGTATATATATATATATATATAGGTATTTACTTTCAGTCTTTTAACATATATATATATATATATAAATACAATTGTGGAATTTTGCATAACACTCTATGTAAAAAAAATGAATAAAAAGTTATTTTATATTTTTTTTTTTTTGGGGGGGGGTACATTTGATTTTTGGCTTGTTGCATTCTTGAGTTATGATTTGAAGGATACTTGATAAATTTGATAATGAAAGGACAACAATGATATTAATAAAATATGTACATATTTAAGTGTTGCTGTCTAAACAAATAGTTAAAACCCTATGATTTGACTCCTTGTCCATAAATACATACAAATGTCAAGTTAATGCGTCAATCAAAATATTTAATATGAATAACAGTTTCTATTGACTGTTTATAATATATATGACTTGATTGAAGTATGTTCAGTGTTAGGCATGGTCACACTTCATTGAATACTGACTATCTATGTAAGTATTTAAGTAGATGTAATTCAAGGTCAGTCCAGAGCGAACTTACACTCTTGCAATAATAATAATAATTGAATAATGAGCTCAAAGTAAAGTATTTGAAGTCTCTCTTTTCATGTCATGAAGTTTTATAGACATATACATATAGGCCTATTTTAAGTATTTAAGGAGCCTTTAAAGAAGATAATATCTGTTTTTGTTTCTTATTTCATTCACATGTAAAACAAACAAACAAAACAAGTAGAAAAAGACAAACATAATTCATTCAAAGGATATAATCGATGATGTAATCCGTTCTAACGATCCTAATCAAGACACATAATCCAACAGATACATTCATAGAGGCATTGCCAAATACACATTTAAAGAAAAATGAATCAAACGCTTAGTTTGATTCATGACTCATTTTCCCTCCTCCCTTTTGCTTTGTCTTCCGGATGCTCCGGCATCTCTCTCTCTCTTTTCATCAATATATATATATATATATATATATATATATATATACATATGTTTAGAACCAAAGAGTTGTTCCTCAAAAGAACCTTCAACACCCACTCTTTTTTTTCCTTTTATTTTCCTTCTTCCTCTAATAAAAATATGTCCGCATATGGTAAGATCCGTGGTGTTAATGTTGTAATGATGATTCGTGGAAATACATATAGGCCCTTGTTCCGCCACCCCCTCACATAAATACCGGCTCAGCATCACTTATATACATATGTACTTTGTTCAAGAAAGAAAAAAACTGAAGAAAAATGTATTATTTACATACATACATATCATTATCGTTATTATTTATTTAATTCATCATCCATTGCAATTTATTCCAAGAGCACGCATTTTTTGACAAATTTCTATATGAGTTTCTCACAATATTTTGTCTTCCCATGATTTCCTTCTAGCTTTTAAAAAAGACCCTATCATAATCCTATATGTATGTACGTAGTTTCTCAGAGAATGTTTTTTTCTCTTTCTTCATTTCTTAAGAGATCTCCGTGATATTATTATGGATGATAAATGAGGCTCCTGTGGAGTCTACAACCCATAGACTGTCCCCTGTTTTCTTTTTAAATAAAGAAAATAAATAATAGAATCACATAGTTCCTTTCAGAGTGAATCAAACTTTCATGTAAAATACAATAAAAAAATATCCTTTTTTTTTTTGAAAAAAAAAAAAAAAAAATCATTTCATCAATGATAGCTATCATCAGGTTCTTCATTGTTCCTTGAATTTCCGTGTTCATAAAGCTCTTTTATGAATGGATATCATAATTTTTGACTAATGGATAAAGATGTTTATGACTTATTTCTACCCCCCCCTTCCCCCTCCCCCCCCCTTCTCGGTTAATCAGAATTTTATATATATATATATGTAGTGTGAAAAACAGTCCACATACATAAGAAAAGGAATTCCTTTTTTCACATTATTCAAAAGGTCATGAGATTTTAAAAAAAAAATCTTTTTTTATTTGATGAAGTGATTATACTTTCATATTATTATTTATAATAAGACATCACAAAACTGCTTTTAATTATACAATATATATATATATATATATATAAGAATATATAACTTTGTAGTAAACTGCATTTAAATACATGCATTTGTATATATATATAAGGAGAGAAAATCTACATATAAGGAAAGGCCAAGTTACATATAAAAAGTTCATTTTGTCATTCAATGAACTAAATACTTGACACAGAAAATCAAACATTTCATAACTTTTATTTGGGATATAAAAGTAGTGAATTCTGATTAGGGTTATTCAAAAAAAAAAGCAACAAAAAACAAACAAAAAAAAAAACACCTGACCTAATTTTTGCTTAGGTCTTTTTTTTTTTTTTCTTACTTATTCTTTGAAAGACTTTACATAGTTCAAAAAGTATGTTTGACCATTGTTCTAGTTTTTTTGTTTTTTTCTTCATTCCTTGGGCCATGTTTTTCCTTATTTGTAACATAATTGCAAATATAGTCATAGGGGAGTCAGGGAAGAAACAACACCCAATTGCACGTTGATTCTCATTTTCAAAACTATGAGCACAAAAATTATAGTAATTTGAATTTAACTTTTTTTGGGGGGGGGGATTTTGATAGGGAAACATGATTTGTTTTTGTACGTTGGCACACCTGTCAGTGACATCTATGTATGATTACAAACTAACTTTCAAATATTCATTGGTGTTTGAGAATCGTGTCGTCCTTTTTTGAAGAGCTAAAATCCCATTTTTCGTTTTTTAAAATGTATCAAAGATGATGACACAAATGCAATTTAGTGAAATGTTGTGTAAAACACAAAGTTAATATGAATACTCAAGACTGTAGTCTTTTGAAATTTTAAGAGTCACTGGCTTATTTATCGAGATATATAACCTATCCCTCAAGAGAACCAAGCATTTGATTTTTAAGTTTAATAGTTTATTTAAACTCAGGGTTTATTGCACTGTAATTATTGGCTTAATAATAAAATTTTGTAACTCTTTTGAAAATTTGACTTTTTGAGGTTGATGAAATGGATTTAAATGATTACATAAATATTTTTATGATTCTGTATATTTTTTTTGGATATAAAAAAGATCCTACTTTTCAAAATACCTTTTATAGGGAAAAAACTCAATTCGAGTTAGGTTCTTTTTCACTTGACCATATTTGCTATAGCAGATAATTAATTAATTATTATTAATTAATTCATGGTCTATAGATTACTCATTTTTTTCAACATCTACTTTAAAAAAAATAATAATAATCTAAAATTGCACAAGTCCTTACTAAAGGTCGGGGCTATTTTTGGGATGTACAGAAGTGAACTCATTCTATAGGTTTATTAAGGATTCCCTCACCATGGGTATGCTCAACTTCAAGTAATTTCAATCTAATATAACTCCATCAAACATCTATAATGAGATATTCACAATTATTTGACTTGAAATGAGCCACAACGGAATATAAGGACTCTAAATGGACTCTGTAAAACAAATGTTTATGAGCAAAGTTTTGAAGATTCGAGTCGAGACTTGATAATAAAGACTTGCGACTCGACTAGGACTCACAATATGAGGACTTTATTCCTCCCACCTCTGATTTTTAGTTACACAAATCATTTCTTGAACATCAAGGAATTTTGTAGAAAATAGGGCAGTCCTCTAAGTTTTCACATCACAAAACTTCTTCTTCTTCCTTCTTCTGTGTAATTTGCATGTTCTAGTTAATAAATGCTTGACTCAGGACCCATGGGATTACACTGCTGTAACAAAGCCTTGTTTAAAGCTTATTAAAGGCATGAAGCGTGCCTTGAAATCGAGCCTTATAGTTTTTGTTAGCTCTAACGTTTACGGGCATTGTTTTTGCCATGGATTTCACTCAGTCTAAAACCCATGTTGCAAATCCCATGGATTTAAACCTCTATTAACACTCGGAAATCTTTAGTTGATTTATCTATTACCTTTTATAATAATAATAATTAAAAGTTGGGATTCACTTACAACATTTGATATAATCTGAAATGGTTGGATTGTAGATCTCTTTCATTGCATCCCTATGCAAAGGTGATATAAAGAACTTGGAAAAAGGCACTTTTTCATAGGCTCATCGTCATTTCCCCCCCCCCCCCTCAATCTTAGCTCTTAGATGGTTGTTAGACAATGGTTTTATTTTCTACTATTAGTGTTGAAATTCCTGACAAGGGCGTAGATACCGAAGGGGGAGGAGATACATACTCCCAAGTCTAATTCCTTAGGGGTATGCATATAAAATCCTTCCTCCAAGGCTCCATATCTAAAAAGACCAAAATAATTTGAACTTATATTAATTTTTATTTATTTAACTATTTTTCTAAATGAAGCATGACTCTTAGTCAAATCTTAATATACAAATTTAAGTTTCATAACATGGAGTCAACCCAATCTTTTTCTTTACTATGAGCCATTTTGTGTCATGATGTGAGAAGACCTCAAAGACCATGGCAATTGTGTTTATTTACATCAAAAGCTGTAAAACGAATAAGTCATTATTAATCTAAATCAAAAGTGGATTTCTAAGTATTTTTGATTTCTATTTGTTAAAGCCATAGCCTTCAGAGGAACCTTAGCTGTACACTCTGTTTCTATCATTTTATTTAGTACTTATTTATGAATATTTTAAGGCCTGGACCCATTTGAGAGTAAATGACCACAAAAGTCTCTTCAAAACATATAAAAATGCATTAATAGTTAATTAAATATCTCCCTTTCTGGTCTGGAAAATTTACAGCTCCACAAATTCTTGACCAGCTATAATCATGTTTTAAAGCCTCGAGAGATTTAAAAATATTACAAAAGAACAACAAACATATATATAGAGACAGACTTTTTTTAAATGGATAAATGACTGAAATTACATACAAAGAATAGCATACTAAATACAGCAATAAAGTAATCAAAAGTAATTAGCACGTGCTTTAAATAATACAATATATATATATATACATTTTTTTTAAATAGTACACATCGTCATATTTTTTTTATTTTGCTTTTTTTTAATATGATGAAATGATGCAATTCTTTTTTTGGAAGATAGTCAAAAAATGAATAAAAGTATGTAGTTGTTTCTATATATATATATATTATTATTAACCTAGGAAGTAACTTTATTTAAAAACGGTACGTATATGCATATTTTATGTTGTTGAATGTTGTATATATATATATATATATATATATATATATATATATATATATATATATATATATATATATATATATATATTGACTTATCAGCTTTAATTGGATAGAAGAAGAAGAGGAAAAAAAAGAACAAGAGGGTTCATCTAAGCTGTGAGTTGACCTTTCATGGGAAATAAATAAATAAATAAATAATTTGGTAAACAAATACAAAATGCAGAGACAACAAAAACAACAAACTTAATTTTGGTTGACTCTTGTTTACTCAAATATTGTCTCATTATTATCTGGATTTTCATCATCAAATTGTTAGGGAAACAAACAGTTTGTTTCTTCTCCATGTCTGTGAGAAATGGGTTCTTAAGGGAGTGAGTGAGTGAGTGAGCAAGGAAGGAAGAAAGGAAGAAAATGGATTCTTACCCTCGCGCGTCAAAAGGGGATTATTAATTATGCAAATTAAAGAAGCTGAAGTTTGTGGGAAATATGCGCTTCTGAAAGA
This sequence comes from Lepeophtheirus nordmannii, assembly GCA_963680855.1. NCBI lineage: Eukaryota > Metazoa > Arthropoda > Copepoda > Siphonostomatoida > Caligidae > Lepeophtheirus > Lepeophtheirus nordmannii. The sequence goes on along the minus strand of OY804520.1, from coordinate 3,080,855 downwards.
ATGTTTGTGTGTATGACGTTTGGTTGTATATGTATGTACATATTATACTTATACTAATACCTAAAAGAATCAATGTGAGAAGGAGGAGAAGAAGAAGAAGAAGGTTCATTCTTTTGATGAGCCAACCAACTGTTGTTCCATTTTTTGATCTATAAGACACATCTATTTACCCATCACAGCCATGGTGAGGAATTTCTTATCCCTTTCTGTATCGTTGAGAATGAGATTACTCCCCTGTTAGGTAGGTATGAGGCAGAGATATTCCCATTGATATACATACGTACAACATATGATTATTCTAGCAACATAAATAAGTTACAAGATGATGATGATATATGGTCCTATGTGTTGAGAGACAAACAACATATGTAGACAAAACGGGTTGTAAATGAAACAATGAAATAGGTGCACACTACAACATAAATAACCATTACATATAAGTAGTAGATGGTTAAAAAAGCAACTATGGCCGTGTATGGCGTAGCAAGTGGCTGCCTCGAAAAACAATAAAAAATAATGAATAATTGGAAAGAAGAGTGACAATCCCTTAAATACTAATAGCAGTAGAACTAAAATACAAATTCAATTCTTTTTTTTTTATCTATTCAAAATAAAAATTGTACAAGAAATAAATAATTCCACCTTTTTTGAAGACTGGCTACGCCAATCTGTGGTCATTTAAAAAAGAAGCCTATGTCATTCATCTTTTTTCTTTTAGAGATAAAAAAAATAAAATCCCTAGTCAATAAGGGTTTTTTAAGGGAACACTTTTTTTCATTTGATAGTTTTGGTTTTTTTAAATTTTTCTAAATATGATAAAAGAAATATTGCAGTTGTCTCAATTTAAATGCTTTTAATCACAGCTAGGTTCAGTTCTACAGTCATCACACTAAAAAAAAAAAGTCAGGCCTTGTTGTTTTGTACAAATGAGTGTACAATGTTTGTTTGAGTGAGATTTTTGTAGATTGTTGATTCTTTATTAGGTCCTAGGAATGAGAACAATTAATATTTTTTAATTCATTTTCTTAACTGTTAATATGCAAAAGACATCGAATTGTTTATTTAAATAATTAAAAAAAAGGTTATATATTTATATATAAGAAAGTTGCATAAAGAAGTCTTTTGAACATTATTGAAACTACATATGTATATAACAGCATTCATAGTTGAAATATTCACGTATATCTTAATGTTATTTACACAAATTTCAAATCAAAAAAGAAGATTTATAAAAGTATGACACGTTCAAAAATTGCTTGTGGTTTGTATAAAAAGTTTGATCAAATAGGAGGTAAGACCCCTAGGGAAAAAAAAATGACGATAATATCCCTTATATATAATAATTTTTGCAACTTTTGAGTATTTATTGTTACAAACATTTTTTTCAAAATACAATGTCCCTTAAATTGTATGTACATGATGCAATGCCATTTGGAGCATGTTGAGAGCTTCCACACAGATTAAATGTAAATTAAGAAGCACTACCTGGGCTTAAAAAAATAAATATGCTATGATGGGCCACACATATCCAGAGTTTACTTTGTGAAAGCACTAGATGAAACTGATTTCTTTTTATTAAATTGAAATGAACTGACACACTTTGGAAGGGACACAACTCAGCAGCTAAAAAATTAATAGAAAGAATCCTTTAAGTACTCATGAGAGAAACTAATTTTTGTACTTTTTTTTTGAACTTATGACTCATCACTACGTTTGGGGAGGGGGCATTAGTCTCCCCCCCACCTCCCCATATGATATATATAAATAAAAGATTGTTACTCAATAATTACCAAAGGATAAATGAAGAATTTAGTATTTAAAGGTATAATATTTCCATATAGACTTTTTTTCCTCTAAATCAATTCCTTTCCAGAGCAAGAATTTCAAACTCATTCATTGATGGAATGAGGGAAAGCTCTCTCTCTCTCTCTCTCTCTCTAATAGAGAGACAAAACCCTTTGGGTTCCCTCTTGATTTGTACTGGATTTGCTCTAAGTGTATCCTGATATACCTATATATGTACACAATTTCCTTGCTGCTACTTCTTTAAACATTATGTATGGTGATGCAGACACATAACCCCAGGGCATGAAATTGAATTCATTCCCTTCACTTTTGTGTATCTTTTTTTTTTTTTTTTTTTGCACCAATAAAATCAAAAACCTTCCATTAAATACCCATAACTTCATTTATTTTTTGTGTTTTTTTTTATTTTTTTTGTCTTTTTTTGCACCAATAAATGAAGTGTGCAAAAATATAATAATTATGAAGGAGATTATACACTTTACAAAAAAAAAAAAAAATGCGTCACGGGTCAACACTCTCTTTTTTTTTTTTTTTTTTTTTGAAGAGTCATCCCAGGCTTTTAAAGTCAATAATGATATGTACATATCTTTATTGTTCTAGGCCAATTTGACGGATAAGGCAGATATATATATATATACGTATTAAAAGTATATTTTTCCTCATATATATATATATATGATTATGCCCTCATTTTGAACTAACGTTTATTCAGCTTTTTTCACTTCTTCTTAATGAAGAAGAAGAAGAAAAAGAAAAGAAGGGGAAATCTGCACTATGTCTATTCTTTCATGAATAAGTTGCATTTATATATATATATATATATATATATATGTTCAATTGAGTAGGTATTGTACCTAGTTATTTAGTAGTGATGTATCAAAGATTCCAAACTTCTGTCCAGTTTTTATTCAAAAAAATGTATTTCCCTAAATCTCTGAACTTAATTCCTTCAATCCTCACTACTTCTTCTCTCCCTGAATTATTTTTTTCATACTAATATTATTTTATTCTTTTGGGTATATATATATATATATAGAGTTGGATATTTATTTACAAGGCATCACTAATACCTACATATGTAGGCATCATGCATAAAAAAAATGAATGAAAGGTATACATAAAAATAAATGATGATAAAAAAACAGTAAAAGACTCGTACCACATCATCTACCAAAAAAAAAAAGCGAAAAAAAACAGACACAATAAGAAATATTTATATCTATATATATATATATATATATATACATCATACATAAAAGCCATTAAATTCTGGAGTAGTCAGCTCTTTGTACTACAGCTATGTATATAAAAAGCTCTGCAAGGATAATAAAAAGAACGTATTTTCTGCGACTTTAAAGTATAGACTTTTAAATATGAAGAATAAGGAAAAATATGAAGAGAAAATAAAAGCGTTTCATCAGGGGTGCTTCATCATTACGATTACTCTTTAAATACACTTATATCAGCAGATAATAATTTATTAAATGTACAAAAAATATATATATTTGCACAAATAATATTTATTTATTTTTTGTCAAATGTTTATATATATATAAAAAAAAGAAAAATAATTCCCCTTCAAAAAATAAGGTATTGATGTCCTATTTATTATTTATATGGTATGGCTTTTATGACAATATTGCTGATTTTGGGTTTTGTGTGTGTGTGTCTCTCTCTCTCTTTCTCATGGCATTTGTCAATGGATGAATGAAATAAAAGGTATTTTATCTATCCTGGGAGGTAAGAAATAATAACTCTCAATAGAAAACAAAAAGAATAAGAAAATGTAATAAATTTGAGATATATTTTTGCAGAGAGAGAGAGAGAAGAAAAAGAAAGAAAAAATATTTTTTTTATGACTGTTTTTTTCGAGGTTTAAAAGTGGGAATAAAAAAGGATAGAGAGAGAAATACAGTTTTTCTTAAAAAAATTCAAATTATTATTCTAATCCATCATACCCTTAAACATCATTATTCTCATAGCCTGTAGATTATTATAATTATAGTGTTCCGTTTGATATTTCAACTATTTTTTATTTGTTTTTCAATCTGCACTGAAGGGTTCGTAAAAAAAAATAAAATAAAAAAATAATTACAAATAAAAACCCTACATTTTTTCAAGTAGTTTATAATATAATCAAGACATTGCCAAAATATTTCCCCTTCACTTAGATAAGGAGTATTGATGATAAGAATCTAGGATGTGGCTTTTTTTAAAGAAGAAATTTTATAGGTTAATTCTAAAGAATAATAAAAAGTTTTTATTTAAAAATTTTGGTAGAAGTTAATTATGAGCTTCATACTTCTTTTTCGTACAAATACTTATACCCTTGGTTAACTATGTTTGATTGACCTGTAGTATGATGTGTTCAGGTGTTTTTTGACTGTTTTGATACTTTTTTAAATTGTCAATGCCTATCAAATTGTGGGGGGTGTAAACAAATTCAAAGGAGGATGAATCGGGAATACGAAAAAATATGCAACAAGTTTTTTTAATAGGAAAAAAAAAGGGTCTCTATCAAAAATTATTTCTTAATAGAACACAAAACCAAAAAAAACTAAAAGGAACCATTTTTTTTAAAAAAAAAAGTTAAATAAATGGCAGATGACAAATTGAAAAATTTATTTTTCTAACACAAATAAAATAATTTTTTTTATTCAAAAAATGAAAAAAAAAAGTACTCGAGTAGCAAATTGTGTAAATTTATAATTTAGTTATATTTTTAATCTCACTTGAAAGTCAAACTACCGGGCCATTGGCTCAAATACTATATGCATCAGAGAACACAATTGAAAAAGTTTGAGTAGCACTAAACTACCAACTTTTAAAGGGATGGAACTTTTGTAGAGCGCGAGTGAAACTTTTTGTACTATGGGATTAAGTCTCTTTATTTAATATCAGCTGCTTGGGGCTAAGAGGGGTGGGGGGTGGTTACAAAATATAACGGTATTAGGACCTTTTGACATTTAAAAGTATATAATTATAATTAAATTGTTGTCAAAATTTTATTAAGTATTTGTAATAAAATCTACAACAAAAGTAGGATAGATTTTCTTAAAAATTATTCTTGTAGAGGGATCATTTACCTGTCAATCAAAGACTCAACATACGTAATTTAAAAAAAAAAAACAAAAAAAAAAAACAAGAGCAGTACTGACCTTTTTTCCTTTTTTTAATCATATAAAATTATGATTTTTTCTCTACAAAAGTTCCATCCCTAGAACCGATGAAAAAGATCACTATAAAAATACATATACACAAAATATTTTGTCAAGTAGTTTTTGACAAAAATATATGTCACTATCATGTTTGTAAGGATGTAAGGTCAGAGGTCACAGCTTCTTTCCCCTCCCCCTTCCTATTATAACTACTATTATTTTTTATTTTTTTGCAACAGTTCAATTTTTTATTTTTTTATTCGTCTTGTACATATATGCTTAAATTACTCTTCCTGGACTTGATATAAGGAGGTTTTAATTGACATATTTGTCAGGATTTTAATTTTTTTTTATTTTTTTATTAATGAGTTTGTTTTTTTTAATTTTAAAAATAAAATTTAGTTTTTTTTTAATGATACATAAATTATAATTTTTATAGAAAAGATAAAAAGATAACTTTTTCTTTTTCCTCTTGAAGGCAATGATATATCCAAGACATTAAAAGTTAATGAGTTACCTATGTAAACAAACAAAAGTTTGTATATTTTTTGCTAAATCGTTTGCACTGTATAATGTACGTACATCTGTGTAAAAAGAGAATGTATTGTGGATCCGTCTATCAAATCCAATGGAATTTCCTTTTGGATATTAGTGGTCATTATCGTCTTCTATTGGAATCCGTTTTACATATAATCAATATGTAAGCTTATATTATATTATATATATACATACAAAAATATAAACTGAACGACAAATGCAGAGATTGGATCATGATTCGAAAAACAAAAATACCTCATAAAAAATTGATTAATTTATTTAATATACAATTATATATATCTATAATTAGTATTTTATAGTTTTCAAGAGCCTAGGCCTAACAAAGCAAGAGGAAAGGAGAGGAGAAGGGACTCAAAGCCGGTTTACAACTTTTATTACTGTATCATACATTTGATTGTCTAAGTAAAATACATGGTTAATAAAGGTGTTTAAGGTTCTGGTCATACTTCATTCATTGCTATGAATGGTTTTAATTGCCTTAGCTACCTACATATTAAATATATATATATATATATATATATATATATATATAAGTCATATTAGAGTGTAGATTATGATAAAGTTATATGGACAAATCATGGAATGTATACATTACATGGGCTAAATCATAGAGTATGTACATTCAAAATTTAATCTTATAGATTTAATCTTTAATCCACGTAGAATCTGAGCTCTGATTGATTTTACGCGAAATGCTTGATTGTAATTCGAACTCAAATTGTGAGTTTGAGTCCAGAGTTACAGACTTATTCCTCATCTTTGCTCTTCCTATCTTCATATATCTCAATCGAGAAGGATGAATCATATTTATTTTTGCTTGCATGCAATGAAATCCAAATATCCAAAAACTATATTGAACATGGGGTTTCCATATTCACAATTCGATTAGTTGCAACGGATCTAAATCTGCACGTGGGTAGAGTAAATAATGTTTATAATATAAACATTATTTAAGTGTAATGTATCTACATATTGAACTGAATTTTTAATATATAATATTTGCTAATTTTCTTTAAATACAAGAATAGTATTAACGATTTTTAGTTGGTTTTTTTTACCCCCTTAACTAAAGACTTTTTATTCCTAATAATCATTTTCTTCTTTAATACTTTTCCATATTCTATTAGATCAAATTTCGAATGTACATAATCCTTGATTTAGCACATAGACTTTTTACATTCTATAAAAACTCTTCTAAAAACGTACAAATTCTATAATTTGTCCATAGAATGTAAACATTTTATAATAATCTAAATTATATTAGTTTTTTAAAAGGACTACTTCGATAGTCTCCCAAAGATTTGATAGACTTCCTCCAATGAAATACTACTAAGGAGAGACACGTTTTATGTGGATTTGTATATTACATAGAGTCTTCCATTCTGGTGGGTAAACTTTTTAATGACTAAACCACTATGGCTTTTTCTTCTGGAGGCCATATGAAAAACCCTATAGTCCAAATTGTTCAAATATCCTTTTTGCCATACTAGTGAGAGTTTAAAAACTATGATCCTATTTTGGAGAGGAGAGGAATTAAAATTGACCACTTTCAGACGTCTTCTTCCATAGCAGTTTTAAAAACATGTGTTAGTCATACTGTCGTCCAATTACTTTATGAGTCTTTTGGTCTACCAAAAACAGTAATGATTTTTGGTTTAAAAATCTAAGATGACCAAAAAGCGTTCCATATGCTGCTTCAAATGACATTAAGCATGATATTTTGAGTCATTTTCAATTTTTTTCTATTTTTGACTAAATTTTTGCAGAAAGATTCAATATTTTTATATATTTTGAGTGGGGAAAAACACATATAGCATATATAAACAAGTCCATAGCTTTGAATTTAGAGCAATACAAGACGTCTGGAAAATTGACAATTCCATTTATCTCCTTCACAAAGAAAAAAAAAGGTCACTTTTTTTCATTTTTATATTCCCTACACAAACGATCAAAGTTTGGTAGTCAAAAAGCCCTTTGCCCCCCCCCCCCCCCAAATGGGGCACTCTACCCTAGAGCTCAATACTTAACAAGACTTCGTTAAAATATATTTTTGGTTTTTTCCCTTCAAAGCATTGGTCATTTTCAAGGAATAATGTAGTTTTTTTTTTTTGAATACTCTCAAGAAGTAAAAGATCAGTGTGGAGTCAAAAAACCAAAATTTACTCCCTCTAAAAAAAACGAGGCATTCAAAAGTATACCTACATATATATATATATATATATATATATATATATATATATATACATTACATGCTTACAGAGATATAGTCTTATGATGATTTATTTAATAATATAAATAATACAAACTTGTCAATTGTCCAACAAAGGAGTAAAGTATGTAAAATGTATATCTCTCTCTTATCAATAATATGTACATACGTTCTCTTTATTCTATTTTTTTATTATTTTATTTCTCCTTACTTCTCTCTCCTTATCAGTTCAATATAATAATAATAATACTCGTCTCTCTCTCTCTCTCTCTCTCTCTATGTACAACTTATAAGCAAATATAGACATATAATATATATATATATATATATATATATAAATACTTATTTACTAAAATAAATGTACATAGTCTATAGTAGCAAGAGGCAAGACTTGACAGGTGAATTATTTTCTTCATTAAAGATCAACTTCAAGGTAATTTATTATACACACATGTATATATATATATATATATATATATATATATGAGTGAGTGAGGGCTATAGACTATGTACGAACGTATGGCCCATGAATTTGTATATACTACTCATGTACAAATATACTTTTTTTTTCCTTCATTGTTGTTGTTGTTGTCGAATATGAATGGAGGGCCTCATGAATATGATCGTAGAAGCACTAATTCCCTACCATTTTTCATATCTACATACATACATACATAATATGTAGAAAAAAGGTATGAAATTGCTAGAATATTTTATAAATAAATAAATCCATTCATTCATTCAAACATTGACTAAGGTAACAACGGCCTTTTAATAGTATGTATAAAAAACACTAAAATTTAAGGGAATTGATAATTCGTGAAAAAGTAAGTAAATAAAAAAAATTGAAAAAATATATTAACAAAATAAGAATCCTAAAATGATCATATCTATGTACAGAGTGACAGCCTCAAGTATCAGATGAGTCCTAAAAACAAACTTCCAATTTGCTCATTTTTTTTTGTCAACTATTATTTGTCAACTCTGAATATTTCGAATTACTTTGTGCGTTCCAATTTCCTGCTTCGAACGTTGATTCCTTGGACTCAAATTGTCTCTTCCATAAAAATTGTCACTATTCCAGAGTTGAAACAAATATTAATTGACAAAATATGTAAATATATACAAGAGTTGACTCCTGGTCTGACGGTCACTTGCTCTAAGCGGTCATATCCAGTTACCACGTATGAAATGTAATAATACACTGTATTAAGCGTGCCGTTGCATTCCTCACCGACCAAGGGAATAATAATTCTACTGTTGAAGGAAAAATAAGCCAAAATTTTGAGAGAATTAACCCATTGGGCTTCTATAATTAATTATTATCCACTGCTTTTGGCTGGCTTTTTTGGACGGTTTGGGGATACTAAAATAATTATATTTGAAGTGATTTAAATAATAGATTTGATGCTTCAAAAGTGTATTTATGAATTTGTCAAAATCCACGTCTTCTCAATATGTTCTGGTCTTGACCAGTGAAACTGATACATAACAAAATGAATAATAATTTTCAATATCATTAATACAAAGAATCTGAAATTTCTGTTTGTTCAAACTGATTAGCCATGTAAATATGTGTCTTCTGTGATTCTAATTTAATAATAATAGTATTTAGCATGTTAATATTTCTTGCATCGATTACAAACTGTTTAAATGTTGATAAGGCATTCTATTTTATAGAACGGTCTAAAGACATAAGCTTTCAGACCTCCATGAAGCTTGATAGATGCCACCATATTCTGAATCTCTTGAAAAATACTCAAATTAATTTTCTTTCATGATAAGAAATTTGACATCCAGTAGTGTTTAAACATTCAAAATGATCAAGTGTTGAGTAAGAATGGGCCTATGAAGGGTAAAAGAGTGAATATTCGACAAAATCTACGTTTTGTGATGATTTGGACAGCAATTACAGCCATTGGAAGATAACCACTCATTTTTACACGAAGGAGGATTATAACTTTAGTTCAACAGACACTTTTTTCCTTGTTTTCCATATTTACCTAACCATTTTTGATACTCCTACTTCAGATTGGCTGCTAATGAAATTCTTGCCCTTCTGGAGGAAATATCCGATGAAGAAAATATAGAAATTAATTTCGAAGTGGAGCTTTAACTGACATGGAGAATTCGGAGAATTCAGACAATTAGGGCTGTGATACTAGTATTTTCCAGTCTAGAGCCTAAACTTGGACGACGAAAAATTTCTTTTATAATTACTTAAGCATCCTTCTGCTATTCCAAAAACTATCTAAAAGGAATGTATTGGAGATATGTGATTAGAAAAATGGCTCAAGAGCTGTCCTCTTTATATCAGCAAAAAAATAGATACAAAACCACGTATTCATTTATGTACATCCACGTACAAATTTAACTTTTTCTGAAGGGTACAAAATTGTTCACGATCCGTCTTGTATAAAAATATGAAATGAAGTACTCATCAGACCATATTCTCTGAGTGACCGGGATTATAACTTATTATCAAGAGAATAATTAATTATTCTATTTCAAGCGCAGAGTTTCTGATGTTTAATATTTAACAATCAGTAAACGCTATAAAAAAAGTGACCGTCAAAGCAAGTTCATCTGTATTGGTATGCATTATTTTGGGTGACTGTGCTGGCCGAGGACTACAGGGGCATGCTGAATACGGTGCATTAATAAATTTCTTATGTGGGAACTGGATGTGGCCGCTTAGTGCAGTGATCCACTTAAAGCAAGTGACCGTCAAATTGGGTTTGACTGTTGACTGCATTTTGTCAATAAATATTTGTTTCAACTCTGGAATAGTGTCAACACTATACTGTTATTACAAATAGCTTATTAGTACACTTAACTATGTATATTCCTTTAGTCAAATATAAGTGAGTGACTTGAAGAATCATTTATATGTGCGAAATATGTATAAGCACTAAGTATTACCATTCCATCTACCTATCTCTTAATGCATTTATAATAAAACGTATGTAAATATACCTTTATCTACTGTCAAGGATTAGAATAAAATAATTATGTAACAACATACTTACATATATGTAAATATAAATAATTTAATCTTGGACTCTGAGAATATTTTTTATAATTTCTTTATCAGTACTTTTGGTCAACTTATGACTTATATGTAGTATATTTATTTACCCATGTTTATTCCAAAAAAAAAGAAGAAAATGATGTAATGAAGATGAGTCATCATCATCAATAATAATAATAATAATAAATTAGTTGATGAGACACGAACATTTCAAATTAACGAATTTTAACGAATAGTCAACGTAACTTGATCATATCAATTTCGTAGGTGTCAAAAAAGCAGATTTTGTGACCCTTAATTACATGTACCTTGGTGAGTTAAAAGTTCTGGGAATACAATTGAAATAATAATACCATAAAGGCCATTATTATGGCCTTGGATTACATAGGTATATAGCTATATAGCCATATTATTTGCGTATTTAAAATCAATCAAAAGAGGTCACAAGACTTTGAGATAATTTGTAATTAACAACCCTGTTACCTCAAGTTTAATTAATTCTTGTGTCCTCAGTCTGATGGAAATTGACGGATTTTTCCATATTTTTCGCTTTAATTTATTAATAATGTGATTGCACTTGGATAATTGAGGTCTTCCTGCTCTTGGTTCATCGGAGAGGTCAGCATTGTCTTCAACCTGCTCGATAAATGATCGCTGAAGAGGCACAGTAATCCTTCATGATGTCTTTGACAAAAGTTCTGGAGCATAAGAAAATTGACATGGCTAGAGATGTAAAAAACAAAGTGATCTCCCTGCGAGAGTTTTTCATTCCAAAATTGTCTCAGTTGACAAACTGTATTATGTTTTTATTTTTTTTAAGAATGCTGTCATCATTTCTTCCTTAATTTTTGTAGTGGACATAGTAGTATCTATTGAACGGATAGGTTTTGAACTTATAAAAAACGTTCAAAAAGCCTACATCATGTCATTTCGAATGAAAAGAAAACAGGGGTTTTAAAAGGGATATAATGACTGTTTTCGTAGGGATATGTTCAAATGGATTAAATAAATAAAATTACAGAGTTACCACTTGTTTTATAAAGACATCTCAGGCGTGTTTTTTATGCTCGCAGGGAAAGCTTTTTATTCACATCTCTGGCCATAACACGTCTTTATGTTCTAATAACACAGTTCAACAAATTTGAACTTTCAAAAGTCCTGAGGGGTATAAGTATAGTAATAAAAGTACTCAGATTTCAAATCTGTGAATATATTTTTTTCACGAGTTCGACGGTTTTCGAGAAATCGGACTCTACTTTTGTAGCTAATTTGGCCCCTTTTGCAACTTCAACTTAAAAAATAATGATCTCCTAGTGAGTTTAATACAGATTCATTTTCCAGTCTTTGTTTTGACCTAAAAGGACTCATAAGGGTATAGACGGCGGGAGTAGACCCAAAAGTCCTTTGTACTTAAATAACTCTCCTTGAATATAACACAAAATGGATTAATAAGGAATGCATACAAGAGCAAAGACCCACACCTTTCAAACGAGATGTCAAGCGCCCGATAAGAGTCCTTAACTTTGCAGAAATCGTTCATCTAAATTTTCATTCAATTTCGAGCAAAAAATGCGTTAGAAATCAATGACACACGGTAGAGCTAATATAAAACAACTTGAATAGAGTGAAGTAGTAGCGTGCAGAGGGATTTCAGTTTATTTCGTAATCAGTCTGCAACTACTTTAGTAGCTCTACCGTGAGTCCTTGACTTTTCAAACAAATTTTTACTCGAAGTTGAATGCAAATTTACACATTTAAATGTATAGATTTTTTTTCTAATTTAGTTGCAATTGTAATGATTTGAAATTTAAGAGGGGGGAGCCTCTAAGGGGGGCCTAAGACAACAAACAATAAATAGATCCATAGATTGTATTCATTGTGAATTTTACCCACTTTTTTTTTTTTTTTTTGCAAAAATAAAGTCCCATAATTAACAACTTCCATCTTGAATTATGTTGTTACACACTCAATTAAAGATTCAACTCCTCTCCCTCCTTCCTACTTAATTGATTGTCACTTATTCCAATTTTTTTTTTTTTTTTTTTTTTCAATGATGGTGATTGAATTATTTATGCTTTAGATTCTATCTGCTCCTACATGAAATCTATAGTTAGTGCTGTCATTCCACAATTACTCACGTTACTGCAACTACTACGGCTCTAAGAGAGAAAAAAAAACGTCTTTGACCTGTCAATTCTCTTTCCTACACACAAAATCGAGTTTGATTAAGTGTACATATGTGTGAGTGAATGAGTGAGTGAGTATCTTGAGAATATGTATGAATTAATTTATACCTCTTTTGATTTAATTTATATTTAATTTATTTGACAAAAGATATTTCGATTTTTTTTTCATGATACCTTTTCACGTTCCTCATATATATATATTCACATTTATACGGAAAAAAAAAAAGAATCTCGTCAAAGAGATTGTAATTTAACCTTAATTCATCCATTTATGGACCTAAGTAACATATGTATATATATATATATATATATATAAACAAAACAAGCTCCTTCTTGATTCCATGATCCGGATGAGGAGGTTGATTTTCAAATTCCTACGAGTAACTCAGATTCTTATCTTCATCCACCATCATTGGATGTCCTTTTTATTTCTTCGAATGAATGATTTTTTTTTTGTAAGAACAAAAAAAAAATGATCTAAACAGGATTTAGCAAAAAGAGTTGCATCATGTCTACCCATCACGGCCTATGGTTACCATGCTTGTATCTACATTATTATGTCCCTATCCTGTGATAAAATGTCTTCTCTTTGGTATGTTGATGACGTAATATTTTAGCAAAAAAAAAATATTCTTTTTATAAACATGAGGTCTTTTTAACAAGAAAAATATATAATTATGATATTGTTTGACAGCTAATAAAATTAATTTTTTGATTGGAGTTTAAAATTCCTTCTTATGTTAAAATATACTGACATACTTTCCTAAAATTGTATCGTTCCTTTAAAAAAACCATATTTATCCCACTCTGTAAACACATGGTTTAAATTTCTCATTCTGGTAAATACCACAAAATGCTTTAAATTTCATCAAAATACATAATTGTATATTTAAGGTCAACCTTGAGGTCAAGTTCAGCCTTTTTTATTATTACTATTATTTATAAAGCTTACATTATAAATTATAAGTATATAGATTTCTTTTCATATCAAATTGTATATTTTCGTCTATGTACATACATGGACTGTATCTATGTTAGCATGGGCCAAAAAAAAAAAAATAAAAAAAATAAGGGGCAGTCAATGTCATTTCTGATCCATATCTAAAATGCAAAGCTTTTTCTACTCATGATGGATGGGATAGGTAACTGCTATCTTGGGCGACGTTGAGTAACATCCGTGTACTCAGCGAATGGTTTGTGTAGCAAAAATGATTTGCAGATGATCTCTTATTAATAAATTAGATGGCAGTGATCAAAGCGGACGGTCACAAGTGATGCTGTTAGGTTTTTTTTTTTGTTTTTTTTTAAAGAATGACTCAATTAAGACAATTTGCACCTTATTCCATCATTGTCCAAATTGTCATTTGGTGCCCAAAACATTGGAAATTTAACAGTCTTTTAATCTGAGTAGCAGCTGAAACTTTGTGATCTCTACGTAAAATGACTCTGGGCCCCATAGTTTTGTTTATTTTGACAATGTTTCTGGTAATTAAGGCCCCTAATCCTTAGGGGATCTGTAGCTTTGTATCCCTTGCTGAGTCTCTCTTGCATCACTGAATCTGAGTCACATATGCATTCAAGTGGAGTAAGTGTGATATTGTAAAAAAAAAAGTGCACTGTTTCCGATCAAAGGATCACTCAGAAGTATAAAACTTGACTTAATATCTTCAATTCTCCTCAGTTCATTCCTGCCCTAACTGCACAATTTCCCATATTTTCTGTACCCTCTAAATTTGTTGTTTTTCAACAGATTACATACATATACTGGACGTCAAACCCCATACTACATATAATTTATGATTAGGAATGTAAATAATATGCAAATATAATAACAAAGTGCAGTTGGCACTTTTAACAGTACTTTTTGTTTTCCAAAGCTGTTATCATTTTTCCTTTATTACTGAGGGGAGAGCATCTACTTGATTGTACAGATATCACATGAAGGAATACATGCATTAAGGTTAATAAAGCAAATAAAATATAAGCAAAAAGGGTGAGGTCCTCGTATAATTTATTATTAGTTAAAAATATATAATTTCCTGACATTAATTTCAGTTAATTTTCTGCCTCTCATCTATGATATTATTTATTGTTGTATATATAATGGAGAATAGCAGCTTGGTGCTCAGTAAAACGACATGACAGCTCAAGCTGCTTCCCTCTAAACATTCATCAAATTGTCAGAGTTACCAGGTTGATTTTCTCTTTCTTTTTTTTATTACAAGCCCGATTTGCATATTATTTACATTCCTATTTATCAACTTAGAACACACATTATCACATTAAAAGTGTATGTGACATGTTGGGACGTATGTACATATGGTCATTCACGAACTGAAATGTGCAACATACATATGGAGAGCCCATTTGATGTATGGTCATTTGATGAATATTCATGTGTGTGACACGTAATCATCAGCCACTCAATTCATTCCTTACTCATTTAAAAAAAAAAAAAAAAAACTCATTTCAAACCCATGTATGGTCTCCATTACTAATCACTAATTATGACTCAATAATAATAATAATAATAATAATTTAATTTGCTCTCTTAAAAAAAAAAAAAAAAAACTATACTTGAATTTTCCGACGACTCCTACATGAGTTGAATATGAATGAATATTATATTAATATATAATTATATTGAGAGGTAGAGGGAGAAGTCTTATAGGAGTATTATTACTTTTTATGCTGAATTGATAATAGTAGGCCGTTATTGATTTTAATCATTCAATAAAAAAGGTTAATGCGAAATACGTTCGTACAAGTAACGTACTCAAAGAATATTTCAATTCCTATAATAAATATATATATAAAAAAAAAAATAAGCCATGAAATCATTGTTTAATGCATGATAAAATTTTGGAAAAAAAAATAGTTCATATTGATACTTAAAATATTAAAGCACCTCTCTATATTTATCGTTTTGCATATACTAAGTAGCGAACAATATGATTTTTTTTAAATAGGTGATACCCAATCTTTGGAAGAAAGGAAAAAAAAACTAACTACCGATGAATCGGTCAATTTTCTTCTTCTAATTTTGATTTTGAGGTGAAATGATACTTTTTTACAGAACCTTTTATACCTTTTCAAGTTCAATATGGGAATAAGCAAGTTCAATATAGGAATAAGCAAGTTCAATAAGGGAATAAATAATTAAAAAACAATATTCAGGAAATTTAACGTAATAATAAATTTTGTAGTTAATGAAAATTAAAAAATTGGATTATTGAGGAAAGGACAGTAAGGCCCAAATGTTAAAATTTGTGAATGTAAATATCCTCTTCATTCAAAACATATTCAATGCTGGAGTGGGTCGAAGCATACTCAATTACAAGGTCTACTGGCCCTCCATATATATATGTACATCCTTTGCTCTTCTTAAGCATTCATGCACCTAAACCATTGCTGGTTCCTTTATTGAAACTTCCTCGTTTCATCTCATGATGATGAACAAGCCCCAAGGCTTGACCAAAACATCCAATAACATGAGCATTGATCCCTCTAGAGGCTGTTGCAAATGTAGAGTATATGCTTTCAGGTGGTGAACGACCCATTGATCTTGAAATATGGAAATTAAAGCTAGTCTCGTCGATAAATAAGGTAGGTAAATTTTGAGACTGATAGGAAAGTTAACAAAACCTATACATTTATTCCCATATTGAACTTGTTTATTCCCATAATGAACTTGAAAAGGTATAGATCCTATACATCAGGCTCAAGGAGAGGTTTGCAGTAAATAAATTAGGAATCTTAGTAATATTCGGTTATAAAAAGACTCTTACAAGATGATGTTTGTTATATTTAAAACTAGAGTACTTTAATTTGACAAAATTATATTATATTTATATAAATCTTTTATAAGGGAAATTCATTTTGCTCCGCCTTTTGTTCTGTTCTTCCTTCATCCTTGCTGTCTTGTAGGTTCCCCCCTCTTGTGGTTTATAGCCTCATATCTACCATACATTATACATATACATATATGACTCCATATCAGCAGACAAATAAAGTCATTCAGCAATGATAATATGTAATTACTGCATCGACAAGGCTTATCATTAAATTCCATTATCTCCTTTGTTATTGTATTGTTTGTACGTATCAGAGGATATAGACATGGCTGCCACTTTTCCGACGGCCTTTCCTCCTTCTTTCTATATCCAAAAGGAAGAAGCCTTCATCATTCACCTCAAAAATTAAATGGGTGGATCTTTTATTTTCCTCTCTCTCTCTCTGTCCTCTTATCAATCAGAGCCAAAAGGCAAGAATCTAAACACATATGTACATACATATATAAGTAATATTTTTTTTTCTTTCTCATAGCCTACTACCATTTGGAATATACATACGCACATATTTTAATTAACAGAGATGAATATTATTATTATTATTATTATTACCACACAGAATCAAATGTGGAGAGTGAAAATCTGTATTTGAAATTACGCCTTCATATATATATATATATATATATATCTATAAAGGTTGCTTGAGGGCATCAGAGAGTGAAATTAAATTAGATTCCATTTGGACGTGCACTATTATTCTACATATATGGATACATAAGTAAGTAACTTTTGTACAATCATCATTGAATAACATTCAAATTAGAAGGAATTATGTTTGTATGTATATCCAGTAAGTGATGAAGCAAAAAAAAAAAAAAACAGATTCAAAGATCTTTATGTACAGGTAATAATAATAATAATAATCATAGTAATTGAATGATATAAAATAAATACATATATGCCTTTGAAAAGAAGAAAATCAGAGGAGTAGACTTCTCTCAGAATGATCTCCTATTTTGAGTCTGCACACAAAATGTATTTATTTTTAAATGTCTACATAAGCCTCTGTGGGCATTTAAATTCTACTTACATACTTTGCTTGGTAAGTGATGATAATAAAGAGTTAATCAAAGGAGGAGGAGGTGGGGGGGGGGGGATTGAAAGTTCCTTTGACTCAACGGAGGAGATCTTTTAATATATATATATATATATACGCCCCCAGATGAACCATCAAATTTGGATAAATGTGTGACCAAAAAAAAAAAAAAAAAACGAATAAAATGCTCATCCATAAATTGGTCATAACATACCTATATATTTAGGACTTTACAAAGGCTGAGAGACGGTAGAAAGAGAGAGAGAGAGAGAGGGAAATAATAATTAATTTCTTGTCAAAGTTATGAGAAACTCAATTTAAAAAAAATATATTATATAAATGTTATATTATTAATCCTACGCAACGAGTTTAATAGCGCTCAAATTTTTGAGAGGACTCTATCCTTTTTTGAGTCATAGTGGCTTTGTCCAAAAATGGCGGACTCCTTCCTTCTTTGGTGGTCGATTCGTGAAGGGGTCCTCAAAATAGGATATATATGTTTTTTTTCCCTTCCTTTTTATATTTCATTAAATTCTTGCAAGAGGTTTATATATATATATATATATATATATTATATCCATAGTTGACGTCGTCTATCAAATAAATTCTGGTTTTGCAAATTTATTGTGTATGTGTATTATTATTATACTTTTTTTGTGACCTTCCCCCCCCTCCTCCCCTATAGTTAGGACGATACCTTGTAAAAACTAGACATTACTTACCTACTCCTCATAAATGATGTCCCCAATAGATTGTGCAAAATTAACCGAAATAAATTGTCAATTAATGAAATCTTGATTTCCCTTTATTTACTTCTAACAAGAGATTGTTTTATTGTCAAGTATATATGTAGTTCTCTCATTTCCACAGAGTTGATAATTAACTTAATATGATAACTTACTAGAGCTAAAGGTAGAATGCAAATTGATGCTGTGTGAGCTCGCTCTCTTTTCTTGTTGAGGGATAGCTCAAGTGTATTAATTTTGAAATAATATATTGATTGATTCATTGGAGTGGTTTAAATGTATGGCATAAAAAGATGAAAATGTGAGACTAAAAAGACTTTAGATCCACAGACCGATTGCTACCTATATATTCATCAGCTCACCAACTGTACAAATATGTTATAGTAAGAATTAATCATGACTATTCATTTATTTGTTTTTTTGGTCAATAACACATTTTGTATAAGAATTTATGTAACTTGAAAAATTGGGACATCTTAAAAATATCCTAGGTCCACAAATTTGAAATGTCAAAAATCCTAAGGTGTATAAGTATATATAATAAAAGTTATTCCGTTTTGTACACTCATTTCAAATCTATAATTTTCTTTCGAGAGTCTGACGGTTTTCGAGAAATCGGACCCTACTAATTTGGCCTCTTTTCCAACTTCAACACTCAATTTAAGCCTAAAAGGATATACATTCTGTGTATCCAGTCCTTGTTTTGACTTAAAGGAACTCCTGGGGGCGTAGGAGGCGGAAGTAGGCCGCAAAGTTGGCCTACATGGTTGTACTTAAATATACAATGAGATACTAAAAAGCCACCTATGCTTCCAGGAGTCCCTTTAGGTAAAAAAAAAAACAAAGACAAGAAATTGGAATTTGCATTAAATACACTAGCGGATCATCATTTCTCTAGTCTTAAATTGAAGTTGAAGTTGGAAAATGAATCAAATTAGCTCAAAAGGTGGATCCAATTTCTCGAAAACCATGAGGCTCTCGAAAAAAATAAAAATAATACAGATTATTAATCAGTGAGCAAAGCTGAATAACTTTAATTATACTTATACCCCTTATGGTTTTTGACTGTTGAGCAGTGTAATTGTTATTTTTTTTTTTTTGGAGATTTGAATTGCTTGATCATTTTGAAGCTAGGCTCAATAAAAAGCCCTAGCATTGGGGAATAGGAAACAAAGTGTTTGATGATTTTTTTATTTTTTTTGGGGGGGCCATTTCATGTAGAAAAATATACACAAATTTTAATGCTCTCTACTCACTTATAAACCATATTTACTATCAAAAGGAGAGATTAAACTCAATATCCCATCTACGATTAACAGCCATATTGAATGATTCAATTCTCCAAGAACCATAGGCATATTTTCTACATATTGTACCTTCCATCTCTTTTTTTTTTTTTTTTTTTTTTTTTAAAAACCAATTTGAGTACTTCCAAATACAGACATCATTAATTTTTTTTATTTTTATTTTTCGTATTCTTTACCATTTTCTCTCTATTTCAACTCCAAGCAAGCAAGCAGCACCTGTTGGTGCTAGTATCTATAGGCTCATATCTACTATCTCCTTCTCTCTCTGCCTCCCTCCTTACTCTCAAGGATGATGGTGGCGGTGATGATGATGAGTATTATTCTAATATGTATGTATGTAGTTGTGATTATATCCTTGTGGGAGTCGACGCAGCACCATCACCTCCCACTTAATTGAATTGAATTATATGGTAATTTAAGGCAACGCTAACTTGGGAGCTACGATGTTTACCTACCCAAGTTCGATGTTGTTGTTGTTGTTGTTGTTAGTTGGTTGTATTTGGAATTGTTTATTTGTTGATATTAGTTATTTTTCTGTTCAAGTGATTTTTTTTTTTTTTTTGCTCTCACGCCCTTTGTGCCCCAAAATGGATGGTGTTTAATTAAATAAACACACCAGTCATATATGTATTAGCAAAGAAAATATATATGTAATTTCTTTGAAATCTATTAGAAAAACCGCCAGCATTCAAAAGAGTAGTCAAAAGAGCGGAAATGACGTCAATTTGACACAAATATTATATATATTATTTTTTTTTCTTCATAATTTATATGTTTGACAAATTTATTATCATTTATTATTATTATTACAACAATAAAATAATGATGTTTTAATAAATTAAATTAGATTGACCCGTAAATAATGGGTTTTTTATCCTATTGGATAGAATCAAATACATAGATAAATATATATATATATATGTACATAATTTATGTCTTTTCCTATGCATAAAGTGCACAAGGGCTCTGCCCATTTGGACCACTTGGGAGGAGAGTCGACAACAATGGATGTACCTACATAATACAGTCTGTCAGCCTACTATAACAATAATAATAATAATTAATCCTTATCAAATAAACTATTTTCTTTAAAAAAAAAATTAAGATGAGGAGAAGAAAAGAAAAAGAAAAGAGGATCGTTTAAATGGTCTATAAATGTCGCTCTGGTATTCATGGTACCGTTTGTATCATTAAAAACTGATGTTGTGACATTCCTAAATATGTATATATGTACATATATATATACATATAACTATACACTAAAGCCACCTTATCTGGTTTGTCTAAAGGGTCCTCACATAAAAAAAATAATAATGTCCATTGTGGAATTTTTTTTTTTTTTTTTTTAAAAGCACTAATTGAGTTATTATTGGCCATTATTTGAACATGATTTGAGTGAAATAAATTTGTACAACAACAACAACAAAAAAAAAACTACTTTGACAAAGAATTTGATTGAAACAAATTAAAGGAAAATAGCAAAAGAATTTGGCTCTCAAATTCCTCACGTTTTTCTTTCTTACTTTAAATATATTTACAAGACTCTGAATGGATTTATGAGTATATTAGGTTTTTTTATTTCCTTGACTTGTAGTCAAGTATTTGCCTAATAAAATGGCATATGATTCCTAATTTATATATATATATATATATATATCTATGATTAAAGACTCAAAAACTTATTAAAAAAAATGGACTTAAAATTACATTTGATATCTTACATTTTAAAAGATAAAAATTAGTGAGAGCTTTCATATTTTTAATTTAACTTTTATTCAAAGATTCACTTCCAATATATTTGAGTATGCTGATGATATGTAAATATGTGGAAAAAGTGGAAATACAGGCATGTTTTATTGTAGTTGTGTGTTCAGGGCCACCTAATCAGAGAACGAGGCTGGTTCCGTACTTTTTGTGTATCTTATTGAAAAATTTGAAATGAAAGTAAAATTTATAGCTCATTGGTGTGATCTTGTTCTCAACAATGAGGGCAAGACTACATTTTACTAATTTATGGGACTATTTATCAAAGGACTTGGACTCCATTCCGTACTTTGAAGATTTGAGACTCGAGATTTTACCATGTAGTCTTGAAATCATTTAACAAAAACAAAAACAAAAAAACAATTTATACATGGATTTTTATTTAGTGGATTCTCTCTCTACTGTGGTAAAGAATAATTAATACATAGTCCATATATTAAGCATTTCCTGCCTCTGGAAAAGCAGTAAAGCAGTACAATTTAATAAAGTTCAAATCGTCACCGTTTTCCGGCCATCAATTAAATAGCCCTAAAAAGAGTAGACGCTCAAAATGAGTTTGAAAACAAATTGGAGGACTCAAAGAGAGATCAGAACAAATACTTGAAGAACTCTTCATATTGGGGCTTTCTTCAACCTTTCTACTTATTTTTGGGAGATTTTTAGGAGCCCAGATCATGTGGGGGAAAAAAGTGCATACTTTTTGTAAGGAACATTTTATCAAATTACTCTGGATACGAGATCCATACTCCTAGTTGGGTTCACTAGCAAGACATGAAAAACACCTTTTTTTAATTAGTTATTGAGACAAGACTCATCTCGAAAAACCATTTCAATATACTAACTATTGTTTGTATACTTCAATCCATACTTAAAAAGAAGAAAAAAAGAGGGTAACAGCTCTCAGTAGGAATCATTTTTAATTTTCATTAATTAAAAAAAAAATAATATTTATAGAACCAACATATGAGAGAGTCCATGTTGATATACATACATCAAATGATGAAATATACTCTATATATGGCATGGAATTCTAATTATGGATTGTATATACATACTTATGAAGAGGATCGGAACGCTGTTCGCCCCTCCAAGTTTTTAAAAAAATAATAAAACACGCAATATTGATGTTTACTCATTATATTTAGAAAGCCTCTCATTAGCGGCTAATTGAATTCTCTCGAAATCCATGAATTTGAACTTTTGCACTCTTTGCCTTTTATTGGTAGATATATATTAGATTCTCATCCTTGCATGAACATAATCAAATCCTCCACTTTTATTTGTATTAATAAAACTTCAAGTATATATATATATATATATTTCGATTTGAGAATTATTTTTTTAACGAATTTCTTAAAATATTATTATTTTTAAGTTTTATCAGATAATAAGAATCAAGGAATCCAGATATCTTCTTCTTCTTATTATTATTATTATACTTTTATATACCTACAATCATAAATACATATTATTCGAAGAATCATGTCAAAAATAAAACGAAGCAATCAAGGTCATAATGTCTCCTTCCTCTATCAAATGAAATCAAAATTGCATTAACATATTTTTGCTTTTTTCTTAAAAAAAAATAACATTGTTATCCAATGTCTAGGTTTGTTTGTTTTTATATGAGGACTCTACATGACTGGGTTTTTTTGTAGGAAACTAACAAATATGTCTATACATAAATATATAAGGAAAAGATCTCAAACAAATTAATAGTAAAAACTTTTTTGCACAAATGAAGTGAATTGCCAAATAAAATGAGAAAGAAAAAAAAACAATAACAACAACACATAAATACATTTTTTTTTGTACAAATGGAATTAAAAGTTGATCAATTTTTTTGTATATTTTTTTTTTTTTCGTCAAATAAGCTCACTGTGCATTTTATTCTTTTAACAATGAACGAAGGCGTTTTACTATTTATGTACTAAATACTTACATATCTTCTTTCTTTTCTTTTTTTTACAAGTTGAGCATTTTCTGAACAATAAGCTCTGTTGTAAAAGACATCATCACTAAGGGCTCTTTTTTTTTCTTTTAATTTTGAAATATGCATTGAATTTCTTACATACATATAATAATAAGATTGAATTACTTAGCTCCAAAAGCCAGTGCAAATTATATATATACATATATATATATATATAGACATGTCAGAAGAGAAACTTTTATTCATAAATGACTACAAATATGACTAAAGGAGTCAAAACTAGGGCATGGATCTCTGGAAAGGTGACTTTTATTAACCCTGCAATTTTATGAAAGAACAAAATAAATATATAAATAAAAATTGTGTCAAAATAAGGCGTTTTTATGTATAAGAAAATACATTTATATATAATATATATTTTATCCAGTGTGTACGATTTATTGTTGAGCTTTACCCTTTTTTGTTTGTTTGTTTGTTTGTTTATTTTGTTTGTGTAGAGGAATGACAAAATTATTGAATTTTTGGCAGCCATAATCACAGTGCATGAATGCCAAATAAAGTCTTGAATAATAATGAGTAAGAAATAATGAACGAATCCAACCTTTTTTTTTTTTTTTTTTTTTTTTAGGGATGGAGGGGGGATATTTATGAAGCTCACATTTTTTTTTATGGAGTGACTCCCCTCCTGCATGCCAACCTTAGCTCCCATCCAAACATTCATTTAGACTATTATTACTTACAAATCTCCTCTTCAATTTCAATCAAGATAAAGCAATTCTCTCTCTCTCTCTCTTTCTCTCTGCACTCTAATTCAAAATGAAATAATAAAAGCCAGGAATAAGTAATTAATATCTTTCCCTAGAAAGAACCTAGGGCCCCCTGCAAAGACAGGAGGGCACACAACTGGAAGGGAACCATGAGCACTCAGGATAAATTGCCATCATTAACTCTTATTCTTTTGTGTATGAACCATCATTACTCAATATCCAAAGAGCCTTTATATATGTAGCTCCTACATATATAGCAGGGTTTGATTCATTCAGACCTCCCAAGCTACCTGTAATGAATAAGGGACGACGTCAAATCCCTAAACATTTATACTATGCAGCAAGTGAGTGTAATGAAGACATCACAGTATGTAGAAAGGGGAAATAAACTTACTGGGTAATTCTCAGCATATGTCGTCTAGTGATGTGAGTATTCAGATCCGTTCTTTTGAAGGTCCCACTCCCTTAGAGCATAGCCTTCATCTTCGTCTCAATCTCTTCAAGTACTGGACCTATGATCCTGGTATTGAGGGATGGTGTTTTGATAACCCCATCACAAGTTATAAACTTATATATTTTTTGCTCGAAGGCATTCAAAAAAGTAACGATATCTGATATTTTAAGGGTCCGTCTTGACATTTTTGGCACGCTACTAGCAAATTACAAACAAACAAAACAAGGCAACAACAAAAAGAGGCCTTTTGAAGGGTTCAAATTGACTACCTCTTGTATACCACCCTTATTTTAAAGCTATGGGCAAATAATTAGGTAATTATTATCGTCATGGTATTAATAAATAGATCTTAATTCACCAACAATCCACTTGTCTTGCTAATTTGATTTGAGAAAAGGACTAAAAATATCATATTTTTTAAGTCATTTGAAGCACCTTGAACACTGCTCAGACATCTTAGATTTTTGAAATTTAAAAGGTTTACTATGGTTTTTTGGTTTTTGGTCAAATTAATTCTATAAAATAATAATAACATCCATTGACCATAGATTTATAAAATAAAAAAAAAAAGAAATTCAAAAAGGTTACACACTCAAAAAAGGCCTTTTTTTATCTTTAAAGACCTATGAAAAAACATTACAGAAAGGGTCTAACATATTCAATATAGTATATTTTTTTTGTTTTCAATGCCTTCTAGCAAAAAAAAAAAAAAACCCAAAAAATATTGTGCAATCAAAAAGATATGACCCCCAAAAAGGGACTCTATGTACAAAGTTTTTTTCTTCCTTTAACTATGTATTTTGGAATAATGGCTCTCAAATCCTCATTGAGGAGTAGTGACTGTTGAACATATGTACGAGTATAATTGAAGATGAGAGGAATGATGTGCAACGCCCTCTTTAAGCCACTTATAGACACAGACAATTCACTTTAATTTTTATTTTATTTTTTCCCACTTTTTTTTTATCTCAATTTTACATCTGAAAAGAAGGTGTTTTATATATATATATATATATACATTATATTTGATTCTACCTTCAGGTTCATGGTAATAGACGTACATACATATAGAGAAAGAAAGAAAGAGGGAGGAAGTGTTGAAGCTAAAGGAAAAACCAACCAACTGGTATACAAACAAACAAACAGAAATTGAATAGAAGCAAAAAAAAAAAAAAGAATTGAAGCAGAAATTGAAGTACTTAGAGATGAAACAACTTTTTAAATAATAAACGAACATATTTGAGAGTTTTGATTAATATATGTATACATTACTCATAGTATGTACATAATATATCGTTAGCTGTTGAAAAATATCATCAGTTTGTTTTTCAACACACACCTTTTAAAAAAACGAAAAAAAATAAAATGTTACTCTACAGAAACACTTACAAAATTCCTTCCAATTTTCAATTATTATTATCATTGTTTTTTTGACACACACACAAAAAAAAAAAAAATTAAGAAAAAATTCCTTTTGTTTTCTTAAGTTTTTTTTTTTTTTTTCCTTATTGTTTTTCATCTTTTTTCAAGTCCCCTGTTCATAATAGAACAGAATATATATCTACATACATAGTTAATGAATCGTATGTCAATTAAGTTTCCTTTGCTTTTTTTTTCTCCTCCTTAGATCCCAAGTAAGTACTTACTACTCTTAGTAGTTCTTGGACTTCATAATAACTAATAAGAAAGAGACATATGTACTTATTTTTATTTAGAAGGAGCAAAAGTGTGGTGATGAGGCTGATGACTCAACAACGCGTGTCGTTGTGTCTTGCGTGATTACCTTTTTCTCCACATACTTTGTCTAATTTTAACTTGTTATTAATACATGACAATTAAAAAAAATCAATCACATTTTTAATTATTATTATTATTATTATTACTACTACTATTAAAAGAACGCGCCAATTAATGCTATCAAATCAATCATTTGACTAATGGGTCATATCTATAAATGAGGTATTGTTTCTGTATTCGTTAATTAATTATTTTCAAGCATACTCTATGTGAGCATATCATGTGCCTACATAAAGAAGCATGTCTACTTATAAGACACGAGGCATGATAGCAATTGAAATACCTAAATGATTGTGTATTAATCAATCTTTAATAATATATATATATATATATATATATATATATATATATATATATATATATATAGAAAACCTAGTGGGAAAATATGTACTAAATTTTTTAAATAAATGATTTAATTTTATGCCAATAGCTTTACAAATTTTAATTTGCTTTTTTTTCTTTTTTTTTCTTTTGCTCCATATACCTACCTCAGTCAGCCCAAATATCTATCTACATATTGAGTTGAAAAACTTGGACTCTGACGACAGAGCCTATAGATTTTTCAAATAGATAATAATATAACATCAAATAGCGTGGATCTCTCATAAAATAAAGTTGAACGGGAGGCACCATAAACATTATCTCAGAGGCCACAGATTTTTATTATGAGTATTGACACTTTTTTTTTCTTCTTCTTCTCTCTTTTACTTATTTTATATTTTTATCTCTATTTCTTCTGTGTCTCCCTGTTTCTTCGTTTTCCTAAGAAATGCCAAATAAGTTAGGAATAATAAAAATAAAGTAACGATAAGGGAAGATAACTTCATAATCTAATTATGAGTCTACCTATGTGAGGTGTGTGTGTGTGTGTGGGGAGGGGGACAAGGAATGACAACGGCTTCATGTTTCTAAGCGTCTTATTCATAAGTGACTGTATGTATCCTGGACTCCATTTGTTATATGCTATGTTATGTTCTAAATCCTTTTTATATAGTTACAAGAGGCAAAAAAAAAAATTCAAAATGATTTTGAATATGTTTATTTGATAGGTTCTTATATTGAGATCAGAAGAGAATAAGGAATTCAAGTCTTAAAATCAACCTCTGGCTAAGTCATTTTTTTTTAAGCTACACGCAATTTAACTCATTGACCCATGAGGCACCATAGTACCACAAATGGAAGGGCAGATTGCCCCATCTGAAGACTTTTACTAGATAAATTAACCGTACGTAACCAGAAAGCCAAAAAAAATTCTTTTTGGACAAAAACATTTGCATATTTTTTGCAGTCGACTTCTGCTAAATGCAGTGTTGGACACATTACTTGGATAAAGTAATGGATTACTCGTTACTAGTCACTTTGCTCAACAGCAAAAGTAAATTATTACTCGTAAAAGTAACGTTACTTTTGAATAAATGTAATATATTCACGAATATTATTATTTTTTTGACTAAATATTAAACAAAATCGAACCAACGAATATATATTCTAGCCTCTCATAACTAATTTAACATATGCTAAATTAAGGGAGGCAAAAATAAGTGATTAAACACATCGAATTATGAATGTTAAAGAAGTTTTTTTAATAACAAATAATCAAATAAGTGCATTTTGTTATTCAGAAAATAAAGTAACGACGTTTCTCCATATTTATTTCGAAATTTCACTCTAATATTGTATCTATATATATATATATATATATATATATATATATATATATATAAGGTTGTCAAATATCTCCCTTCCACCTTTTTGTCTATTGAATTTTGAGGCTATGTACAAAGCGCTACAGAGCTCGTATCTGGCAATATTTAACATTATTTAAAAGGTCTTGATATAATCTACAAAATGACGCTAGTCATGACTAGTTTGGATATTGTGGTCAACAGATATAGACGTGTATACATGGAGTTCACTAACGCCGAAATTCGCTCTATTTTAAAGTTTTCCTTCGTTAAAGGCAAATCCGCAAGAGAAACTTTCCGTGAAATTAATGGTGTTTTGGGGGATGAATCTCTATCACTTCGAACCGCGGAGGAATGGTTTCGACGATTCAGAGCCGGTGAAAACGACAGCATGGATAAGCCATATCCATGGCTCCCATATGGCCAGACGCTTAATTCTACCATCTAGTGCGAACAACTGGACCGCTTGAAGTAGGCAATCGACCAGAAGCGTTCAGAATTGGCCAACAGGAAGGGTGTAGTGTACCACCAGGACAACACCAGACCACACACTTCGTTGATGACTCGGCAGAAGCTACAGGAGCTCGTATGGGAGGCTTTATCGCATTCACCATATAGCCCAGGCATAGCACCAAGTGATTACCACCTGTTCCTGTCCATGGCTGTCCGAGTTCTTTGGAAATAAGGAGGGGGTATTATGAAGTTACCGTCTAGATGGAAACAGATTATCGAACAAAACGGCGCATATTTGAACTAAATCCGATCCCTGTAACACTTTTTTTATAAAGCATTGAATACAGAGCAAAAAAGCGGAAGGGAGATATTTGACAACCTATTATATATATGCCTTGTTTTCGACTCAATTATGAACAAATGGCCAATGATAGTTCTGTAGTTATTTATCATATATATATATATTTTCGTCAATCTAGGAATGGATTTTGACG
The DNA here is from genome assembly GCA_963680855.1 of Lepeophtheirus nordmannii. Classification (NCBI taxonomy): domain Eukaryota; kingdom Metazoa; phylum Arthropoda; class Copepoda; order Siphonostomatoida; family Caligidae; genus Lepeophtheirus; species Lepeophtheirus nordmannii. Next base: position 3,051,620 of record OY804520.1, on the reverse strand, counting down.
TCATATACTATTTATTTTCTTTCTTTAAAAGAGCATGTACATGATTTTTATACATAACTACTCTGTAACAAGCATATTTTCTCTTCCTTTGTAAATTGACCCACAAAGAGTTATTATGAGCCAATGAGGTGAAGGGAAAATAGCACAGGGAATAATTCATTCATTGTAATATACATAGTAATTGTATCTAAATATATATATATATATTCATAGATAGATAGTAGATATGAACAATCAACCCTTGGGAAGAAGTTAACAGTAGTATATATGTACATACATATTTATGTAACCCAGTAAATTAATTGGCTTGAAGCTAAAGAAAAATGTGTATATGTATATGAATATTAGACCAGGGACGGTACGCGGTTCGGTACGGTATAAAAGTACATAAAGTACATAAAACTTATTCCTAAATATACTTAACTTTTCCGTAAAAACAAGGGTTGATATAAAATATATACGGGTTATATATATAATACTACTATTATTCATGAATTTATAAACTTTTCTGGCAAAAAAATTTATCTAAATTATTCCTTCACCATACCACTTGACTTTCGTCAACTGGAACGCATTTTATTACTTTTGTAAGTCATTATCTCTTTTTATAAATCTTTTGGATAATGTTTTATTTCTTTTGACTCATATTTGAGAGGGTATCACCGAATATTTTCCCCATTTTTTGACGTCTGTTTCCATTAATGTTGAACACTTTGGAGATTTTTGATCCCCAATAACGCTTGAGCAGATCTTAAGTACTATTTCATCGGGTTAGGATATCGTGAGTTAATTTGTACTGAGGTAGAATGAATAACTTTTGTTTATTTTTTGAAAATTTGACTGAACACAGTTATAATACTTTTTAGTTTGCCAAGGAGTCGTGAAACATTATTTAGAGAATTTAAAGCCTTAGAAAAGAGATATTATGTGTGCGGAAAATAGCTAAACTCTGAGCCTAATCTAGCTGTACATATATTCGATAGTATTGACAATATTTTGACATTGTCAATGGTAGTGTAAGATTTTGTAAAAAAAAAAAAGTTATAGTCAAAATTTTATAATATCAAAATAACGTATCGAGAGTAAAAACGTACCGAACTGTAAGAGTCGTACAGTACCGAAATTGCAGTACAACCCTGTACCGTACCAGTGCTAATATATAAATATATATATATATACTACTATGGGCAAAAAATACCGGGAATCAAAATATCTTGAACTAATCATCAAAATTCATTTCATCCCCTTTAAAAGAAGTCCTCTCCTCCCAATGCAATGCACTTGTGCCAACATCTTTTTCTAATTTTCAAGGCAGTTACAACATTTATATTCAATCAACAATTACAAAACGATAACTACTGAGTATTTAGATATGCCATTAAAATTAAAATCAGATGGTCAGTTCCTAGAGACTTGGGCTCTGTATCTCAAAAAAAAAAACAATAGCAGTGTCTCAAAAGTTTTGTCAGGAGTATTCCTTTAAACTTTTTTGGTTGTCAACATCATTTCTCTAAATTCCGTTTCTGTCATCATCTTTCAGTCATTTAAAACAAAAAAAACCCGAAGAACTCGATCCTATCTGTTCACAAAAGGACAACGTGATTCTCAAACACTCAAGAGTATTTTAAAATATATAATTTTGCAGAGATGTGAGTAGTAAGAGAGGTGTCAACCTAAAGTCACAAAAATTGTATCCCTATCGAAATCCCCAAGAAATTATGTAAATTCAAATTTCCTGGTATTTTTTTCTTCTCATGGTATATACAAATTATAGTCATATATATATAAGTATGTACATAGAGAGAAAAGAAAGAAGAAGAAAAAAAAATATTGCACAAGATACAGGGTGGACCTTGTGTTTTTGTTATGTAATTTTACTAAAGAAGTTGAATTGTGGTGGGGAGGGGACTCTGCAATCTAAGACCATGTCTGTTACCTGCATTTTGACAGCATATATATATATATATATATACATATGTATGTATATGCGCCTTCATGCCTTCGTCCTCTTCTTCTTCTTCTTCTCAACAGGGGCTCGAATATGCAGAAAAATATTCATAGTTTATTATTATATAAATGGCACCAAGTCCCATCCATTATCATCACTCCGCCGTCATTTTCTTTCCTTCCTTCCTACCCTCCCTGCCACCCCATACGCTGCTCTAATTACATAATATGTACATTTGATCAAAATTCTATTGCATACACTCAATGTAGACCGGATGAATGAATTATATACATAGATACATACAATCATACTTAGAGCTACTTATTATGCCTTGAAATATCTATTTATCTATCTATGTACAAACAACATTCATAGCAATTGAAAAAAAACAAAAAAAAATGAATAATAGAATTTATTACTTCTCTTGACTCTCTCTCACAGTTTTATGCAGAATAAAACTTCCTCATCAATTTATTCTATTCCAATTAGGGGGCTAAATGTTTATTTGTTGTATTTACATAGTTTTTCTGCTGTTTGTTTTTTATGTTGTTGTTTTTTTCTATTCAATAAAGCCTATCAAAAAAAAGAAAAGAAGAAGTTATTTGAATTGATGGAATTGAGAGAAAGGTTTTTTATTAATTGAACACTTTTTCAAGGGGTTTATGGTTTTTAAACTATACATATATATGATAATAATATAATCAATTTAATTTTAGTGGGTAAATAAGAGTTGGTATATATATAAAAACCACTATATGACTACCAGGATACATATATTACACATTTAAAAAGAAATACCAAAGACATATCTGTCTGTAGAAGTTTTCAATGCCACAGACTGGACCTTAATCAATGATTCTTTCAATTGTTGAAATTATTAGTAGATGTTTGGTTTTTGTTCGGAAGGGCTGACCATGGGTCATTTCCTTTAGAAAATGTGATGATATTCTACTCCAGGATGATTTGGTTAATTTTTACTATCACTTATACAAAAATATATACATTTTTGTCATCTATTGGCAAAATACAAACAGGGTTCGTGTCGAGTGAGTCAATCGTTTTTCTTTTTCATGGGTAGGTTCTCCTTTTACCCGTCTGCCCGGGAATATTTTTATAAATTCATAAAACTTTTCAAAAACAGTTAAATTAGACCAAAATCGAAATTTGTTAAAAAAACAAAATGAAGTAAAATTTATAAATATTTTATTTTATTAAATTTATTCTTGTCAAAATATTAAAAAACGCGTTCTCTCTTCTAATGAAAATCCAAATGTGATTACTCTCGTAACGAGTCTATTTATTGTCTATTGCCACTTTTTAAGCTTTAGTAAAATAACCTAAAATATTCAACAAATCCTTTTTTTTATTATTCACTCATAAACTCCTACTTTTTTCAACACTTTTTTTTGAGTCTGAATGACTTTATAATATGTTATCCATTAAATCAACTTCTAAAATCTAATACACACACGTACAAAGAGAAATTTATGTACGCACAGAGAGGGAAATTTGTACTACTTCAATTAATGTCTTAGAGGACATTAAAAAAACAAAAAAAACAGTGTCTTGACTAAGGAGGATCGACCTGATTCCTTGAAAAATAGTGTTCGTGTTAAAATATATTATTTATTCCCTCTCATTCTAACTTTTCATTCAAAAGTTCTCACATTCACTTAGTAGTGAAACTTTTTTTTTTCATAAATGTATGTACATATTTATATTTTGAAGAAATGAATGAACATATTTACTACTTAAATATGCGTCGTGATTCCTTCCATGCTCACCCAAAGTTTAATGCCAGTGAGGGATGTTTAAAAGGCACGAGAGGCCTAGCTTAACTTAGTTTAAATTACTTTAAACTTCATTAGAAAAAGCAAAAATGAAAAAAATGAAAAAAAAAAAAAGATTCTTTAATTACAAAATGTCATGCTCCCAATAAAAATAAAAAAAAACAGATTTCATGCGAGGAAAGCAATGATCAATAACGAAATAATAATAAATTTTACGCAATTTTGACAGTAGAATTAGTTACATGCCTACATTATTCATTATTAAAAGTGAAACTTTTAAACTATATAGTGTGTGTCTGATGAAGACATTTTGTGAGCAAATTCCTGGATCAATAATAGTTATGAACAGAGAGATTTATCATAGAGTTATTTGTACATATTATTTATAAGGACAAATGTGTGCCATTGAATCCCGTTAATTGACTGTTTAGTTTCACGATTTGAAAGGTTCAAATCGTAGCTATGTATTGTACATATTTATAAATATCACAGTTGTTCGTATTGTGATGAGGGTGATTGATTTATGAATTTCATGTTTTGGTTTGAGGTACATTCCAATTACTGCAATTGTGTCATCTTTTATTTGAGAATAGTGACACACTAAATGATAATAGTAGACAACTAAATGAGAACAATTCCATTCAATTTGAGAATTAAATAAATATATAAAATATGAATGTTTAAATTCAGCTCATCCATAAACCCACCCAATTGGTCCGCTATCGAACTCATACCTAAATAGCTGTCTCCGTTTAACCCTGCCCTCAGGGTTCATTCGTCTTTTAGGTTTCAAACCTAACATTTTTCAATGTGTAGGGCTCCTATTCAATTCAAAAATCTCAGGGTTTGCTTCGAAACACATAAGCTAAACGTTGCCTTTAGTGTTATAAAACAGATGCCTTCGATCAGGCTGACCATGTGTTCTCGGTGAATCTTGAGTACCTTGAACACGCCTCCACATTTGTCGGCTGAATAGCACAATTTAACCCACCGATAAGCCGTTGCGGAAAGTTCACACATATTGCCATTTGCAGAATGGGTTGCAACCATTTCGAACCCTCTTTTCTTCAGGTGTACGTCTCGTCATTAAGGAAATAATAAAAATTCTCATTAATTATATCATATAATATGGAATTGTTCCATTTAGTACGTCACTATTCTCATTTAGTACGTTACTATTCTCATTTAGAATGTGAAAAAGTATAGTACTGTGGTCAAGACTCCAGACCAACTACTGCGAGACCAGGATCGATACCTAGACTTTGAGGGATCAAAATCAAGGGGGAAAAAATTGGTGCTTTTTTATGTCTTTAGAAGAGGAACTTTTTTTACCTCCCCTTGGTTTGGTCCTCATCTCGTCTCGGTATCTTGGACCCATATAGACCCTTCAAAAATTGGTCTAAAGACCAACATCCATTACCTCAAAAACCATCACATCACTCTCTATAATTATTGAAATTGAATGTGGAATTCTTCATTGTACATCCATTACCTCAAAATAAAATTTTAAAGTGCCCAGAAAGATTAATAATCACAAATATAATAATATATAGCAAATTCGTGAAAAAAAGTATTTTAAATAAATTCTATTGTATCCCTAATATATTTTACCAAAATATAAAATGTTTTGTTGACATTCAAAAAATACACAAGCAAAAAGAAATAAAATAATAATATTAATATTAATTTGTCAACCCATTACGTCACATCTTCACTAATTTCCTACCTTCCTCAAAAAAAAAAAAGAAGAAACATATTGATTCACATGATGGATAGACATTTATTTCATACTCCATTCGTTTGTTTGTTTATGAATATACAAATGGGACTCAAGGCAGGGGAACCTTGTTTGTAATAGCAATGACCTTACACATTCAGAGAGACATGCCTATATATGTAGTATGCAGATACGCATAAATTTGAGTGTGGGAAAATAAAGTTGATAAAAAGATGGATGAGATGCGTATTTAACTTAACTTCTTTTTTTATATATATGTATGAAAATGTCCCTGTAAATAAAGAACGATAAAAGTGCTCTATATCCGTTTTGTAAAGTCGATATTACTCATATATGAATAATAATAATATGTACGGTTTTAAGGGTATGTATGTACATTGTTTTTTATTTATGTTGTATACATACATACATACATACATATGTATAATTCAATGTAGAGTGGGACAGATGTGACTTGTTTATTCCTACATACATATATTGAATTCATATTAAATCCAGGTAGATACTTGCATTTTCTTCCTATATTTTTTTTGTATTTTTTTTGTATGTGTGTGTATTTCTAGGAACAATTCAGATTCGAATAGAGCTAATAAGGATAATCTCGCATCAATATTGGTATATGTACACATAACTTAAATATATATATATATATATATGAATCAATGAAAGAGAAGACAATATATGTATACAAGGAATATACATGAGGAAAGGAACATAGTGTGGCTTTTGAATGGGGGAAAACAAACCTTGTGGGCCAAGAAGCATTAGCACATTCTCTGATTTGAGTGCTTTAAAAAAGTTTTGCCTTTGTAAGGGTTTTGTTTTTTGGTAAATGTAAGTTACTTATATGCGTACTTGTTCCATGTTAGCAATATACATATATGTACGTTACAAAGAAGAAGAAGAAAATTATATCCGTCATTGACTCCTACATCCAATAAGAGCATGTGTGATCATAAAATTTCATTTCCTGACTCTGACACTAAAAAATAATAACTGTTATAATATGTAATCATATCATGCAGCAGTCAATATATGTAGAATATACCTTTTCAAGTTCTATATGGGAATAAGCAAGTTCTATATGGGAATAAGCAAGTTCAATATGGGAACTTGTAGACCTTGTTTTTGAATATGCTCCGACCCACTCCAGCATAAAAGATGTTTTGAATGAGGAATTCTCAATTCATTAAAGCTTTAAGACTTGGGCCTTAGAGTTCTATCTATGCTCAATCCAATTGAGAGTATTTGGTCAATTTTGTAGGCCTTTGTGTAAAAATAATAGGCTTGAAAAATAAAAAAAATATTTTAAATGCTAAGAGAATTGATTGCAGTATTTCGGAGCAAAGATAAAGAACAGCTCTGGAACCAATTAATTGAAGAAGGACTAAATACAATTATCTCAATGATTTGTAGTAGTAATTATATTGCTAGCATCCAGAATCATTTTATATATATGTAGATGTGATTAATTCGGTTGACATATAAGATTCTAATAAATGAAATGAAATGAAATATGACTTTTTAATAACTATTTTGCATCTTTATTTATTTCTTTATTTTCATTAATTAACAAATTTATAGTTAAGTTCAATTTCCTGAGTATTGTTTTTCATTATTTATTCCCATATTGAATTTGCTTATTCCCATATTGAATTTGAAAGACTATATATGTAGTAATTAAATTGGGCAACTCAATGACATGAAATATATATATATATATATATATATACGTAGGGAGAGAGAGAGAGAGGTTTTGTGCCTCTTCTCAATTCAAAGAAGCAAAACTTGGATCCACTATGGGCTTATATTATTTCGTTTCATAAACTCCCGAAATTAATTTGTTTTTTTCTTCTCCCTTTTAAATGAAAATTGTCAAGACGAAGGAAGGGAAATTATTATTATTTTTATTATTAATTATTTTCACTCACGATATATGTAATAATATTCAATCATGCAACATGAAGTAACGTATGTATGTATGTATGAATCTACTTATAAACTACCTTTAGTTTACTTCCATACATTTGTAAGCATGATAGCAAATTTGCATTTACGCTTGTATATGCCTAGATAACATACAAAGCCCTTAGAATAATCTTTATATACATATATGTACATATAACTAAACAATCTGTCATGTGCTAACCCACTGCCACCGCCACCAAGCAGTCAAGGCCTTCTAATTAATTAAATATTTTTTTGAGTCAAGAGCCCACCCAAAGCTCTCTATGAACATTCATGTATGTACATACATACATACATAAATATATTATATATATATATATATATTCATACTTTGAATCATTACCACTACTTAAATGAATTTTATTTACGGGATTATTTATTTATCTGTCCACCCACTGTGCCTGCCGACTGCCTGGGTTTTTTTTTTTTTTTAAAAAGATTCATGAAGAATTTTGTGTGTATTAATTAGTTTCCACGGTACATTATGGTCTTGGAAAGAGACAGTTGTGCTATGAATGAATAGGAATTTATCGATACTTAATTGCAATGTGTAGGCACAGTAAAAAAAAAAAAAGTCAAGATTGACAAAGAGAAAGTAACGGCGTTCCTTTTTATAGCCAATAGGAATAATAATAATACGTCATTTCCTATATAAAATTGCATTCTGCAAATTTTTTTTTGTCTCCTTTTGGTTGTGTCAAGTCAACAAGAAACCAAGTTTATTTGAAAAGTATTTCAAAAATGAGTGTGAACCCCACTCATATTATTCTTGAAGACATTCTCTTTTGTTTGTTTTAATAGTCCATTTCGATTAATTAAATAATGACTCCAATAATAATTGCAACTGTATTATAAGAGTTAAAAAATACCGGCCACAAACACGAATAATAAACATCTGGTATTTCTGACTATGTAGTTACTTTTACTATGATTCATGGTGAGTATGATAGTGAATTAAGTTGTTTCTTAATTGTACTTAAACAGGTTTTAGCCAACTGTCACTAAATAAATCTCATGGGCTATGAAAAAGATGGACATTGTTTCAAGGGCCATATACGCTCCATGTGCAGTCGACACATTTATCCGATTGATCTATTGGATAGACAACAGCCTTTGCTTTCTTGACTAAAAGCGCCATTTTAGTAAAAACCGTGCGGTATAGGTCTTAAAATGACTCCAAAATATTTGGCCGTTATATTTATGAAATAAACTACTTAAAGTGGATTTTCTCCTTTTCAATATTTGAAAATAAACTTCCTTTCTTGTTGACTTGACACATATGTACTAATGAAAATTGATTGTATAAACACTCTAATTAGCTCTAGTTGTTTAGAGTCTGTGAATAATAGTTTTTTAAGTAATTAAATGAAAATTAATTCATCATCAAATGGGGAAGAATTGACGAGCGTCTACAAAATGATTTAGGGCTCCTCTTTTTCTATCTCACATTCTTTCAACAAAAAAAAAAAAAGGTTGCGAGATACAATAAAGATAACGACGTGATAATTTTCATGAGAAATATATTTGATAGTATAAAAATATCAAATATTTGTCTGTTAAAACGCTATTCCATCATTATTAAAACCTACTATAATATAAAATAAAGGAAATAGATATTTATAGCATACACACAAAACTAAATATATGTTTCTTACTCACTAACCATCAAAACAAAACATATGTGGAATTGACCTCGACCTTATTTATGACCTTGCATGTATTGAATTTTTTACTTTTTCTTTCTTTTTTTATATGTATAGTAAAAAGTGCATTTAGCTACTAGGTACAAAGCATATCCATGTGTTTGTATTCTTACTCTTAGATGGGCATAGATTAGGCTAGTTTCCACGCCTATTCTCCTCCATCTCCTCCTCCTCAAAAAATCGTTTGAGAGTGATTCGTGTTCCGGGAGTATCCTCAAAATGGCCCTTCCATAAATACAATTGTATTTATAAGTTTGTCTGTCATTGTTTGTCTCATTTTTGACAATTTATCTTTTGATATATGTATATATATATATATATTTATTTTTAAAAGGTATTTGACATACCAAGAGTTTCATTGGCTCCCATGTGTTTTTATCCTTATTATACATAGTTTCCCTTACTTCCTTTAGCATGACTGATCCTTAAATAAGGAATGAAAAACAAGAACGGAAAACACTTTAAATCATAGTTGGTCTACATATATAATTCGAGCTTTCATTATTATTATTATCCGTCTAATTTATCATTTTAACCAATGGTTGACAAAGGAGCCTTTTATTCCCTTTAAATAAGTCATGAATTCATCATTTTCTACAAATATATTCATAGTAATTATCTTTTTTATACTTGATGACACAGTCTGAGTTACCCTATAATTGTATGCTGATTCGTTTGTAACAACGTCACTCTTACATACATATATATATATATATACAGTGAACCATCGTTTATCACGGGGGATACGTTCCAAAGATAACCCGCGATAGGTCCAAACAGCAAAGTAGTCAGCTTTATTTTTTCTGCATTTTTAGTTAGCATCTTCCTTGGTCTCTTTGGCGCGTCTGGAGGCCCCTTTGTCCGTATAGAAAGTTTCTTTGACATTGTGGGTTTCGTCGTCACGGAGAAAAATTGCAAACGTAAATTTAGCAGAATGCACAGGAACGAAAATTGTTGGCATTGACCTAGTAATGAAAAACCAATATTAACTTTTGTCACTTCCAGACAACAGTAACGCTTCTGAGCCAATCAGGATTCACTGTAAAAAAAAGCACTGTAAAAAATTCCGTGAAGCCGCAATAGGTGAATCGCGATATAGCAAGGGATCACAGCATATCACAATAGCTGTTTGTTTCTATGGGGAGTAAATTTGATACAGAGTGAAATTATTAGCACATTTTCTGTCATTAAGAGATTATTTATTATTTTTCATACTAATAATAAAAAAACAGGCTCCATGGCATGAGAGTTAATTATTCGGAAGGTAAGTATAATGAGATTAATAACTTGGAAAGTTTCTATGTACATATATTTTCCCAGGGCATCAACAGATTTTGATACCTACTACCTCAATGTTTGTATGGGTCCGCCCTGATATTACAATACTACATAATACATCAGATTATGAGGATCTCACCCAGTTCTTTTCCTGAGTCATGGATGGCAAAATTCCCCCTCATTTGGATCCTAATAATGGCTGATCCAAATCAGTCGTCATTTGTTCGTAGGCAAGGCTATGCCGGTACCCTTATGTAGAAGCCTTCTATTAATCTAATAGTAATAATAATAATAATAATAATTTGTCAAAATGGTGCGTCGCTAATAAATTGAAGAGAGAGAGAGAACTTGACTTCAAGCTATCAAACCATGGAGTAACATTAATAATAATAAAAATAATAATAATAATAAATGACTCCCACGTGAGGAGGGAACAAAAAATATATACATATATTGTGTACATACTTGGATTGACATTAGTATTCTCTCTATTAATTTGTTTTATATTACATACTCAAAAGAACGAAGAAGGCGTACTTCTTATTCTTTTTACTTTCGTCTTCACCTCCTCCTCTTCTTCTTCTTCTTCTTTGGAATAATAAACAGACAGAGAGTTGAAGAAAACATATTGCTATATAAAAAAAAAATAACAATGACAGAGCAATTTCTTTTTAATTCAAAGTTTATTATACATCCATACACTATGGTATTTCTCTCTCTCTCTCTCACACACTCATTTGAAAGGATCTTTATTCATATATACATATATATACATACGTACATAAGAAAGGTGTTGATTCCTTCATATTAGATATCCATTTTCTTTGAAATAAAGGATTCATGATGATGAAGAGCCATGATTTGTTTCGTCTTTTGTTTATTTATTCATTTATTGACTCTTCACAAAAGGTGTGTTTGACGTGAAATAATCCTTCTCCTCATAAAACAAAATATCTTGTTCCTTACATCAGCTATTGATTGATCTCTTCAACTATTGCACCATGGAGACTACATATTATATTATATTATAGTGGGAGATTTTTCCTATTCAGAGTGTTCTAACTAGAGTCCCTCAAATCCCTTCACCGCCAAATGATCCTTGACCGTCCAACTGAAATATATATATTTTTTTTAAACCAGGAGAGAGGTTTGTTGTCCATTTTGCTCTAATAAAACAATGTGTTCCATTCAATAAACTTTGAGGGATCCTACAGACCCATACTGATCTCAAAATTATTCCAATTGTATTCGATTAAAACTACAAAACCGCTTGAGTATTCTAGTAATGGTGGATTATTCAGACCACAACCCTGGAATATTGTCCTTAGTAGTCGTCTATTTCTATCTATTATGACCCCCTCTCTAAAATTTGAAGTTACTCTTTCTACGATAAAAGCATGATTAGAGAACTGCCCCTACCTATGTGTATAGGTAACGTGCTCATTAAAAAAAGACAATTCAATTTTATGCAAGGTCAATCCAAGTCTATGGGCAAAAAATATCAGGAATCAAAAGATCTTTATTTAGTCATTAAAATTCATTTAATCCCCCTTCAAAGTAGATCATTCCACCCCTGATTCACTGCACATGTGTCAACATTGTTGTCTTTTAATTCTTCAAAATAATTATTTAATTTGTAGTAAGTCAATAGCTTTTACAGAACAATAACTCCCGAGTTTTAGAACTGCCATTAAATTGAAAGATTGAATGGTCAATTTCTTGAGATATAGCTTATGTATCTCGAAAAATAAACCAGAGATTATCAAACTTTCAAAAGAATTCAGTCTGAAATATTCATTGATACTTTTTTTGGCTTACAAAACATTTTTCAAAATTGTATTTTTGTTGTCATCTATAAGACATTTTAAAAAACTAAGAATTCGACCCGAGCTGTTCACCAAAGGAAAACACGATTCTTAAACACTAATGAATATTTTAACGTGTAAATTGGCACAAATGAATGTGTGACAACTTAAAATACAAAAAAAAATTATCCCTATTGGAATTGCAAAAAAAATTAAATTCAAATTTCCTGGTATTTTTTGCTCAATGTAGTGCTTATAAAGCTACTATAAGCATATAAGGTGATCAAGGGCCAATTATTGAAATTCCCTGACATCTCAAGAAGGAAGTAAATCCAGGAGTCCAATTTACTACTTACATACATACATACATACCGATGGTCAAATTTAAATGATAATTGATTCGTTTCAGCGGATTGCTCAGTAATTGGTGGGTCCACTTGATTAGTCTATCATCAAAATCCTTTGCAAAAAGGTCATTCGAAAAAGTTTATCTTCAACATTACTTGGAATTCCTTAAAAGGTAGCTAATTATAATTTTCTCGGCATTTTTGTCATGGCATGAGTCATTGAAGGTCATTTGAAAAGTCTTTTAAGATCATTTATGAAGTTAGTATCAAGTTATGTATGATCGGTTCTCCAAGGGTCCACCTCAAAAACCATTACTGCGAAAATGGAGCAAAAAATGAGTATATTTATAATATTTAGTAGAATTTGTCATGATTTTCAAATATGTTCCAGCAGAATATGATCCCTTAACACCAGAGTCAATCCATCTAATGATCTACTTTTTATAAAATTATATAGTGTACATATAAATTTTTAAGGGAAATGAATTTTTTGAACTTCTAAACTAATAAATATTGAGAACTTTTGATTTTTATAAAAATTAGACATTTGCTATGTTAATTCAAAAAAGTGATTCAAATTTAGTTCAAAGCAACCGAGTTACTTGTTCTAGAGGTGATTTTTTCAATAAATAATTTTTTCTCCTTCTATAAAACACTAAAATTAGGGGCGTAACTTAAATTGTAAAACCATGTGATTTTAGTACTTTTTTGGCATATGCAATAATTTTGCAAAAATTAAAAGTCCATAACTAGAGAGATTACTTTTACAAAAAAGCCAATGATCCGTTGAATACATATTTGTAACTGTACTATGAGCAAAGTTCATAGCTATAAGCTCCCCAATTCAAATTGAGAAATTGAGAATACGAAAAGCTCATGTATACAATATGCATATACACATTTAACCAATTGAGTGTTATAGTTCTACAGTGAATTCTCGATTTATGAAGGATTTACATAAAATGTACTTAATTTGAATATATATATAACAAAAAAAATTCCGTGCAAAATGGTTCCAACATTGATAGCCATGAATAATGCGCTATCATATCTGTTTATACTTTTGAAGAGTGCATTAAATTTGATTTACACTGTTTTTTTTTGATTTGTTAATCTAACTAATAAGTTGTTACAAAAATATGTAGAAAAAATATCTGACTATACATGATGCAAAAGGGGTTCTCTTCTTCCTCACACAAAAAAAGGGGAAGGCGCTCTTGTATTGAAGGCATCAAATGTTGAAGTCAATAAAAGAATTAAAGAACTCGATTTGATCTAGATTTTCATCAGAGTTGATCGTAAAAAATATACTTTTTTTTTTTTTGTTTTTTTTGGGTTTTTTTTCTTCTTGTAATTCCCTCTCCCCTCATTTTTTACACACACACACCATAGGTAGATATATGTATAACCATAGGATGGTCATCTTAATTTGATATTTTCACACGTTTGATTATTATAGTAGGTATTTCCTATTTAATTAGTTTGGTGGTCAGAGTAGGTATATAATAACATACATACATACATAGATATATACAAGACTGATATCGGATCAGATCAAGATTGGAGTTGTTTATTATCCCAGGGATAATAAATAGGGAAGAAACATCTCTGGTTGTTCTTCCATTGTTAATAACGTGTATCAAGGCGTAATGAAGCATTACATATACTGTTTATGATCTCAACAAAGTCCTCAAACATTGTTTTTTTTGGGGGGTTTTTTTTTTTTTGGTTAAAAACTATTTAGTACTCATTGAGTTAAATTTTATTTGAGCAATAACTTTTAATCACTTGCCTTTATTGTTTTTGTGTTTTTAATTTGCCAAAATACTAATTTTGTTGAGGATTTATGACATCAAACAAAGCCTGTTTTTGCCTTTTATTTTTTCAATTGTAATCAATAATAAACAGACGTAGGTATCCAAGTGATGCATCCAGGGTGGCCCAATAAAACAGAGGTGTTTGTTGGGACCCTAAAGGGGTTTTCAAGTAAGTAACTAAAATGTCCAGTTATGAGAATATTTCCTTAATACCAAGATCATTCCTTATTCTTTTTTTTTAAATATATAGAATGCAAATTTTGAAGTAATTTCGAATATTTTAAAGGATCCACAAGCAATGACTTAGCAGTCTGTATCAGAGCCATAGTTCCTCTGTTAGTGACTTCTACTCATATAACGTATAAATAAATTACAACAGGGATATCTTTCGTTTTAAAGGTCACATTGACATTCTAAATACATAAAGTGAGGGTCGTAGGTTGAAAGCTTCTGAATTACAGAAATGTCGATATGTCCGTTTATTTAATGGCGCATTAACCATTAACTACCGAAAATTTAGTTTGTAGCATGTTCTGAACATTCTGAATTCAAAGAGTCTAATATACTATTGGAACTAATTACTCAAACTGTTTAGATTATTGTTATATTTGCTTTTTATGAATTAAAATTCTATTATTATTTTGTGAAATTGATATTTAATTCTTTGAAAAGCAAGTTGTAATTGAAATCACATTTTGATAAATACAATCCTTTTTTTAACTAGAAGTCATGGAGTAAAGACCTGAAAGCAGGAGATGAATTTAATTTCCTACAAATAAATGCATTACATTATGATAAACTTTAAAGAGAAAGGAAATTCATTTTAAACTGAACAATCTCTTTGAATGTACAAAGACAATTTACAAAAGATGAATTTGAAAAGAACTATCCTCACTCTCAACATGCAAATTTTTTAACCGCATACATACATCAAGTCTTATGCAAAAGGTTATCAAGTTCCACAAAGGATATTTTGAAGAACTTTATATAAAGTTCAGCTAACTTAAAACAATATGACATAATTAGCTTCATGAAGAAGACAAAACAACAATTTCAACAACTTGTTTTTCATCACTGAGCCTGCCTCTATTATAAACAAGTTCATTTCTAGGCCTCACCCAACAGTCAGTTGAGGAAAAATATATATGAGGAAGGAGACCGAAGACTCGTCGAAAATTCACACCTGGTCAGGTATCTTCTCCTTATTCATAAAAACCTTGAAATACATACATATTTATAATAACAACCAACAAGAGAATATAAATTTAATTGTATATGTACTATCTTATCTGTCAGGATTCATTTCACACTTGAGAGAAAAGATTTGGATCTCGTCTCCGAATGCTTGTGTTGCCCTCCCCGTCTACTTATCAGTACTTCTATTCTTACTACTACTACGACTATATGTAAGTCCATTTGTGGATATCTCTATATGGTATTTGATGCACCTGCAGAGGGGCAAACTGTCCTATTCAAAAAACAAAAAAACATTTGCTGTTTTTGTGCATGGCTAGATAGCTACCATATGACAAATATTTATATATTTATTAATGAAACGTCTTGTACAAATAAATTGATTACTGGCTTCATAAGACTGGCCAATGACCAGCTCAATGTATTGATATTAGCAAATACATACATTTCATATTTGAAGACCCGGGCTTTTTACACATACATATAATATGTAAATATTTATAGTCTTTAGTAGTATTTTCTATGCGTTAAGATTTGTATTAATATTATTAAAAACACGTTGATGTAAAGTGCTCAAAATCATCTCAACTTTGAGGGATGGATCAAGAATTAAAGGTAACGAAAAAGAAAAGAAAATAATTTTGTTCTTTTTTTTATACTATAAAAGTATATATTTTTTTAAGTCTAGTTCAGTGGTCCTCAAGCTTTTTTTAACCGCGGAGCGGTCAACACTCTACAATTTTACTGCGGACCAGGGGGGTTGAAGCATTAATCATAACAATAAACGTGAATCCACTGTGACCTCACATGGAACTCTATTAACACACTGATCCAACATTACTATGATATTACACAGCTTTACACAGATAGAATGTTGGAAATGGCAACAGGTTTGCAAATAACAAAAGAGCGTAGAGAACATGTAGGTGGCATTGCAGCTTGTTGTCGGTAAAATCCGATGAGTCAATGAAGAATTATGAACTCAAAAATAATTTAACAACTACTCCGCACAATTAATTATCTTTTGGTATCTGCATTTATACTTGATATTTTCTTCTACAGTTTGTACATGAAGTAGTAAGTTCCCCTTTAGTCTCGTCCCAGACTTAGATAATAAATGAAGCAGAAATAACAAATTAATTCTTCTGCAACCCCATACTGATTGATCCACGGACCTTGGGATTGGGGACCATTCGTATAGTTGACTTTTAGGACTACAAAACCAAGAGTCATCTGGGTAACCACATCAAGAACTAATTGTCCCTTAATATATTGTAAATAGTGTTGGATGAATGTAATATTGATACACTGATCGGCATATGTGTATAGACTAGTGATGCCTCAAACAATCAGATTTGTACATTTTTGAATAATTCATATCCCCTCAAATTTACAAATTTTCCTTACAAAAATTGCATTCGAAACCCACATCATTCCACAAATATCAAATCCACACCTTTGTAAGTTTTTTTTTTATAGATATTTGATACGCAAATTGTGGTCGATTTTTAAAAAACACTTTTTAAAGTCCTGTATAACACACAGCACTCCGCAGAGGATTATCCGCATTACTATTTTAACCAGACAGGCATATTTGCATCTATACATATAGTGTCGCAGTTTTCTAAATAGGTATTGACATTTGTAGAGATTTAATGATACATTACGATTGTTTTACATAGTATGTACCTTGTACAATATGTTA
Organism: Lepeophtheirus nordmannii; assembly: GCA_963680855.1. Lineage (NCBI taxonomy): Eukaryota > Metazoa > Arthropoda > Copepoda > Siphonostomatoida > Caligidae > Lepeophtheirus > Lepeophtheirus nordmannii. Next base: position 3,034,327 of record OY804520.1, on the reverse strand, counting down.
GAGAAAGTAATCCTTAGGGTTCTCCTTGTATATATATATATATATATATATATAGGTGTATGTATATTGCTTATCGATTTTATTATTTTGTGTGTGCTGTTTCAAAGCGTACCTCTTACGTAGAAATCCCTTCGAAATAAAATCAAAACATTACAATTTCAAATTAAAAATAGGAAAAAACCACACCAAAAAAATAAAATAACTCGTTTCCACACAGAACTTACATACATATATATATATATATATGAATGTAATCATATTCTATATGTAGATAAGCTTCAAGCTATAAAACAATGCTCCTTCTTCCAGAGCAATCACTATTAACCTGTATGAGGTCTGTTTAGAGAGAAGGTAAAAAAAAAAAAAAAGTTAAAAATGTAATGTAATTTTAATACTAATCATAATATTCATGGATTTGATTTGAAAATACAAGAGCATCATACACATGACTACAACATATGTAGTGAGTCTTCAGAATAATTACATTTATGGCTCTGCTCACAAATAATTATTGGATGCTGCTTAGAATTCCCTTATGATTGAATAATTATTTTTGTAGCTGCATTTGTTGTTTAGTATTTATTTTAATGAGTAAATTAATCGGGAATTTATTAAGACGGCTTTTCAAATTCACTAAAGTATCTACATACATACATATATGTACATATGTGCCTATCCATTTATCTATTTGCAAAGTACACTTACATATAAGTAGGTATATATGTATTGAGTTATTATGCATAATATTATTTTTTTTTTTTAGGATGTGCAAACTGCATCAAATTTGCATTTGGACTATTGAAAGGTACTGGCTCAAGGCGTTTGTATATATATATATATATATATATACTTAATATACTAGTTATAATGATCAAAATAGTATCTACACACATCTCTAAGTGTATTGAGAAGTAAAAAATCAAAATCAGAAAAAATCAAACTTTGACAGTTTATTAAATCATTTTTTTTTATATTCCATGATTTTATATATGTATATATGTATGGTATTATTAGAAAATTGTCACCCCAAAAAGCTAACCTTATGTGCAAATGTCTTTGTCTTTTGGGAGTTTTTTTTGGGGTTTTTTTTTTTCATTTCTAAAGTAGTCAATTCCTTGCTTAATCTCTTTTTTGTTTTTTTGTTTTTAAAGTGCAAAGCATTTTTAACGTCGACTTAAAAGCCTCATAGATCTTATCTTTCTTCATCTCTGCACACATTTTTATTTTATTAGTGTGTTTTTTTTTTGTTTTTTTTCAAAGGGGGGCTCTTTAAACTTGGATTTTTTTTTCTTCTTTTTTAATAATATCCTTCAGCGTTTAACTCTTTTTTTAGTAAATCGTTTCATATAAAAGAAGAAAAAATCCTCTACAACACATTATATATATATTAAGACAAAGTTAAATGAAATATTCAATATTGAGTAATAGAAATCATTTGTCTACCTACAAGTTAATGCAGCAAAAAAAAAAAAATTCTTTTTTTTTCCTTGGAAGATGTGCTTACTTACATTTTTTTGCGGCTTCAAAACTTGCAAGAAAAAAAGCACAAGGTATGATTAGCTAATATTTTGTAGTATTGATTTGAGTATTGTTCAGAGGAACATTCGTTTTAATATGTCTATAAATGTATTCTCTATGGGTGAAATACGACTTTGCATGACATAAATCAATAAATAATAATAGGTTGGTTTTTTTTTTTTTCCACTCATTGGTTGATGACCAATTATAAAATATTTTCTTATTTTTAAATATCACAATGAACATGTATGTATATAAAGACACATATTAATTAATTCTTTAATGGATTTCCATAAAATATGTGTCTCTATGAACGGAATATAAAACAATGGTTTTTTGGCTGTTTTATTAGGGTCCAATTTAGTATATATATATATATATTTTATTTAATAAATATGAAGGATAATAAAATATTATGGTTTTAATTTTTTAAAACCTAGTAGTCGTAGTATAAATGTTTGTAGAGGACTGTAAATCAATTTTCCTCTGATTTATAGCTGTCAAACTCAATATGAGGAGGGTATGAAATTAAAAATGCATTCAGAGAATGATGGTCCCATGGTTTTTGTAGCGGATTTTTTTTTAGCCATTTTTTTCCTAATTAGGATGAAAATAATTAGCTCATTAGACTATATTAGAGTGTCCCAGTTGTTGTTGTTTTTTTGTTTTTTTGAGAGAGTCCTTTCTGCAAGAAGATACAATAAATTCTATTTGCAATATTTTTAGTCTCTTCTTATGGCATTTTGATCATTGTTTTTTTATATATAAAAAATTAAAATATACCATGGGTTTTTGTTTTTTGTTTTGTTAAATGAAGAGGTATATTATATAAATGAGGTAAGGCTACTACTTACTTATGGCCTTGTAATTGAGATAGTACCTATAAGATGACCTAAAATGGCAAGAGTTTTAATCCATAAAATTTTATAAAAAATTTGTCAAAAATCACAAAAGTCCGCAGGAGAGTGTCCTCAAAGTGTATCAATTTAATGTTCCACCATGGAATACAATTTGTTTTTGTTTTTTTCCATTAAGAAGGAGTCAAAGCAATGAACGAACGTTCTATTAAATATTTTACTGAGAAGAAAATGATTTTGTAATAAACGTAACTTTATGTGGATCAAACCCTGTTTCTTACAACAAAAAAAAAACCACATTTCACCAGATTTTTTCCTTTCTTCCTTTCACCTCTTTTCACACTCTGACACAGAATGAAAGTCGTCTATTAGTTAGTCAGTCATAACTACCTGACACAATGAACTTGGGAAGACAAAAAAGTGAAAAGAAAGTAAGGAGTATTATAAAATAAATATCGTCAAAATATGAATGATGAAATATTATTTCTATACACCATTTATGGATAGTCTCTTAGGGGGGATTTTGATAAGGAGAATAAATACTAATAATAATATGTAGTCCAGCTTGTCTTTCAAGGCTTTACATATATATATATATATATATATATATATGTATAATGAATGAGAGGGCATTTTGCGTCATTTATTTGTTGGCTATGGGGATTTAAAGGTACATTTGGAATGTATGTTTTTTATGTAGCTTACGTGCTCAGAATTTTCAAGAAAACGTAAATAAATAAATAAACAAACGTCTATCTTTTGTTATGATAAACAGTTATCCACTATTTGTACAAATTCCTTGTAATTGAACTCGTAAAAAAAGAAGAAAAAAAATTAAATTACTTAAAAAAAAAAAAAAAAACATTCTTTCACTTCAACGAGGGTGGTTTTTTTTCTTCTCTTCTTCTTCTTGAAATCCTTCTTAGGAATTCCTTCTTTAACCCACCCCCATTTTCCCTGTTATAATAATAATATACTCATTAATATCATCCATCAATAATTCAAATTTTCATTTCATGCTTCTCAAACGAGGCCTTAAAAAAGAGTCACTTTGTTCCATATCTATGTGCTTGTTGTCTTTTAGGCTTGTATCAAGGTCATGTACATGGCTCTAGGTACATAGGTATGTAGTACTAAGTTTGTAAGGGGCTCCATACCGTAAAATGATATGAATATATATGTCAATATACAAGTTGGTTTTTTTAATAAAATTTTTTTAAAAAAACCCGAAAATGTTTTTTTAAAAAAAAGGGAGTTTAATGCACTTTTTAGTGGAATTTTTTGCTAAGAGGGGCTCTATGACGTAATGGCGGATCAAGTACGAGTTTCAATGCAGAGCCATTTTAGCAAAGTACCGTTTTAAATGGATTAGTATGTATACCAATAGATATTTACACTTTTTGATATTAAATGATATTAAAATATTATCATTCTAGCTAGCCTAAGAAAAAGGCTACTCTAACTAACCTTTTTCTTTTCTTTTTTTTTTGATTGGATCACATACCTACATGAATTTAGTGTCTCGTTTTTTGAAATGTACATATATATATATATATATATGAGACCCGTTTGACGAGTAAAAGTGTTGAAACATTTGTATGTACGTACATATATGCATTTCCAAAATAAAAATGTTTTTTTTTTATTTTTTTTATCGTCATTGTAAATATTTATTTGCAATTTTTTCTCACTTTATTTTGCACTTACATACGACTCCATGTATGTATATTAAATTTTATTATCTAAATTCAGTATTATTATTATTATCATTATTAGTTTCAAGTACCAATTTGATAATTGCAATGGTATATATATATTTATAAATGTCTAAAATATATATTTGAGCGCTCAGAACCATCACCAAACTCAATTGCATTTACCAATACCATATCGATATATGTATACAATATCTTCATAAATAATTTCTATATATACATATACTATGTGAAAAAATAGATTTTTCCATAAAAATATATTCATAAACACATCACATCACTAATTATTTTAGGATTTTTTTTTTTTTTTAAATAAAGTATAAAAGATTTTTATTCAAAAAAAAAAAAAAATGCAATGTGTCTTTGCAATATCTTACAAGGAGGAGATAAATGTTGGTTTTTTTTTTACTTACATCTTATATCTTTCTACATTTCAAACTCATACCATCACTAATTTTTTTTTTTTTTTCTAGTGAGTTGTATATGTTATTATGTATTTGTTGTTATTATTATTATTATAAAAATAAAATATTTATTTTCACTTTTTAAAAGATGATGAAAAATAAAATACAAATTCCACGAAAAATCCAGGGAGAAAAAAAAAATTGGTACTCTATGCTGATGATGGAAGAGAAGGAGGAGAGGAGGGAAAGAAGGAGTCGTCGTCAGGGGCATGCATATCATTAAAGGAAGAGCCAACACACAACAACACCTTGGCATGAAATTACATTGTATATGAAGTAGAAGTCGAAAAAGCATAATTAAACCAAAAAAATATGTGCATAAATTTATTAGATGAAAAAAAAAATATTTTTTTTTTTAAAGAAAATAGATTAAGATCTATAAGGTGAATAAAAAAAAAACACAATAATAATAATAATAATAATAATAAAAGGTTCTTCAAATGGTGCAACTTGTTAATCCAAAAAAAAAAAAAAAAAAAAAATTCCTGTAGAAAACACAAATAGCAAATATTTCTATAACCCTAAGAAAATCTGTTCAAAAAATGAAAAATATTTTTTTTTTTTTTAAATTTTGTGGGTAAGTTATTATTGTACCTGATGGGTTGACAAATTGTACGTATGTATGTGTTACATATGTAAGTATATATAATTTGAGAAGGGGGTGTATTTGCGGGTATACATAAATCCTTTTAACTCTCATTGGTTATATATTTTTGACGAAAAATGATTTGTATAAAAATAATAATAATTATTATATTATGGGTAAATATGCTTTTTTGCGGAAGTGTTGAGCTGGAATTGGATTTACACAATATTTCATGCTATATCTGTAAGGATGGATTTCAAGGGCATGGAAGAAGACGGATGGATTTCATGGAGAGCTCCTTATTTTACATGATGAGGCCTTGAACAATGAAGCTCAACCTGATTTGCAATAAAAATAAATAGGAAAAATGATAGGAAATTCAGTTCTGGATGAACAACAATAAATTTTGTAAAAAAAAAAAAAACAGAGCAGAGCATTGCAGTTTAAATAAAGTATATAAATATGACAGGGCACTTATTCCCTTGAGTATCAAGTTACTTAGAAAAGATTTTTTGCAGAAGGAAAAAAATTTTTTTTTTTTTAAATGGTTCCAATTGTAACAATAGGAAATTTGATATCCATGTACTTATATAGACATTTGTCTAAATAGGTAAAGAGTTTGAAGCTCTACACTGCATCACTAATATGTAGTTACGTATATATATATATATATATATATAAGTATATTTATGCCCATCATAAACGGACTTAAAATACCTTCATACATAATATTTTAACCTATGCAAAAAGTAGGAAAAATTAATAATTATTATTAATAATTTTTTTTTTTTCCTTCTTCGCAAATATTCATAAATTGATAAGAATCGATGATGCCCCCTCCTCCTGTGAAGCCGAACCTACGAGAAGATCTTAATTTAATTAATTAATTTGCGCTCTTGTATACGTATAGATATGTACTCTACGAATAATTGTACAAAGCAAGGCATGTGATGCACTACTTATAATAGATAGACTTTAATTTATGTCTACATACATATGCCTTAGATGATTGCCCATCAATACCTAGTGTTGAGTCGGGACTCGTTTCTTAAAAAAAAACACAAAAAAACAAACAAACAAAGGAACCATCTTTGTTGTCAGAGTTATGTGCAGCTCTTAACCAGAGGAGTGTAAAATGTTTCTGAGCACGACGTACATTCTGGGATTACCCCCTCCCCCCGCCCTAAAACAATGTATAGCCAATTAATTAGCCTAATTTAACTTAATACTTGATTTTGAGGTTTAATTTACACTGGAAAGCCCAAGAGTATCCTTCAGAAATGTAATGTCTATTTGCACTTTTTAATTCTTTTATAAATTATTTATATATATATATATATATATATAAAACTTTAGCAGAGTCACGCATCGTCTTTTACTGTGAAGGGGTCGGTCACTCTACTCTACCTCCGACATATTATGTAAATATGTAGAAGGTGATGAAAGGCAAACTTTTTTCTTTTCTTTTTTGTGATACAATCCTTATCTAATTTCTTGTGAATTCATTAAAAGTCGTGAGGGGATTTATGGTTCTCCCTTAAGCCTTTAAGGTTGTACAGACCTTAAGGTGTTGAATTGAGGATCTGGGGCTTTTAAGGGGATTGCTTTAGCTGACAATCATCTGGATTTGATGGTGTCTTAAGCCTTAAAAGGTTAGATATGTTTTAGCCTTGTTCGCATAAAGTCATAAAGTTCTACTGATGATCTTATTTACAAACAAACGGAGCAGGACCGAAATAGTTTAGAAACAACGGTACAGCACTATTCCAAGTGATTATCTTTTAATTAAAAGATTCGTTGCTTCAAAGCCATATATATATATATATATATATATATATATATATATATATATATATATATATATATATATATATCTACAAAGTTACTTTGTAAACTATTTGACTTTAGTGTGTGTATACATATATGTACATAAATAATATGATTCAAAACTTACTTGCCTCTGAACATCTGGCAAATTAATTATAGCCTGACTTCCTATACCTATATATATATATATATATATATATATATATAATAAGATATTTAAGAGTAATTATTGTCAACCTGGTGGAATGGGCGTATGAAATCCCTTATATGTATATAAAATTTTGACCCCCAGGGGTTTTTGTTTCCACACACACACACATAAGAAAAAAAAATTAATTATGTATTTTTTTCTCTCTCTCTCTCTTTTTCTTTATCTAGGTCCACGTGTCTTAGTTATCTCCTTTATAAGTGACCTAAAAATAATCATATCTAAGATACTTCTTTTTTTCTTTTTATGAGGAAGTGAGAGATTTTTGTTTTGTTGTTGTTTTTTTGAATATTTAAAAGATGAAAAAAAAAAAAAAATGCAAATTAAACAGGTGGGTTTTTTTCCCTTCTTCTTCGTCTTCTTCGTCTTTTCTTCAGGTAAAAAGAGAAACGTTGTATTATTATTATTATAATCATTATTTACTTAGGAGTATGTATGTAATACTCCTATTATCAACTATGTATAATAATGTAAAAATGGGTATTATTTATATTATGATAAATAATAATAATAATAATAATTTGTCAAAATAATTGATAATAATTGATGCAATATATAATATGTATGAAGAAACTGCCATCTGACGGAGAATGATGCATTTATATTTATATAAATATATATATATATATATATATATATAAGTATATATATCATTACTTAATCTCTTTTCTTTCTTCAAACGATAAAAAGGAAAGCGTTTAGTCAGCTATAAGCTGACTCTTTTTCAATAGCTTTTCCCTTTCCAAATACTTTATAATACATAAGTACACATTTTTTTTTTTTTTTTTTCACGTCTTCCTTCCCACGTTGTGTTTGTTCTGTTCCCTTGTTGTACAAAATAGTACAAATATGTACAGTAGTACAAATGATCATGTACTTATATACATATATACACAATGTCAAAATACAGACGTCAGTCTAGAGTTGAAAAAAAAAAAAAAACTACTTGAATACATTTATAATTTATTTGCACTCCCTTTTAACATTGCAAAAAAAAAAAAAAAAAATAGCAAAAAGGACTCTGAGAGCAGATGGTTTTACACTCTCTATGTATAGGGAGTCTAAGGTTGTACCTACCTACTTGTTTGTTTGTTTGTTTATGAGCAAACTTTCAAATTGATCCTTTGCAAAAAAAAAAAAAAAAAAAAATTTTTTTTTTTTTTTTTGCAAAAAACATACATGTCTTGTCATAAATAATAATTATCAAAGATGTATACATACATATATCTCTATCTTAAAATGGAATTTCCTTGGTTCATTGGCTCTTAACGGACATTATGTATATTATTCCTGCATTGGCATTCCATCTGCACTAATCCTGTGCAATGGCTCTTATTCTTATAACATAATAATAATAACTAAAAAAGTCTCAGTATTATTATTTATACGCTCCTGTCAAATCATGACTACTTTTAACATAAATTACGAATGTAATTTGTCAAATGTGTGTATGAATATCTCATACTTAAAATAATATGAATAATTATACATTTTTTGCTAAAGAGACAATCTTTATAACTATAAATATAAAACGAAACTTTGTCTCAATGGAAGGAGAACATTCATACTGAGTAGATTTTTGCCTCTTCTCTAACTAATTAATACAAAAAAAAAAAAAACAGTTTTTATATACATATATGTAGATAAATATAACTTTTGCGTCCACATTCTGGTCTAAAAAGGGGTATGTGTCTGACTGGAGTAAATTTAATGCAATGGGAATCTACATACATGGAATATGCAAATTGAATATTTTTTTTTGTAATATATAAATAAATAAAATAGAAAATAAAGAACAAGTGCCTTTAAGGGCTTTCAAAAAGATCCTAAAGAAGAAAAAAAGGGTTTATTCACAATGAGTGCTTGCTTTTAAGAGTATAAACATCTGCATCTGTAGGTCATGATGCTACTGATATGACAAGCCAAGGGTTTGTAAGAAAATACAATAAATCATCGTCATCATCATTCTTAAAGTGAGATCAAGTCATTCAGAAGACTAAGATGCTTAAAACTCTCTGAATATCCCTGAATTTTGACTTACATATATTCAAAGCTGACCCATAGCTGGCTTATTTCTTAAGTATAGATCTATATGAAAAAAAGGTTGTTTTTAAAGGATTATAAAGGATTTAAAGGACATAATAATATACCACACTGTGAGGGGGTGATTGAGGGGCCTTTTTGAAGTGTTGAGAGGAAGTAAACTCCTTAATTAATAGCCTGAATATTTCATCAGCTCGGACTCAAGGAAATCATTTTGTCACAATTGGTTTTTTTCCCCACTTTTTCGTGACTTTTTTTATAAATAAAAAAAAAATATTTCATTAGATTAAAACAGTACTTTGAACTTTCTGAAACAATAATAAAGAGACGAAAGGAAATGTGACAATAGAAGGCGGTGATTTGAAAAAGGTCAAGGAAATAATTAACTAACACTCTTAACAACAAACCAACCATAAGATATATTTCGCAATATGAGACGTTACTGTTAATATATATGTATGTAGGGGGAAAATAGCAAAAGAACAAGAACAACAACAACAAAACAAACTGATAACTTTTGCAAAAAAAAGCAAAAAAAAAAAAAAAATCATGAAGCAATGATGATTATTATTATTATTAGTTAAGCAAAAAAAAAAAACAACATAAAAACCCTCATTGTTTTCATTCATCATGACTTTAGAAAAGAAAAATCTATGAAATTTTCTTCTAAGAATATGATTTATGACTTAAAAATAGAAATAAATACAACAATTTTCTGGGAATGTATGTATGTATGTACATTTATTGTTATTGTTATTATTTCTTATTATCGTTATTAATATTTGTATGGAATTATTAATAAGAATTAGAAAGGTATGAAATGCGATGATGATTTTAAAAACAATAATAATAATAATTATTATTATTAACCTTTTGAAGAGTGAAAAGGTGCGTAACTAATTTTCATTACTTTGTTGCTTTTTCACTAAGGAAAAAGAAGTTTTTTATTATACATTATTATCAGTAGGGAATAAATAAGAAGAGGAAGAAGAAAAGAGAAAAGGTCAACTGTTGCTCAGTTATATATGTACATAAATGAAAAAAAATATTAATCAATAATTCCCTATATATTTTGTCAATTAAAGGAACGTATTTTATAATTCATATATGCCTTGTACATAAAGTGTAGGAAAAAGTATTCAATCCGTGGTATTTTTAGAATTTTTGCAAAAATAAAAAAAAATGGCATATTTTTTTTTTGCATATCGAAGAAGCCTTGCATAAGATTTGTATTTTTTGAAAAAAAAAAAAAAAAAATTAAAAAAAATAGTAATAATTATCTTCTTTTTTTTTTATTTAAAAAAATGAAAGAGAACTAAATAATTATATTAATTATTCGTAAAAAAAAAGTAAATTACTCTCCCCCCCCCCCTCCTTAAATTATAAAATAATTTATATAGTTGATAATGGACTTCAAATGAATTTACGTACATGTTATATAATAATAATAATTATTATTATTATGAAAAGGCAACCAATATAAAAAATAAGCATTTAACAAATTATTTTTTCAAATAATAATAATAATAATAAGTTGTAGTAAGGTTTTTTGAAAATAGTCACTCAACCTATTTTCCCCACTGTTTTTTTTTATTTTAAAAAAAAACTGATATTTGCTTTAATCTTTTGCCGAAAAAGCATTTTATATACATACATACATATTATGTATTATCGCTAATATCTTTTTCTACATAGTTGAAGCAATATTTTTCATTTCTTTCTTTCTTTATCTGATATATGTATATGCTGTTGTCTGTTTCGGCTATTGGTTATCATGTCTATGTGTGTGTGTGTATAAGGTATATTAATTGCGTCTTGCTAACTTTTTTTTTTTTTTTTATTTGTTGTTATCGATCATATTCCTGTATTTTATTTCTTCGTCTTCTATTTTTTAATGCAGTTTTTCTTTCTTTCTTTCGTTCTTTCGTTCGTTCGTTCGTGAATGTTTGTAATCTGATAAACAACTCTAATGAAAAAGTAAAAACAAAGTAGCCCCCCTGATCAAAGTACATTCCATTCTAAAAGGTCAAGTCTTGGAAATATGCCTTAAGTATTAAATAGATAGTTGATCGTTTATGGGCATTTATTCTACATATGTATTGTGGCTCTACAATAATGGAGCAATTAGTCTGTGTGTGATAGAAAGAGAGAGAGAGAGAGAGAGGAAAAGTGTGCACATATCCATGGTGAATCGATTGAGAATTTGTCTTCGTGTAATTTATTAATAAATTGTCTTTACATTTGTTGTAGCGTGTGCGTGTCTTTCTAAAAACCTTTCTATGAAAATTCCTTCTCAAATGTCCAGAACTCATTTCCCCTCCCAAAATTGACTACCTAAAAACAAAAGGTTTTTTTTGTACAAATTTGTATGTAGATTTTTTTATTTTATAGTTTTTAATAAAGAAAAGCAAAAAGACTGAAGCCTTTTACTGGTCTAATGAATTATGGGTCTATGCAAAGTTAAATAAAATGTAAGCGTGTGTATGATCAGGTAAGGCGTTTAAAGTATGACACCTGCTCTTGGATCAAGCTCTTCTCTACTATATAATTATATATACATATCGTTACTGTGTATACCATTCTTATATAATTTAATCGTTTGCCTCTCCTCCGAGGGTATTCAGGACCAAGGATATTTCGTATGATCAAAATTACTCGCATTATGGAATCATTTGCAGGAGAAAAAAAATATATGAAAATAGTGGCATAAATAGTTAGTAAATAGTAAAACTATGTGTTGCCCTCGTGGACAATAACAGTTGATCCTCTTTAGACTCTGTAACATTTTTATAGAAAATCCAATTAAAAAACATTATAAAAGGATAATTATTTTGTCCTCTGGTAAATATTTCATAAAATTTGCTTCACTGTACACCTTTTCATGTTCAATATGGGAATAAGTAAGTTCAATATGGAAATAAGTAATTTCAATATGGGAATAAGTAAGTTCAATATGGGAATAAATAATAAAAAACAACATTCATGAAATCATACATAATAATAAATTTACTTGAATCTCATGTCAACAAAATTAATCACATCTATATATGTACTTAACGATTCTGGATGCTAGCAATACAATTACCACTACATACAAATCATTGAGGAGGTAATTTCATATATGCAGTCCTTCTTCAATTAATTGTTCCAGAGCTGTTCTTGCTCTTTGCTCCGAAATGCTGCAATCATTTCTTTGAGTATTTTAAATAGAAATTCAATCAGCATTTTATAAAATTTTTATGAAGTTCATTAATCTTAGGGAGCACCGTTTGCCCTCCTCTTCCCTTTCATCAAGTCTCTCACTCTATGAAATCCACCCCTAGGCAGTCCATCTTTGGGATACCAAGAGTCTAAGCAAGGGTTCTTCAACTACCATTTGCTTATTTGGCAGCTAAAAGCTCTCCTCTCTTTTACGCCTGATCTTTTTTTTTCTTCTTCTTCATAGTGGTCATTAAGGTACAAAATATTATTCTATATATTATTTATTCCCATATTGAACTTGCTTATTCCCATATAGAAATTGAAAAGGTATATATATAAGGGAATCTTTGATTCCTTGTACTTGTAGCCTTAGTAACAAAATACGTAGGCAGTCTCAGAGCCTTTAATATCAGTGTATGTATGTATGTATGGTCGGGCATGATTAAGAGGGAGGGGGGGGGGGTAATTACCTCTTTATAATATGTTTTAGACAACATAATCATAGACAATTTCAAAGAAATAACTTACTCATGAGTGTAATAAAGTTTTCCCGAATAAAATAAAATATTAGTAAATTTAATTCAATTGATGAATATCGAGTTTTGAAGCATGGAAAAAAAACAACAACTTTCATTCCCTTTCAATCCAATGTATGTATGTGTGTATGTTTGTATGTATAAATACCACCCCTATTATGGCTCTAGTATCAAACTATGATCTCTCTAACCCCCATTGCTTAAATTAGAATAACGTCAAATGACGACTTTTTGTATTTTTATTAAAGTAACATTACAACAAATTTCTCCTTCAATTTTCATATTTCATTTCTGTATTTTTATACAGAATATATATATATTTTTTTCTTCTTCTTTCTTCCTTCTTCACATTTTACATGTATATATATATATACATATATATAATAAAAAAGAAAGAAATAGAGAGGAAAAACAACCCTTTTAAATACAATATCTTGGCAACCAGCACAGAATACATATATATAGAAACATTTCTTTATTCTTAGCCCATGCATTCTAAGCACATTGCTTCACATGTACACAACTACATACCTACATAATATGTATATATAAATATATATTCCCTCTTTTAGACTATGTACACTACGTAGAGCGACTTGATTCAAGTAAACGTTTTCAAGAGCCGGGGATTTATTCAAAGAGTGACTGTTTTATGATTTATTAAAAATTATAATATTTATTTTTTGTCAAATAACGAAAAAAAAGGAATCTCACGCAACTTCTATATATATATATATATATATATATATATATATATATATATATATATATATATACTTTGGAACTTGATAAACCCCCTATATTGTATACTGTCCAATAATAATTTAATTATAGGCAGTTGAAGAACATTCACTAATTGGGCACCAATTACTGATTTTTTTTTGTTTGTATTTTTTTTGACTAAAAAGAAACATTTTTATATTACTCAACACATTTTCATGGTTTTTGACAAATGATTAGAGTGCTATTTGTTCTGCGAACAAACAAAAAAGGGTTAACACATACATAAAAGTCTTTATAGTTTAAAATCATGGGATGTCCATACTTTTAGTATGGGGATGAAGAAAGTTAAGCAATGGATAGAGTGATTATGTTAGGATCTGTCTATTGTTTCTTATTTTTACGAGGTTTTCTAATTTGGAAAAGACAAAAGTTAAACATCCTATAAATATAATTAATTATTATTAGTAGTATTTTTCCCAAAATATATATATATATATTGGGCTCAGAAGAAAAGTGTGACAAGTCACAACTCTTTGTCAAAAATTTTATTTGTGTCAATTAATTATTATACATAGAAGATTTTCAAAGCACTTTTCATTTTATTTAAAGTTCAACATTTTCCCCTGGTGTATCAAATTGTATTCATTACAGTTTTTCTTATTTTTTTTTTTTCATTTTTAAGGCACTTTGAATAAGTTTCCTCTTTATACTGTCACTGAGCTCTGTGCCAAATTAAACGGTAAAATATTCATTTATATTTAAGAATCTTGTCGTCTTTTTGTGAACAGCTAAAAGCTAATTTTTTATTTTTTTTTTTAAATGTCTCAAAGATGATGATACAAATGCAATTTAGAAAAATGTTGTGTAAACCAAAAAAATGTAATTGAATATTTCAAACAGTACTCTTGAAATTTATAGAATTCCTGTTTTATTTCTTAAGATACACAACCTTTTATTCAAGAAACTGACTATCCGATTTTTAAATTTTAGTGGCATATCTAAACTCAATAGTTATTGTTCTGTAATTACACAGGTCAACCATTAAGAAACTAGCTGAATCCTTCTGCACGCTACTACTTAAGTATCTCTAGCGTAAGTCTTTGATTTCTTGCGAATTTTTGCTCGAAATCGAATCAAAATTTACACACTTAGTAGGACGATTTCTTCTTAGTTAAGAATTCTTATCGGGTGCTTGACATCTCGTTTGAAAGCTGTGGGTCTAAGCTCTTGAATGCATTCCCTATTAATCCATTTTATGAAATATTCAAGGAGTTATTTAAGTACAAACCTTTTGGTCATCTTTTGGGCCTACTCCCGTCCCCTACGCCCCTAGGAGTTCCTTTAGGTCAAAACAAAGACCAAGATTGGAATTTGCATTAAATACATTATTTTTTAATGCACAAAATGAGTATCCTTTTAGGATTAAATTGAAGTTGAAGTTAGAAGTTGGGCCAAATCGGCTCAAAAAGTAGGGTTCGATTTGAAATTTTGAGAAATCATGGTTTATTTCTCGAGATACATAACTTATATAATAACTCAATACCCTTCGATTTTTAATTTTAAGTACATATTTAGACTGTTTTTTTTTTTTTTTGAATTGGCAAAAAAGAAAGGGTCTACTTTTGAGGGGGGTGAAATGAATTTTGATAATAATAATAATAATTAATTAAATAAAGATTTTTTGATTCCGGATATTTTTTGCTCATAGTAGATTATATTTTTAATATAAATTAATGGATTATTATCAATCTATTAGGCAATCTAGCAGGGCAGTAAAACCGCTTACTATGTATGTATAATTATCCTTATTTGACACATAATTAAGTAATTAATCTTGATAGGGCCCTTGTCAAATCTTTGTGACACAAAATGTATATTATACATAATTGTAATTTGTATTTGTCAGATTTTAACAACTTTATAAGTAGTTAAAATCTGCTATTCATACACAAATAGCTTTGAACGCGTTCGGAAAGGGTCATCTCTCTACAAAGTCAGGAAGGAAGGAAAGAGCCTTTTTATATAATTACACATGTGTAGTTATATCAAACCATTCTATGGTTGTATGTAGTAATAATACGAAATACCCAATATTACAACAACAACAACAACTATGTGTGTCTATGTATGTACATTTAACAAATAAACACGAAAATAAACAACAAAGTTCTTCAAAATATACATAATAATATTGTACGGGCAACGTAGGTACATGGGGAACCTACCCTAGCTTAGTTATAACATTCCATTCCATGTATATCCATGTATGTTTTAATAAATAATAATAATAATCAAAATAACAAATAGGCAATTGTTTACCCATCTCTCTCTCTTTCTCCTTGATCTATGTACATATATATATATATCTAGATATTAGATATATTATACATATATATATAAATGTTTTCCCTCTATTAAAAACATAAATGAGAAATAATTCATTCCGCGAATTTCTAATTTATATTTAACTTCTTATATCTTAATATTATTTTATTATTTTACAACTGCAGTCTTTCGTTCTTTTGATTCTATTTTTTTAACTAATGGACTCATTGCTGTTTATTCTTTTTCTTCTTGTTGTTGTTGTTCTATTGCCTTAATGTTTCTTTTTTTTTAAATGTACATATAATGAGAGTTGAGTATATATGTATATATTTAATGATAATCATCATCGTCATAATGGTTGAGGCATGAGTGGTTTATGAGGATTTTAATGTTCGTTTGCAATGTTGTTTAGTTTTTTTTGAGAGGGCTTATCACTTTAAAAAAAAGAAAAAAGTTTGTACATTTTCTCTTTAGTATATAACATATATATATATATATATTTCTTTTTTTTCTGATAATATGATATCACTATCAGACTTCTTGCCTTCTTTGAGGCTGAGCCTTTTCCCTTATATTTTGTGGTTGGTGGTCTCTAAAGAGAAAAAAAACAAAAAACGATTTCTTATTTTATCTCTATTCATGAAATTTATATAAAGGGAATATATAAGCAGTTATTGCTCTTGGAAATAACCCCCCTGGAAAAGTTGTTTCAATTATTTCCTTAACTCCAAATAAAAATCCTTTTAAGAGTGCACAGGGATGTCTCAGCCTACGAATGCTCATTTAATTACTATGTAGAATTAGTTTTGGATAAACGAACAAGTGACTTGAGTAAGACACACAAAAAAAAATTAGTTAAATGATCCTTTACTTATTAAATAATTGACTTTTTATTTGTTTTAAAGCACGAAAATAACTTTGAATTTGGGTCCTTTTTTTAATTAAACATGTGCTGAATTTATTATTGTGCTACGATACAATCATTGAGTAATTTTTTTGGCATCACGGCACGAAAGTTAAAATTTATAATAAAAAAAGTTACTTTGTTTCTAAAATATATATATATATATATAAATAAACTCTCATTGGTAATAAATCAATAGATTAAATGCGTAGTATTGTACTGATGTTGTTATTTTAAGAACTAAGGACCAGAGTTCTCACACGAGGATTCCAAAGGATAGGCAAAAATGTTGTGTTTTGATGACGTCATGATTAGCATATCCTCCCCCCCCCCCCTCCTTTTCATCATATACAAAAAAAACAAAAACATATCATTGTTTAAGGAAATAATAATAATCCTTATTACACTATTTAAAATTATTATTACATATTTTGATTTTATATAAGTACATTAGATATCCTTGAAAAAGTGTTGATTGCAATTTTGTTTATAAAATATATACATATTTAATTATCTTTGTGTGTAGGGTCGTATTTTTAATTTAATGGATCAGTTAACCTCATAACTACGTATGTAAATAAAGTAATTTTAGTTGAAAACTTTTTGCATTCTTAGCCAAAAGGACTATTTTTTTACAATCTTATTTCTCTTCTAACGTTGGGTAAAAAAAAAATATGTTTTTTTGACAAAATATTCTTGGATTTGACACACAGAATTTTGTCATTTTAAGACTTTTTTGTTCCATTTTCTTTATATATATATATATAACTTACTCTTTGGATAAAATATTTATATTCTTGATTAATAAATATATTTTTGACAAATTTTCTTTTCCTAAAACGGTTATTAGATCTGTTTAATGTCTTTTTTTACTTAACATCGTCCTTTGAAAGCACACTTAACATCAATGAGAATGAATTAAAGTAGACTAATTACTTAAATAGGGGGTTTCAAAAGGGCAGTTAATTACACTTAATAGATACTTTGCAAAAAAATGCCAAATGTCCAAATATAAATTAATTTTTCTTTGATCATAATTGATCAAAATCCACGGTCTTTTTGATAAGACAACATCAATTCAATTTATTTGTATTCATATTCAACTGTTATAGCCAGGATTCGCTGATACAAAACTTTCCATGATGAATCTGTTTTCCTGGACTTCCGGACAATATCCCTTTTTTCTAGCCGTACATGTTTTTACCTATTTTTTATATATTTTTTTTTCTTATTTGCAAGAAACTCTCAAATGTCTTTTCTCAAAGGGTAAATATTTAGGTACAACAAACTGATCATGTACCTAGTACACTACAGTTTTTTTATTATTATGATTATTATATATGTATATATTTGAGTATAACAACACATGAAAGGATTGTAAAAATTCTTATGATGATTTTGACAAAATACTTCATTAGAAGGGGGGAAAAAAAACGAAGGAAAATATTTATGATAGACAATACATAATATATATATATATTGTTCCTTTAGATTTAACTATGTATGTATGTAATTTTTGTTATTTTTTGTTTTTTATTTTCAAAATTATCAACTTCCTCCCGGAAAAAAAAATTTTTTTTTTCTTTTTTTTTTTACATAGTTGTACCATATCGTATCTGTTTCAAGCTGTATAGTCGAATATATATATATATATATATACCTTCATATGGTTCACCTTAATTTACTTCATTGACGTCATGAGTGAACGATTTCATGAGTAGAAAGAAGAAGAAAAAAAAATTACCATGGATACGAATAATAATAATAATAACAATAACAATAAAAGTACTGATACAAAAAAAAAAAAAAAAAAAAACGAGGAAAAAGTCGTCATGCAATTAGGCAGAACATGTGTGTATGTGTGTACATTACACATATATAGAGCTCAGTCCCTGCAATATGTACACACTCATATAGCAAGGAGCATCATCCCATGGATGTTCCTTTCATTGAATGCCTGCATTTCTGCCTTGGTTATACTTAAGAGAAAAGGGTGCCAAAAAAGAGAGGAAGAAAAAAAACCATCATCATCATTTGAAATGATTCCCGATTCGTTACGGTACTTTCGGAAACTTTTTTTCCTTTTTTTCTTTCGTTAGTTAGTTATGTATTTAGTTATTTTACCTACTACTGCAACCAACAATCATTTGTGGATTAAAGCGTGACCAAAACGAAAAAAAAGGATGATGCATTTGATGGTTTTAATTTATTATTATTATTTTGGCGAATAATTGATTTGTTTTTTTGTATTTTTGCTTCTCTCTCTCTCTCTGGCTTCTACATAAGTACATATTACTGTGTGTAAATTGTACAAATGAGTCAAATGGGTACTATATGTATACATAGTTGAGCCAGGAGTATGTAGTATTAATGCGGCTCTTCATGCCCAATGCACAAGGGAGAAAATCATTTTGATAAAAGGTACAAAAGTAATCTTAATAAACAAAAACTGTTGACTCCTTAATTAAATTAAAGACAATTTCAAACCTGTTTTATTTATATTTGTAAATATATATATATATATATATATATATATATATATATATATATATATATATATATATTGTGAGTGCGTTTACTCTTATAAAAAAAGAACAAATGAGCCACGAAGGAACATATATATACATATAATGGTATGGGATAATTAGCAAGTTTGCCAAAGACTTCATTAGATCTGTTTAATGTCTTTTTTGACTTAGCAATACGTCTTACTTACATATATATACATAGTCGCAGTTCTTTACGTTCAAAGTAATTAAAGACTAAGCACCCATCATCAACCACCACCACCACCAAAGTGGCTTTTCCCGAAAAACTTAATAAGACATAATCATATTCTTATCAGAAACAAAAAAGAAAAAAAACTAAACTTAAATGAAATAAAATAAAATTCAGGTAAAATTAACTTTTCTCTTATTATTTTAACTATATATATATATATATATATATATATATATATACGAAGCTATTAGGAACGTAATGAGTTTTTTTTTTTTTTTTTTGGTTTTTTTGTTCTTCAACCAGGGGTGGTGTTCTCTCACTCACCCTTGTAATATATAATACGTATTACCTATTCTCTGTAGTAGTAGATATGTGGGTTCTTAATGGAAAAAGAAAGATATAACCTTTAATTCGTTGTATGTATGTATTTTTTCTTTTTATTTTGTTATATTCTATGGGGTTTTTTTCGATATATATTCTGGTGGGTTTTCTTTTAAAAATAATCATGGTTGATCAACATACATACTATGATTATTATTATTATTATTATTTTTCTGGTGTAGATATGTATGCTTATAATAGGTTCAAAGTAGATATTTAGATATATAGATATATGTATGTAGGTAAAATATAATCATAATAATATTAAAAAGTATAGATATATATAAATATATATGTATCTGAATATATATAGAGATAAAAAAATTTAAATATCACAATCAAGATGTATGTATGTATATAAAAACATAAAAAATAATATTAAAAAAAAACTGGAAAAACTCTGACTAAATAAGAAAAAATACATATATGTATGATTTCTTTTCTTCTGTTCACAAGCCAAACAGCAGCAGCACCAACGACAACAACAACAACAACTGGACACAAGCACATACTAATAATAATAATAATTTTAATGTAAGAGGCTTTTAAGAGAAAAAGGATCGTGGTGTGTCGTCGATGTGAGGTGGTTAACTTAGTGAGATAGGAGAAACGGTTTCTTCATAAAAATGAGGCACATCATCTTGAGATGAATGTACTTCTCATCTTTACTCTATATTTAAGAAATGGTAAAAACTGTATGAATAATCACGGAGCTGACGAATGATGAACAAGAGGACACAATGTAAAACAATAATTGAAGGTGTGAGTGATGAGTGAGTGAGTGAGTCTATGAAGACCTAATGATGTCCAGAGAGGAGAAGTGTAGTCGTCATCACAAAAAGTAAGCAGCAGAAGGGATTATAAGAGTTGATCATCCCTGAGGGAGATCCCCCTGAGGATCGTCCAGAGGATCCAGGGATTTCGTTTGCTGAGTA
Organism: Lepeophtheirus nordmannii; assembly: GCA_963680855.1. Classification (NCBI taxonomy): domain Eukaryota; kingdom Metazoa; phylum Arthropoda; class Copepoda; order Siphonostomatoida; family Caligidae; genus Lepeophtheirus; species Lepeophtheirus nordmannii. The sequence goes on along the minus strand of OY804520.1, from coordinate 3,013,383 downwards.
AACATTATTATTATTATCATAGTCCTCATCTGGTTTTATCACAACACTGAACACTGTGGATAATTTTGGAGAAACGTTCCGCGGTGTTGGAGAGGAGTCGAGTCTTCCTTCTTGACGAATCAAGTCTCGTAAAATGTTCTCCTCTTGGGAGTTGGGGCACTTGCGTTGACGATTGAGTGTCATGCCGTATTTCATAGGCTGATGTCCTCGCTCACAATTGGAGCCCGCCTCTGTTACGACATTACGATCGTCATCGATGTGTACACCCACGAAGCACTCTGTTCCTGGGAGATCCAGGCGCTCTGTGTATGTGTAGACAAGTCCGTCTTCCTCCCATTGACCGAAGCAACGATACTCTCGCTGCTCGTAGATTTCGGTGACGTTATAACAATTAAACACTGTGTGAAACATGATTTCTGGGTTAGAACAATCCGCATAGGACTTGGCACAAAGTCCCTCTGCGTCCGGAATGACACCCGTGAATTCTCCTTTAAGGGGACATAGAAAAGGTTTGCTTGGATTGAGACGTCCAAATGTGAGTCTCTTATCCGGTAGAGTACAAGTTCCTCCTCGGTTTTTACCTGTAACCGCAAAAAAAAAGAATAAAAGCGTAAGTAGAGTGTTGAGGGAAATCAAATGAGGTCGTCTCTTAATGAGGTCGTACCTAGTCTGAACTCCATGACATTCGTGTCCCGTTGAGCAAAGTCAACACAGGCATAGAACGTTTGTCCACAGTCTGACTCTAGAGCAACAGAGAACTGATCCTCAGTGTAGGAGAGACACGTTCCACGATAGGTAACAAAGTTCTCTTCATCCCGATAAGTGAAGCGACCCCCTTTGACTTCTATGCCGTTCCACTTCCCCTGGAGCCAGGATGGAAATGTGCAGTCTGGACTAGATGGAAGAAGAACACCCGTAGTGTCTGCATCATTATCCATGATCCGAGATAGATGAAGTGTTTCATATCCATCTTGAGAGGAGTAGAGATGATGAACGCAGGTTGAGTCTGATGAGAGAGCCAAATGTGTTTGTCCAGAGACTGGATCCTCTTTGAAGATCTATGAGGAGAAGAGGAGAGAGAAAGAAAAAAAAAACAGTAGGAAATGCTGATTAAAAAGGGATTATTAAGGACTTACCCCACATCTGTATCTTGGTCGTGGCTCTTCCCCCAATTGGGGTAATTTCGTATCCAATAAGCTCAAATACGTGTCTCCATTTTCACCCTCCCAGGAGGCCAAACATTGAAAACTCATTTCTAAACAAAATTAAAAATATATGTATAATTTGATATTGACAAAAGGATGAGTCAGTCAGTGGATAAGTGAGTGAGTGACACTTACCTAAATCAGGGAAGGAGCATCCCTTAAAATGAAGATCGAATTTATAGCCAGAGGGACAGTCTCCAGCCGTGCTGAGGGACTCATTACACTCCAGCTCATCCTCTGTTCCATCATTGATGGAATAAGTAAAGCGATAGCGTCCATTGAGTGGACAATAAGTTTTGGTAATGGCACTTTTACCATAGAAGCCCCGCGTTTTATACAACATGATCTCTGTTGCAGAGCGGTGGCGAATGTCTGAAGCACTGGGACAGGAGTCCAGAGCCTCCTTTTCACTTGAATAACAAATGTCTAATGAATTTGTGTGAACGTGGAGTACGTTCTCAGAGCGCGGGACTAGAGAGATGCATTTAAAGCAATGGGTTGAAGACTGATTCCGTCTCCTTCGTCGTCGACGACGAGAGCTGAAACTCCCATGACTGACAACAGAGGTGCTACTGCTACTGCTGCTGCTATTGCTAGATGATTGGAGTATAACATGATGGCCGATCCGGCGATGACATGTGCCCCATGTTGGAATGGAGTCAAACAGAATGGAGACGGATGTGTAGGCAATGTCTCGACTTGTCAGAGACTGTGTTAGGAACTCTCCTTGGAAGGGAACTGGGAAATAGCAGGAGTCACCGGCTGGAAAGGAAATCAAAGAAAAAAAAACATGAGGAGACTGCCTTGAAATTCCGCCAACGCAGAATATACATATTATTTCAACAGCAAGAAGAACAACAACTTACCGGCTAATTGTAGTAAAAACGTTGACACAAATAAACTCAGTAGGGCCATACTTCTATTTTCAGACATAGTATTTTAAATAAACACAACGTTCACTTCAAATTCTCTCATAGTATTGTCTCTATATTCATAGAGAGTCAAAATGTACTATTCTATATTCTAATAGTGTCTTTTTAGTTAACTATTATTTTATGATTCACTTGAGTATATTCACTTGATATTCAAATATTATTAAAAGTGCACAAAATACGTGCATCACCCCGAATTCTCAGATATAGACTAATGAACTGTATGTAAAAAAAAAGCGGACGGAATAAATGATGATGAAAAAAAAAAAAAAAAAAGGCATGAGAACGCTCACGCGCTTTAATACAAAAAGAAGTAATAATAATAAAACGCCACGGTGTATTTCCTTCTTTTTTTTTTTTTTTTTTGAATGCGCATTCTAAAGCGTGAGCGTTTGAATCAATGTTGCTAAAAAAAGAATGAAAAAGAAAAGAAAAAAGAAAAATCGTCTTCGTATTATATATATATATGTACATATTATATATTGAATTATTTCATTCAAAGAAAAAATAATAATAATTTTATATCCGATGAATTTTTTCCCTTCTTTTTTTTCTTCTTTTAACAAGTTATAATTAACTTATTTGACGACGAGTAAAGAAAAAAAAGGGTGTAACATCAAATTCTACGTTAGAATCTTATGGAAAGATTTATGAATTATGAAATATTAATTTTTAAGAATCTTACATAAATAGAGTGATAAACAAACTTACAAAAAAAAAAAAAAGCATGGATCAAATGAATAATTTATTATTATTATTAAGAGGTAAAAACAAATATATAAAAAAAAGTCAATTAAGACATTAATTTGGAAATGAAGAGTCAATTAGGGGTCGGTTATTCACTGCAACAATAAAAAAAGCCATATACAATCACTACAAGCATCTTTTGTACTCCTATTTATGTAATTGTTTGATATATCATAATTGACAATATAAAAAAATTAATTAGGGGTTGGTTACTTTTTATGTCAATAATATAAAATAACAGATAAAAAGGATTTACAAGGTTTGATAGTAATAATATATACATATATTTTATATGCATTGATAATGCATTTTTTATATGATAAAGCTAGGGGTCGGTCACTCTACTAATTTTGACCTACAATTCAAATTTATTAAATTTTTTTTTTTAATTTTCTGTATAAAGGGTATTCACATACATATATATGAGTCCATGGCAGTCCAAGAATTGAGAGGAGAAGGAGTGAAAAAAGTTCATCACTTTGGGAAGCTTCCTCATGCCTAACTGCCTTGTAGCACGATATAAAATGTATATATATATATATATATATATAAAGTTAGGCAAATAGACATATTGACGTCTTTCGAAGGAAAAGTTTTTTCTCCATATTAATAAGAAACAAGTTTTTTTTATACACAAATAATAATAAAAATAAAAATAATTACAGTTCATGTAACACAAAACATAGACAGATTGGAGACTCACGTTCATAAATAAATACTTTGTATCTTATAAATAGGGAAGCAAATATGAAATATTGGTACATGGTATGTACGTATGAATGTATGTATGTATACTTATAAACCATCAATAATAATAATAATAATTAATCTTCAAGGAATTATTAGTTTTAAAAGATGGGAAAATTACTTTTAATTTATAAATATTTATAAGTACATAGGGGGAAGGTGTTAAATCACGGAGGAGTAGATAAGTGACTACAAGGTGTGAAATCAGAGAAGAATAAAGGAGGCCCTTCATTAAAAAGGTCAGAGCAAAGGAATGGAAATTCGGTCCCTTTAAATCACTTCTCTCTTGCAAAACCACAAAAATACAGTCTCTAATTAGATTTGAGTACTTCATTCATGGCCAATGAGGATGTTCTCCTCCAGATCAGCAATGGTCTATAGACCAATATTGACTCTGCTTCACTTTCTAGACCCATTTTTAAATCTGGGTCTAGATGTGTAAAGACCAAAGCAATAATACAATTATCAAAAGATATCCTTTCCTTACAAAAAAGGGACAATTTTGTCCTCTTGGTCTATTTTGGTATCAATGCCTTAGTCTTAATATCTTAAGAGCTTTGATCTCAAAGTTAGTAAAGACCAGTATCAAAGCAACATATTCTTTTATTTTCTTGATCTTGTTTCAATTCCTCAAAGTCTTGCTATCGTCTTTATTTTTTAGGTGTTGTGCTCTTAATCAGTAAATTAATCACCATGGCAAACAATTTTGACAATACGATATATTTTTTTAAATTATCCCATTCTGTAATCAAAGACAATTAAATTAATTTCGCTTATGATTGGTATTTATTGTAGCAACTTAATGAGCTTTAAGGCAACTCTTTAAAACACAAACCCATATGTATACGTATGACCCTATGAAGTTAAACCAACGGCTAATGCCGACACAGAAATAATAATAATAATAATTATTATTATTATTATTGGTAATGGTGGAAGACCCTCACATGAGGAGAAGAAGCTGAAGCAGATGTTGCCTTCATTTCCAAAAGTTTTTCTAAAAATAAAAGTTGTTGGGCTCACTCACAAGACGAGCAGCAACAACAACAAACCGAATTAAATTATTTTTCCGCCAAAATGATGATGTGGCAGACAGGATATAAATTATATTAGAGTCCATTGTTTTTTTTTTCTTCTGTTGTTGTTGTTGTTGTTATTGTTGGACACATACATATACATAAGCCAAAAGACATGCAAAGTCATTCAAGGTCATCTATGAAGTATTGTTCCTGCCTATTTATGGTACGTATTATGTTGGGTATTTTGGGGTATACTCAAAGTGACAAGGAGATGAGGTATGGAAATAATAATTAATTAATTAATTAGAGGTTGGAAATTTACAAGTTCATTAATTGAGAAATGAATATTTTTCAGTATTATAATAATAATTGGAATTTAAATATTAAGTGCAAAAAAAAACACAACAAAAACAAACGTCAAAAACGACAGATAAGTCATTTGTACAGAAAAATACCACTACTTTCTTAAGTGTTTTTCTTTTCTTTCTTAAGATCACAGAAGTAAATAAAATGAGTATTATCAAAAATAATAAAATAAATAAATAACCAATTTGTTATCAGCTATTTATATATAAATTTATTATTTTAGAATAAATAGTACAAAAAACTACTTTATTTAAAACAAAGCCACAAAACACACACACAAAATAAATTAATACAGAGCCATTCAAACCCAACTCTCACTGAACCTCATATTTGTATATATGTTTTTGTACACACATATATATATATATATATGTATATAAAGTATCGTATTCCTCAATAAATATTTAAATTCAGAGGGGCTTTTTTTTTTATTTTCTTCTGTGTTACTATTTATATCTAACACAATTCTATTTACATATATTATCAAACAAAAAGGTTTGTTCGTTATTTGAATTCTTACAGTATTTGAGTAATTATTGGTACAACTTATCTTTGCGAGTCAATAGACTGTGTGTGTGGAATTAATCATATTAGATAAGGAGGAACATAAGTACATTTAATATATATATATATGCCTGTTCTTGTCGTTACTTGACTTGATATCAAAAACGTATAAAAAAAAAGTATTCTTATTTTTCTCGAAACAAAACAAAAATAAGACAGAACTTAACAGAGAGATTGTTGCTTTGTCTTCGTATATGCCATATATATATATATATATATATTATGTATTCCTAAACCAATGTACATATCAGAGGGGGGGGGGACTTTTGATTACATATATGTAATAATAATAATAATAATAATGTTTTGAGTTGATTTGAGTCTTCATCCATCTTTTGAAGTTGTTGTTTTTAAGTGCACGAAGTTAATTTAATGGTTATATATATATATGTACATATTTAGATGTAAGAATCTATGTAAATATCATCCATACGGGCCCGTTCATCAAAAAACAAACAAAAAAACAAAAAATATGAAGCACTTTTTTTAATATAGTTATCTCATAAGTCATCATATAAACACACATAGAACAATATCTCATGAGTTTACATTTTGAGTGCGATTTAAATCCTACAAAATATTTAGAAAAACCAATTCTTATTCATTATCTATATAGGTCAGCCACAAGTGTGGTAGTAGGCCTTCTAGTAGCCTATGTGCGTAAACATAATGTTCAATTACCTCATATTTTGTGAGTACACTCAATTAAAGGGATTCTTTAGAAAACTCAACTCCAACATGTATGGTGACAATCCAATCTCTCTCTTTAAACCCATAGATGAGTAAGTACCTCCAATTAATCAAATATTTGTAATAATATAATTAGCAATTTAGCACTCGGGTTATTTTTTTTGCATACATGTATTAATCAAACAGCTGTGCTACTTTTAGAGACTGAAAATAATTTTATTAGAAGAACAATTTTGAAGTACAAAAAACTCATCCTTGTTTCTCTAGAAAAATCCAAATATTTTCCCTAATTAGCACTTATACACCCCCCTCCCCCCCCCCTCACATACGCACACAATGCTCATCTTTGCGGAAAAAAAAAAAATTCAAAGGGCCTACATAATTATTATCAATGGGCCAAGTACACTCGACTTGAATACTTAAAAAAACACAAAAATCATCTTGTGAGCCCCCGTATCGGTATTCAAATAAAAGAAGCTCTTCTCAAAGTAATAATAATAATAATAATAATTAGAGTCTAACAAATCCATTATCACCTGTTGATAATATAATTGGGGCTAATGAATGACTCTATAACAACCCCCCATAACATATAACATAATTACTTATTAGGTCAATCCACACATAAGTTGAAATGTCTGGAATGCCGAGGGATAAGTGTAGAAATATGTTGATGAAAGAACGAGAGGGAATGGAAGTATAAAATAAAGGCTCAATAAAACAGAGATTCACCTGTCAATGATTACTTTCCGTCATAATATGTATGTACATTTTTATATACTTATTTAGGAGGAGAGACAAAGTGTTTTCTTTTGATTCATTCATGAGGGAACGGTGTAGGGTTCTTTTTATATTTGTAGAGTTTCAAGAAAAGTAAAGACGTTTGTAAATAATAAGATTGCAATAGTTGTAAAGTCGCCTTTGATCACCTGCAAACAATATGTCTATCTACTAAAGGCCCGTCAGATCTCAATCTGTAGAACATACTTTGTATTTTATAATTAAGGTCCATGGAAGAAAAAGTTAACAGCAAAAAAAAAAAAAGTATTAAGAAAATTGAGCCTAGAGTTTGGAATTTTCCTATGAGTTTAATAACTTTTTATATAATATGTGGACATCAAACTCTATTTGATATAAACAAACTGTATTTATTCCTTGAGAGCCACTTGTACTTTACATTGCTGCATATACATATAAATGAAAAAACTGGGAATGCATATTAAATAGATGATTAAAAAAAAGAAGTAAAAACGTTACTGCATATATACAATTTACACACCTTGTATTCACGTTATTTTGAATGCGCAAATGATGGACTCACGGCATATCTTCTCAAAAGAGTATTTGCTGTCCTCATGGAATAAATTCTAAGGAGTTTTTGAACAAAATATTTGGATCAAAGTAAATTAGAATTATTAGAGATTCATCTCTGATATCCATGTCATAAAATAAAGGTTCATTAGACATATGATATTAAAATAATTTATATACCTATTAGATGTTAATTAAATTAATTAACATCTACAGAAAAAAAAAATATAAGTTTGTTCAATTGATTAAAAATCAAGATTTATTGAGCTTCATTCTATATAGTGAAAAAAAATATATATAATTAAAATATAATAGAAATACCATTTTTTAGACAAATTGAGAAGAAGCAAATTTCTAGCTGCAGAGTTCCCCCATAAATAAAGAGATCACGTATATATATATATATAAATATATGCAAAAAATATATCTTTACTGATTCTTGGCTGTTTTTTTCTTTTGTCGTTGTTTTTTTTGGGTTTTTTTTGTTGTTGCAAAAAACGTTTTCAAGACACACCACCGATCGAACTCGTAGACGCAAATGTATTTTGTGTCATATACATATAACTACATACATAATAGTACAAATGTATGTATACGTCATTAAGAATTCATTTTCTTCCTAAGAATAATGACAGTATAATTAATTAAAAACTGTCAAATTCCTTCGTAATATTTTGATTATTTAATCATCTTCCTTCTTTTGACATATATATATATATATATTATTAATAATAGAGAGGCCAGCTGCTGAATATGTTATTATTATTATTATATAATGAAGCACTTAGCCCCCAATTTTCACAGTCCCAAAAAATTATTATTAAAAAATATATATAGATCATAGCTGATCTGTTTGTTGTTGGTGTTTTTTTCCCTATTATATATATGCCTCGTGGTTTGTAGCAACCCAATCATTATTAGCAAATAGCAATATATATTATCTATGTAATTCACACCATTTTCCTACTCTGATAGCCAAAGTTCTATATAGACTTGGGGCTCATAGAGAGAGAAAGAGAGTAACCTACAATTATTTATTATTAGCATACAATATAAATAAACGGTTATTGTCCGTAGAAGTTTTTTATTTTTTTGATATTTAAATTAAATTTTGTTAAAGGAGAACATAGAATAACACATACAAAATAAAAGATATTAAGAATCATTATTTTATTTTTACTTTTTTTTCTCTAAAAAGAGAGGAAAATATCATTTTCTGACGAAGAAGAGACGACATAGAATAAAAAAATGATTATTCTATTTATAATGAAGAGCTGTTGAGTACCTTTTTGAATGAGTTAAAGAAAAAGTAGCATTGTCAATTAAATCCATAATATATTTCAATCCATTCCGGATTAGTTTAATCCCTTATTTCAATCTTTTAACCTCCAGAAGAAGAAGAAGAAGGTGGAGGAAATGAAGAAGGGAGACATTCACTCAATAATACACATCATTGCTACAAATTCATACATTTAATATCCATGTACTCCTCCAATAATGAATATGTTCGCCTCTCATTATATTAAATTTCCTCATCAAACAAACGTGGAGGTCCTGATTTTTTTTTGATTTTTTTTGATTTTTTTTAATAAAGTGACGAGTGTTGTTTTATTCAGTTAATGTCTTTGTGATATGTACATATATATTAATGAATCTATTAGGTGAGTGTATCAGGGGAATTGGACCTCACAACGACTCTCATTTGTGTGTTTCTTGAGTAGATCGACATAAGATATATATATATATATATATATTGTATAGTATCCACACGAAAGACGCAGTCTATTTATAAGTGAGGGGTCTATTACATTGAATTGTATGTATGTATGTATGTATCTTAATCTCTTTTCACCACAGGAAGGGGAAAATAAAAAAGAAAAGAAACCAACTTGTACACACAATGTCCGTTAAAGTTGTATAATATTTATATATTGTGTTTGGATGGATGGATAGAGTATCAATTGACCCGTGAATAGTTAGTCCAATCTTGTAATATTTATTCAAAGAGTGTGGATTTTGTATCCCTATGTGGTTCTACATTGTAGGGATTTGCAAGTGCAAAAAAGCCTTTTTCCTTTTCTAAAGAAAATAATTTACAGTAAAGTACTTTTGATGCGAATAATCCTTTTATTAACAATGCATTAAATGTTTATGAATCAAGTATTGGGAGTACAAAATAGTTTGGTCCAGTTTTTTTTTGTGGTTTTTTGCTTGTGAATAATACATGGGGTAACAGCCTGTTGCGTCACTTCCAATAATTTTGCAAGATCCTTTTGCAATTGACTCGGATCTTTTCTTTTCAACGTTTGAAACGTTCAAACCATTCTTTATATAATTAATCAGTTGGAACATTGTCACCATGGTCGCTTCTAAAAAGCATTCATTGCACTTAGGCTACACTTTTCTTCAAAGTCAGGCAGAAACATAAAACCTCCAGGAAAAGGTCCTTAGTTACCACAAAGTTTGACAGTTTTAACAAAGTCAAAAAAACAGGTTTTTTTCTGTTAAACTCAAAATGATATCAACTGAAAACCATTGACGAAATCTATAGTACCTCTTCCAAACCATCAAAACCAGTTGTTATTATAAAACATTCATAACAGTTCATATTTTGAAGAAAAAAAAAGGATTGTGCTAATTTGTACTCCTTATAATAAAGTCATTTTACATGTACTTTTCTTATGAGGATCTCTTATTGATAAGTCTTTTGTCCATGGTTCATTACACATGTGTAAAACTCAAGTTTCCATCACTGGAGAAAAGAAACTCCACAAATTAGCAAGGTCAAAATGAAATGATAGCAACTGTAGCCAATTCGGTTTGTATATTGAATGACTGATGCTTAAATTAACTAAATGGGTAATCAATGTTATGAGACGTACAAATACTAATTTCCATGTATCCATTAAACCAACCTATCATGGGCTCAGAGTGGTAAAATAAGATTTTTCAGCTCAGAATATCTGAAGATATTTAGATAGGCAATGACTCAGAACCATACATAAAATAGATTTAAGGACAATATCACCTTCCTGTAGCGTGGAATTTCAATTCAATTCCAATCCATTCCCTATTTTTGATAAAAAGAGATAATATTTCAAGTGTCTAAAAAATCATGGAAATTGATTTCCACCTTTTCCCCCTCACTCACATTTTAATCAAGGATTTTTAAAAATAACATACATACATGGAAAATAAAATTCTCTTCACAGAGACGTTGGTAAATGATTACATATAACATATTTCTTATCCCGTCAAGGGAAATATTTTTTTTTTTTTTTTGTGGAACGGAATAGGGCGATGATTTAATCATTGTTTAAAAGGTCAATTTTTTTTTATTATTTTTCTCTCTATTAAGGAGTTGGAATAATACACAACATACCAAGATGTGCTGAAGGGGGACTCCAGGGTATTACAATATATATATATTGCTACATACCATGGAAGGTACATATGTACATATAACAAGGCACAAAATGAAATAAAAAGGTTTCAAGCCAAAAAAAAAAAAAAAATGAAAAAAATCAAATCTTGTGCCTTATTTGGTGGTAAGATAAACATGTATATATATGTTCCAAGATGTTCTACCTATATGCACACACACACATGTTTATTTTTTATTTTTTTTTATTAAAAAAAATTATATTAAAATGATGTAAATGGTTTTGAGGCTTCTAGCAAACACATGTTCACTTCAAACCTTTCCCTTAATAAGTTGGTTAAATACATATGTGTAGAATAAAGTTTGAGTAAGTTTTTTTTTTCCCAGAGGAGAAAGAGTGGAGGTAGTTGTTGCCCTTGGACCACGAGGATATGTGAGAGCTATGAATCCGAAGGGTGTTTGCTCAACCAAAATTGGTATCAAAAAGTAGGGTTGACTATAAGGCATACTTTCATTTTGTAGAGATCTAAATATTTAATACTAGCAGTGACTCTCAATCAATATTGAGACAAAGGCAGAAAGAACTTGGCAACAGTATATTTGGACCATAGCTTGGATGCCAATTCAGATCCATGTTCAATAAATGCTTGAAAATTCAAAACTAAACGAAATTCCTATACTTAATAAATAAACTACTATTCGATGGGAATCAATGTCAAAAAATCCCACGGGGGGTCAAGAAGCAAAAATCTTATTTGAGGTAATGAAATTGAACGAGTGAACTCAATTATGGATCCAATAAATTCCTCGTTATTCATTCAGAGTCTTTGCGTAACAGACAGTCATTGCTAATAATAAACAGCAAATTTATCTCTGAGACATTGGATAATCAAATACACTTTGAGTATTCCTTAATCTTTCTCACCTTTTGATGAATTAATTAAGGACCTCTTGAAGCACCATATATTTTCTAATCACAAACAAACATGTACACTAAACAGAAAGTTAAATACAAAAATAACTTGTGAAACGAATGATATTAATAATAATAATGTTGTAGCGTTAAAGAAATGCGATGAGAAAATCGGAAATACTTTTTGTGGGCAATTCTTGTTTTGTTTTTACAAAAAAAAAAAAAAAACAACCACGGTCAAATTGTTTAATTTTAACTCTGAAACAATGGGTTAGCGTTGTAGCCAGATGGCTAAATTTAATTTGTGTACCCGCTTGTTACAAGTGCTTCATATAAAAAAAGAATAAAAAAATAAAATATACAAAAATAAGTTTAGGTATTTTTAAAAGCAAATTCACGGAAGTGTTTTTTTTTTATTTTGTTTTAGAGCACTGGCACGAGTGTACTCATGTTAAATGAGTGGACAGCACAAAAGATCAAATGCCTTTTATTTATATATATATATAAATAAATAAAAATTCCATGGAATGTTGAATCAAAAAAATAAATAACAAATAAGGGTTTATAGCCAATAATAGCCATTTACATATATATACAAAGGAGTTGTAGCCTTTTTCAACTTCTATATAGTATTTATTTATTTATTGCCATCATGAATTAGTCAGCCGTTTTATGCATGCATTAAATTAAGTAATGCAATCTACTCCATTAAAAGCATGGAACGAGACAATATTTAACACGGTCCACGAATAAAAATCTAAACACCATCCGATTCAATCTTTATTATTATTATTATTATTATTATTCCTTTGAAACAATGTGTTCTCTAGCAAGGGTCATATAATAAAAAAGTATTTAGATCTGTTCGATATATGTATTTCCCTTCGTCAATTTTCACTCAATTTTCAACTATGATAAAATCTCACTCTTGAATTCCATCAGATTCTAAAATGATGTCAACCTATTTTACAACTCAATAATAATATGTAAAAAAAAAAGGAGACAAAAGTAACAGACCTATCTGAGTTCATGGCAAATATTATTTCAATATTTGCTATGAATATGTCTACAAAGTTTCAAGTATTTCTATGTAAGTTTGAGGTGCTTCGATAGAGCCCCTCCGAAGACTCAATCAAAAGGAATCAACCCAAATAAGTTTTGAATTGCTGGTTAATATAAATAATGCATTTATATATATATATTTAAATCAGATTATGTACAATTAAAATTAGTGTTAAGGGCATCATACTAAAAAAAAAATTTTGTTAAGGATTCAGTCCGAGAAAATTTCTTCAAGTTCAGAGCGGAATAATTGCAACTTTGAATTTAGTTTCTCTTCTAAGGAAACTTTTATAATAAAAATAGCATAATCACCTTTATTTGATGACCTCGAGGTCCGGATGGGTCTTAAAGGACCACTTTAAAATGTCAGATTTATATGTTTATATATATATAAAGTTCGGATCCTCAAAAGTCTTTTTTTTTTATGATGAAAGGGTCCCCTTTTTTGAAAACAACGTTGGTTTTTTTTTATTAGAAAAATGATGTTGTCTCTTGCTTAGAAAATATTTAAAAAAATGATTTTTTTTGTTTGTTTTAGATTCATAAAAGAACATTTGTTAGAGTTATTATATTAATTGATTCATTAGAATGTGAAATATTTTCATATAAAGTGTCGTCAAACATTCTCTTTTGAATTGCTTTTAAACATTGTCTTTCGACAAATTGATTTCCCTGACTATGAATGTACCTTTATAGAGTTTTTATTTTTGAGGCCCTCTTGAGGGGCGTGGATAGTTAAGTGTTGAAATTGCCTGTGGATCAATTCAGAGTCCCTCGTCCCTAAAAAAATATCTATCTATAAAATATACATCCTTTTATGCCTAGTAATGACATCAGAGTCCCTTTCTAAAACATTGACGTCATCGTTTTATTTTTTACTTAAAAGAGGCTACTTTGTTACACCAATTCGAATGCACTTTAAAGCAAATAAAAAGCTCTTCTGATTTATGAATCATCATAATTCTAAAGACGGATCTTGCAAAGACAAGTAAAAGACAAAAAAAACAAAACAACAAAACATAAATATACAAACATTGTAAATTCATCACAAGAATAAAAAACAAAACATTACACATGGTTCGTAAGATTCATATTTCCTTTTCCGTCAATCTACAAAAGTAGATACCTTCATGTACATATATGAATTAAGTATGTATATATATATATATATATATTTACATAAAAATATGTAGGTAGACATTAAAAAAAAAAAAAAAGATTTAAGATATGACGTCATTTTATCAGCAAAATATTTTTATATTTATAAATAAATATAATTATGATGTAAACCCAAGTTAAAAAAAAATTTGTAAATTAATAAATTTCCGTATTTCAACATATCCTTTCCAAATAAGAGAACAGCCAAGGAAACGGGGGGAAAAGTTGTATATATATATATAGAATTACATATCCTCACCAACATAACAGTACCTTATTTATAAATAATAGACACACTCTTGTGTGGGTATTTTATTTATTTATTTATAATTTAAGAACCATAATTCATTTTACCGATTTTCTTTAGTCATTTTAAACTCTCTCTCTCTTTTTCTTTTTCTCTCTTTCTCTCTACTAGTAATATATATATATATATATATATATATATAAATAAGAAATATTGAATTATTATTATAATAAAAAAAAAAACTGTAGATTTTTTTTTTTTTTGAGTAAATTATTTCAATGCCTTGCCAAGAAGATTTCTCACATTCAATACTTTATGTATAGGGTATTTTTTTTATTTTTTTTTGTATATTTGTACTTTTTCCTTCTACGCTGTAGAAACAACCAATGTTTGATTGGTGATCATAGTAATATATATGAATATATATATATATATATAAAACCATTTTATTTTTTTGTTCATACTTTGATCCTATCAAAAAGTTACAAATGAAGAGGTATTAGAATAAAAACATTTTTACCTAAACGAGCAGTTATGTACATATATTTGGTTATCTACAAACATTCATGGACAAAATTTGACTTATTTGAAAAATCGTTGATCAATTTTCCAAATATTAATTTCATTCATCATTTATATACATATATATATATATATATATATGTATATATGTACAATTCTCCTCTAAGCTCTCTATTGAATGTTGAATCTTTTATGAGTGTAGTAAACATTTGCCTTGAATTGTTATCTCACGAAACCATGTTTCGATATCTTTTTTTTTTTTTTTTCTAGGCATTATTGATATGCCTTGCAATAAACATGCATTCTATTTATTGATCTCTCATCAAAATGTACATTTTATGTAGGGTAAATACAGTTATCTGAGTTTCACATGGTATGGTATTCTATTGATGTCTTTCAATTAGTTTGTTAAAAAATAAAAGAAGTTTAAAATAAAAGATAAAAAATCACCAACTTTATCGTGATGTGTGTGTGTGTTTGTTATTTTTCTTTCTTTTCTATTTTTTTTTTTAATTTTTGCAAATCGTTGAGTCATGAATTGATTTGTATTAATTGAAAAATGAGGCTGGTTTATCGTTTATCGTAATAACATGGATCTGTGCAAAGAGCCATCTTTTAAATCACGCTTTGATCTTTCATTGATGGGAAATCATACTTAGCTATATGTATGTATGTACGTATGTATGTATGTATATATAATAATAAATAAAATTGAACATATCTTTGAAATTGTTTATTGTTTGATTAAATCAAAAAAAAAAAAGTCAATTAGCAATCTTTTTTAACTCAAATTATGACCCCTTAGGTATAAATTATTATTGACAAGGCTAAAAGAGACGACCATATCCAGAGAGCGTAGATAGAGGAGGCTCTCCCCCCCCCCCTTTAACAAGGGGCATGGTATATATATATATATAATTATAGAATCATCCCCCGAGGCCTCAGATTCAAAAATTACAAAATAACTTGAGTTCAAGTTGATTTATATTTATTACGACGATTAGATACATACAAACATATATTGAATGTTTCATTGACGCATGATTTTCTTAATTAAATTTTTAGATTCGAAGGTACATCCAAATTTCCTTGCATTTCAGTTTTGGGGAGAGTCCAAAGTCCAGCCGGTTTTCTTTCTTTTTTTCTTATCCACAAAATATGTTTTTAAAATGATTGAATTATTAGTACATCAAAAAAAAAAATTTTTTTTTATTTATTTTATAAATAAAGTATTAGGCCTGGATTTTTTTATTAGATATTAAAAAGGGTTGATCTGACTACTTCTCTGGATTTTACACTTGGGAGAAATTCCCGTGCAATTTTCCATATAGTTACATATTTTTATAGTATAAACGTCCATTTTTGTGTAATTTATTAAACTAAAAGTTAAGTAGATATTCATGATTCATTCACTAGAGATAAAGTTTTGAATGATGTTTTTGCCGAATATCAATTAATAAAAAATGATATTCAATAAAGTGTCATAATGGTGTTTTTTTTTAGTTTATTTTAAATTCCTAGTTACTTTTGCTTCATTTTTAAAAGACAATTCTTAAATTTGTACATGTTTCGGGAGGAGATTGAAATGTCTCATATTTTTTTTATTTATAATTATTTAAATTTTTATAAAGGCTTTAAGCAGTATGCAGTTATTTGAACAAGGTACTAACAACTATTATTCACTTACAATTGGGGATTTTTAATATAAATATTTTTCATATAAAGAATATTTTTGAAATATTATTACAAAGACTTCCTTTAAAATTTCCATTTTCTTCTTGAAATATATAATAAATTACTAAGAATTTCATAACTTATCTCAATCCGGAATTTCCTGGGATCCTAACATATAGAAATTGGTTTTTCTAGTATCTTTCTAAATGACATTTTCCCCTTGGAAATAAGGAACTTAGAATTTATATACTTTGTAGCTGAAATCTTAGTCACTTGTAGCCTTTTTAGTGTTTATTTATGAATATTAAAGGTATGGACAATATGCCGATGAAAGTGTTAAAACCTCTGAAAAAGCATAATTGACCAAATTTCTTTATAACAAATTCCAATTGGCTAAATATCCCCTAAAGTGTCTACAAACTACGCCACTGGCATGTATGTATTCAACATCTAAAAAGAAGATGACTTATTGAGCCATTTAAAAATAGGTAAGTGTCAACAGTCAGTACCACACAAAGAAGAAGAAGAAGAACATTCATCACTTAAGAACATGCACACAGCAGGGACCACGAAAAAAAAAAAGATAAAAAACGAACTCAATAACGAGAATGATAAGAATCACAGAAATATTAGAGGTGTTTATCCTCACTGATGAATGTGGAGAATCAAATACATACATAGAACCATCCGCACGCAGGATATCTCAAGATGATAACCATCGCCTCCATGACTTTAAAGGTAAGGGAATCGTTCTTTTTAAAATACGTAGAAGAAATTATTATTTACATAAAATATACATAGTTATGTTGTTTATATGTTGGTTATTTATATTTATATATTTACAAAAATCGGTAAAATATTCATTGAATAAGGATATTTTAAAATATGTAGTGATGAAAATATTCAATAGCAGACAATATATGTGTATAATTTTTCCATTCTATATATTATACATACATAGAGAATCACAAATAATATAATGGAGGGAAAAACATTCCTTAAAAAAACTCTTCAAGAGAGAGATTAGTCTCCATTTTGTTTAGCAAGAAGCTCTTTTAGAACTCATTATAACAATACACTATTTATTATTATTTAATATCTAAAAATATTATTCTGCATTGATTTTGACAAAAAATAATTTTCATAATACAAATTATACACACTAATCCAAAGGGTTCTTTTTTTTACTTCTTTTTTATTTTTTCTACTATAAGGGACCAGGTTGAAAATAAGGAAAAGGAAGTTCACACAGTGACAAATTTTATATTTATATTTTGAATAAACAAATTTATTATATGTATATTATCTGTATGGATAGAGGGGGCTCTGTATAGAGTCATATCTTGGAATTACGAGGAACATTCCTCTCAGAAAATTTGCTCGTAAATCGAAAGTGATTATGATAAAGCACATTTATTCAATGTGTCTATTTATAAAAGGGTTTTGATGACTCTGTTTTTTTGAAGAGCTAAATGGAAGTTCCCTAAAATTCTTCATAATCTGGGAATTACCTGTATCACCATACATTATTTCATTCCTATTTTTAAAGTGAAATGGTGAGCCCTTTTAAGGGCATTGCAAAAAAGACCCTCTAGGAAATATATATATATATATAAGTAATATTTATGTTTACATATTTTGGCCTTTGATTTTTTGATCATTAATCTTTTGGGTTTTAATTGAAAATTGATCAAAGGATTGGGTAAATACAACTTCTAACCTTAAGAACAAAAAAACAATAATAATTATTATTATTGTTATTCAAAGCATTCACTCCAACATTAAATATGCTGATATTCTATAAATAATTTATATTTTTTTTTGCAAAATTTCCATGGTTTTTTCTCTACGTCACAGCATGAGTTCGTTTTTTTTTTGGTTTTTTGGTTTTCTGTTTCTCTCTCTTTCTTTCTTTCTTGTACCCACCTAAATCCTATTAAACTCTTATTTTTTGGATGAAATATTATTACTACTTATAAACATAATAATTTTAATATTATATAAATATTGTCAAAAGGACAAAATATAGTTTTTCACATAAAAAAAAACGAAATAATTTTTTAAAAAAAAACAAAAAACATCCGCTATTTATAGTGGATCATTATATAAAATTATTTTCCGTCAAGGAAGATGAGATTTTATTAGTTTTTAATGATGATGATGAGATAATTATTTTCTTTTCCCCCCTTTTTTTTCCTTCTATTAATGAATGAAACAACAGCAACCTTGTTGGTGAGAGAAGGAATAATGATCAATTAGTTGGATGGGAATTTGAATTTTTCCTTTTTTTTTTTTGGTGTGTTTTTCCTTTAATATTTATGGGACTGACTCAATGAATGACCAAGAATTCTGTTGTTTATTTATTTATTCATTTACGTTGCCAATGTATGTACGTATGTTATTTTGTATATGATAGAGAATGACAAATTGTCCGACTGTTTAACATTGCCTACATAAAATTATGTATAAAACATAAACATGTAAGTATAAGATGTACGAACATCAGAATTAAAAAGGCCAAAGATCAAAGCCATTAATAATGATTTGTTTGATTATGTAGGCATTGAAATGAATATTTGAAATAAATAAATCGTTTTGATGCTCCCTATAACAATTCTTTTTGTTAATTGAAATAGGAATGGAATGTTTATTTCTAAAGGTCTTTTGGGCCATAATTACATACTACTGAGCTGATTAATTCCTCGTAACTCTGGCTCAAAAGCCTTCAAAATGAACTCTGATAATATTTAACAAAGGAGATGGTGCAGATGTTTTTAATCAAATCAATGGCACTTGTATTCTAAGAAAGTTTGAGTTAAATGGATGCCACTTGTATTCCAAAAAATAGGATGTGGACCACGAGTAGAAGATCCAGAGAGAGGGGAAAATCAAAGGGGGCATATCTCGAGGGGCCCCAATCTGTGCAACTTATAATAATATAACTTTCAAATCGACACTCTTGCCTTGGGGTCACTGATTTTCAGTTGCCTCAATAGAAAATTCACGGGAATGAACTGATTCCATGAGTAAACTATTAAAGTCACCTTTATACAGTACTTGTCCGGCGGGCAGATAATTAAAAGGGGCCCCAATCATTACAACTAATAATAATATACTTTTCAAATCGACACTCTTGCCTTGGGATCACGGATTTTCAGTTGCATCAATAGAAAATTTCCGGGAAGTAACTGATTCAATGAGTAAACTATTAAAGTCATCTTTATACAGTATTTGTCCGGCGGAAGGAGCTAACAGTGTTATAACTTTTTTTTAAGTGGGTAGATAGTCCAAATTTCCTCAAAGGAAATTCAGAGTAAGAACCGAACATCCCCCGATCAGACAAATTTGACTTTCCCCTAAATTCAACTCAACTTATTTCCCTTAGCTTAAAAACAAACCAACAAAATTCCTTTATTATTATTTCGGTGTTTATTTTAAGTTTTTATAATAATAATAATATTATAATTAATGGTCAACATCAATGTGCCGATATGCTTGGAATAGCCCTAAAGGGAGTGGCTCTTACGAGAGAGCCGATTTTCTTACAACCAAAAAAGCTATTTGTGTATATAAAATGCATGTCTTATGATGATATTTTTTTATATGACAATGTCTATGCAGTTCTTTGCATTTGAGTTGATGTATGTATGTATCTACGCTAAACTTTGATTTACATGGATAAGCAATATGCTTTTGCAACAGTGATACAATCATTTGACAAACCAAAGTGTTTAATAATAATAATAATATCTCATTTAACCATGGAATATGATTGTAGTTGGTCATTTTAAAGGTAACAAACTAAAAAAGAAATCAAAAAAACAAACAGACATTCAACAAATCAAACCGGAAAAAAAAAATAATAATGCATCAGGCTTCTGATCCAGATCTCATCAGATCGTAGAATGTATATATATATATATATATATATATATATATATATCCATGATTATTCAAACACTATAATGATAAAAATATGACTAAAGGATTAGTAGAGTTCCTAAGTCTTTGAAATGGCATGCATGCATAGAGTTGGTTGTTTTTGTTATTGTTATTGTTGTTGTTGGTGGTGGTGGTAACTGATATGCCTCAATCAAGATATGAAATATGTTCATTGTTTGATGTTTTTTTTTAAAGATTCTGCCTTCACTTTGCTTCTGATTATTTATCAAAAAAAATAAATTAAGGTGTAGTTGTAGTAGTCGTAGAAGAAGTTTCGTTGTATATCTTTTGATTTGCACTGCTAAGAATTTGACGCAAAAATAACTGCATTTAAGAGCTTTTTTTTTAGTTACTCTCTCATGAATACTACTATGGTTAAATAAGTATATTCTTTCAATGTATTTATGTACATACGTCTCATTGTATGTAGGTAGGTATGTATGTATGTATATAATTGCTCAAAGTGAGAGAAAAAACACAAAAAGACACGAATATGATAATTGCTATTAAAACAAAACAAGAAAAAAAAAAAGAATGAAAGAAAGAAAGAAATGTATGTACAAGAAAAAACAAAAAAACAAAATGGAGTCTCCCGCTCTATAATTAACCATATAGTCATATATATATATATATATGTTGAGTGAACAGCTCAAAAAGAGTTAGAACGTACATACCTAATTATATTATTCTTATTGTTTTTACCATGATTTAAACTCAAGAAAACTATATATATATATATAAATATATGTACATATATATATATATAGGTGCTGAAAGCATTGATTATATTGACCATAAAGGCCTTAGAAACCCGGGGGGTGTGGGGCTCATTAGCTGAGTTTGCAAATGACTTCAAAATTTACATATGTATGTAGATTCTACAGTCATGTATTTATATATATATATATATAGGACCTTTGACCCTTCAATAAATAGAACTGCCCTCAAAAATAAAAAAAATAAAAAATAAAAAATACTCATAGTTTTGATTTTATCAAAAAAGAGAAAGAGAGGTTTGTGAATTATCACTTCGGCATGAGGAATCTAAGTATGTACATACTGTCTGTATATTCAAAGAATTTGTACATATATATATATGCTAATTTATGCATTTATTGACAAATTATATATGATTATAAAGGTGTGACTTTTTGAGATCTTTATTGTCTGCATCACGAAACCTTTTCTTCAAAAAAATATATATATATATATATAAGTTTAAAATTAGTTGATTAAAATAATTATATTCATCCATGTCACTATTTCCACGAGCTGAAGCAATTAATATACTTACATATGCTAATAACTAAGGAAGGAAGGAAGAAAAGTAGATGAATCAGCTACAACAGTTGACGACTTTCTATAACAAATTATAATACATATTTAATTATTTTATATTTCACAAACTTTCTTTCTTTCTTTCTTTATAGATTATAATAAAATTTGACTCGTAACTCTGCGTATTTATACACATCATTCTCTCTCTCTCTCTCTCCCTTCACAAGCCTCACAAACAATACTATCTGACTTTATTTGAAGACTCTATGAATCCCTCCATTTCTAAGAGAGGTCATAATTAGCATAAATCAATAATATGAGGTTGTATGTATGTGTGTATAACCCCTTAGAGCAAAAAAAAATATATATAATAAAAAAAAAAAAATACCTTGAGATAAAAGATAAAATAACTAACATCTAGCCATGTGAAATATGGAGAATTACACACATACAGACATACATACATAGGTTATACATATGTATGTATGTATGTATGTAGTATAGATATTCACCCGTCGTCTATTTTTTTTTTATTTTTTTTTTTTTGAGCATGTTTTAAGTCAAAATATTATTATGTGAAAAAAAATAAAAATATGTATATATATATATATATATATATATTTATAAATGTATATTGAAAATTTCAGGTAAAATATATATATATAATATAATAAATTATTACTCATTCACCCCCCCCCCCCCAGGGGGGAGGGGGGGTGGTTGATTCTCAACAGCAATATTAGTATGTAGTACATACTTTTTGTTCTTTTTTTTTATCAAAGTTATGATGGTTCTACATAGTACTACTAAGGAAATGAGCAACTATGAGTTGCTGCCATGGTGTAGTCAGAGCTCTTCCTATAGCCTTATGAAAAGGGCCATTGTCGGCATTTCTTCTTATTATTATTATTACATTTGGTTCATTTTGTACGTATGTATGTATGTATGTAGATATTATATTAAGCTTCTCTCTACCTCCTCAAAATACATATATGTACAGAATATGGAGAATAAATACATTTATATATATATATATATGAAAACATTTTTCTCACACTGCCCTAAAAAAGAATTTTTTTTTTTTAAATAAAATAAAATAAAATGGAATAAGTAAGTTTGTAGATTGTAGAGATACATATAGGTGCCTATAAACCATGATTTGATTACTTTGATGTTGGAATGACAAGGTGATGATTGGATGGGAGGGGGAGTAATTTAGGAGTCAGGATACATAATCAGCCAAATAACTCGTTTGGCTATGTATTAAAATAAATATAAAATACAGTTAAGTGTGTCTATGTATGTATGTACATCAGTATACATACTTGGGCCACACTCATGATAAGGGACATTATCTTTGAGTGGTTAGGAGTTTGCTCACATCGGGAACAGGGATCATTGGGAAGATTTTTTTATAGAGCTAATTTGTAGGTTTTTGAGGTTTCAAGGAGTGAATGGGTCAATTGTAACAAGTTATGCGTAGAAGTGGTTCCCTACGATCTTCAAAAATTCTCTGATTTGTATAAAATTATTTGGTGGGTTTCGTAGAAATGATCCAAGTCAATGACTCAGATGAGTAAGACTGTCTCAATGTTTTATTTGGATTTGAGCCCGGAAGAGAATCATCTCTCAAAATGTATTTAATATTTACATATATTGTGACTCTATCTAGTATCTGGTACAACCATTTATAATGACAACATCCATTTTTAGAGGAATATATATCGTATGAGAGCTCCATCTTCATTCCGTGGGTAGAGTTCCATGACCGTTTTTAGTCAATGAAGTAATTGTCTTTAGTATTTTGTATAAAAACTTTGGAATTTTTTTTTTTTTTTGCAATAGTGCACATTTTAACTCTTCTCAGCCCACCAAATTTCATACAAATCAAAGAGGTCAAGGTCATGGTGGTGTAGAACCATCTGCCATCAAGTAGTTTTCCATAACCAAATTACTATTCAAATTCATAATGTTCATTTACCTTATTCCAAGAGTCTTGATCTTACATATGATTAAGTTACGAGTTGTGACGATTTGATTTTCAAACGACCCTAGAGAGTTATTTTATATGTAAACATTGTGTAAATCGTAACAAATACTTGCTGGCAAATTTTATGGATTAATTTGGGTTTTGATATGCTTAAATAGTGCCCTAGAAAATAATAACTCATTCAAAGTGTTTGACCGTAGGCGAAAAGTTACTTTGATGTTTAAAATTTTCATTTTCTCAATGAGTAAAAATTGATAAAAAAAAATGCTATTGTTTTAATATAAATTGGTTGATATTTCTCAAATCAATATTTCTTTGCCAAAAATGTTTTGTTTTAGTAGTCTACATATATATTAACAGATGTTAATTTGATAGGGTTTGAAAGACATCTAAAATATTATAAAGTAACTTCCAAGCAAAAAAATATTTGAAACATATTTGAAACCACTGCAAGCCATTCCTCAAGAACACCCACCTCAACTTCTAAGAGATCCACTGATGAGAAAACAATTCAGCTGATACTATCAAATATATTAAAGTTGGATACGGATCGGAGAACAAATTATCTACTTGTAACTGTGATCATTTTTATTTCTTTTGAATGAAGCTAAACGTATTCGTAAACAACCAGTTAGTTTAGAATTATAACCACTTCTATGTCATGGATGCTGCTCGTAGTTTAAGGTAAAACTGTTTTGTTTATGAATGTACATATTAATTGAAAAAGTATTAAAATATTACTACTGTTTGAAAGAATTTTATTGAAATATTGATCTCCTCTAATCGAGCAATAGCGGTTGCAATTCAACCCTTGAAGTCCCAAAATTGACTCTCATTGTGAAACACTGATTTAAAAGATCATTGTTCTAGGAAATAAAAAAATATCTAAGATTACTCTCAGTTCAAAGCAACTGGTATATAAATATTTATATGTAGGAGAGACCGGAATCAATTGCATCAATTTTTAATTTTAGCTCAATAACTTATTGAGAAGTCTGAGATGGATATATCAAACTTTAACACAATATACTTACATTTGTCAGTTATTGATTGAGTCTACTTATACATAGATTAATACAATCAATAGTTTTTTTTTCAATTGGGTAGGGTTGCAAAAGTTAAAAAAAGCTAGTTTGAGTAAAAAATTAATAAAAAACTAAATCAGTTTTTTTAAAGTAATAATTAATTAACAAAACTTTTCAAAGTGCTGAGTTAATATACACATTTAGATGTTCTAAAACTTTTGCTATTGGTCAATACCTATTATAGATTGTAGAAATTAAGTCCAGGAGTGGGTCATACAGGACTCTCTGGATATATGTAAACTAATCCAGAAGAATAGAGGTGACATTTGTAGCACCTGTTATTTCGGATCCCTTTGTATCAAACGTTACACATTCGCAAATATTTCCTCAATTAGTAGCCTTTAAATCTCAATAAATTAAATCAACTGACAGAGTAAGATGCATCCATAGTCATTCAAAGTTACAATAAAGTCAATGAAAAAATTGACTATATTATTTCAAAAAATATTGTTCATTCAAGTAATTACATGTAGCCTTCAAAAGCCCTGTTTTTATCAAATATCTCATTGGAAAGTTGATGAAAATGTTTGATTTTTTAAGTCAATGATTTTCATATATATATAATATATTATGTAGAATTGTGGAGTGAGTGTTGTGGCTATAGCCTTTTTGAAGTTTGAAAAAAGAAAGAGGAGTTGTTTTATATATATATATTTTTTCGAAATACATTTCTACTGAGTTTGCTTGCTTACCTACCTGGGATGAAGTCAGGCCCATTCCAATGCAAAAAATGAAATAATTAGTCCTTTTATTTACATTTTGTCTAATTGGAATCTCCCTTCTTCAGTATTATTATTATTATTAATGGTTGTTAAGTATGGTTACGTAACTAATATTTTTCCTTTCTCAAAAACAAAAACCAAAAAAAAAAAAAAAAACACGCATTGACCTCTATTTAGATTAAATATCATACATTTTGTTTTCTTCGTATTCTAATTAGCTCTTTAAATAATACATGTATGATTTAGTTCTTCATTAGAGGAGATTCCTCTGACTGACTGCTCAAGGTAAGGGCATAATAATATGTTACATACATATATACATACATACATGGAGTAGGTTGAGTTGTTGGAGCAGCAAAGGAATGTGTGTGTGTGTATGTAGCTATATGTAATCATTCCATCCACTTCGTTTCCTCATATTTACCTATTATTCACTTAATGAGTAAAAAAATAACAATATTATTTAGGAAACATTCAAAACATGTTAATTAAATTGTAACAATCAGATACACACATATGTATATATATATATACGTCATCAAAACAATCATCACGAATCATAACACACCATGACTCGAAGCAAAAGCCTTCTACCCCATCTCAAAAAGATCTCAAAAAACCTATTTTATTTTATATTGACTTTAACGACTCTTCAATTCATTCCATGCAGAGAGCCCCCATAATTGACTCTTTGATTCAGAACTCAAAGAGGGGTGAAATAATTATTATAATCTTTTTACATCATAATACCACACATAAATATATATTTGTTTTAAGCTGTCAATACCTTTTGAGTCACGCTTGAGCAGATAGTTTTTCTTCTTCTTCTAATTGTGTTTGCTCTTGTCTACTGTCCAATGCTTTAGCAATTCATTAAACGTCGTTTATGTATATATATAAATATATAGCATTCCATGTTAGAAAGACATTAAGGCAGCACGTGAGGGGAATACATAGGTAGGCATGGGTGGAGAATTATAAAAATCCATCATTTTTTGGTTGTTGTTTTTTTTACATATTTTGACAAGTTTTTTTTGGTTTTTTTTTTTTTTGTACAAGAATTAAATATTTATTTCATATGCCAATATTTTTCTATGTATGTAGTATAAAAGTTAACGTCTTTGGTCATGAACTCCTTTTAGAAGGATCCTTTCTTTGTGTTATGTCATAAGGGAATATATTGGGCTTTAGAGAAAATGCCTTTTATTTGACCCCTTCTCTGGATTATTTTCAAATCACACACAACCCATAAGTTGGAGGAGTATATGAGAAGAAGGAAAAGAGGGTAGGCAGACGCCCCTAACTTGCGATATATGCTTATGGCAAAGTTGTTGTTGTTGTTTTAAATAAAATAAATATTTTCCTTGGATTTTCGTGACTACGCATCAAACAAGAGTATTAGAAATGACGACGACGTGTGGGAAATGTATTGGAAACGAATCATTGAAATTAATCCACAAAGCATTCCTTTTTTTTTTTTTACCTATAAGCTAATCCACATTTTTGAAAGAGAGGTAAATAAATATTAATCAAATAAATAAAGTATGTACCATAGAATCATTAGTCACCCTTAAAAAGGAGGATCCCTTAGGAGAGCAGCTCCAACTTCATCCCTGCCTCAATGAGATACATAGATTATCACACACACACAAAAAAAAGCTTAAGAAACAAACACACTTTAAAGAGACCTCTCCATAATTATAGGTGAGGAATAATACATATATGAATGTATTTCAAGACATGCAATGGGTGTTAGCACCCATTATTGTACATAATGGTGCATGCCTAGCAAGGTTGGCTTGTAAGTAATATGAGTGTAGTTCCAACAACAACAAAAAAGCAAAACAACCAATTAGTAGAGTGAGTCTTGTTAGACAAAATGTGTTTGTCTACAAAATCAAATTTAATATAATAATTTTGACGACGACTCCTTTAGGCAGATGCTTAGATCCGAATACTTACTTACTTACATAGATAAATTAAATAGAATGCTCAATAAGTCAGCTGACTATATAGGCTGCTATTATTATCCTTCTCTCATTCTGTTATTCGGTTAGTTATCATCAAATATGTATTAGCAAATAATAATTTAAAAGACTTTTATTATGATGATTATTATTATTATTATTATTATTACTCACCGTGTATGCTTTTAAGTTCCTCCATCAATTTTGACACTTAGAAAAAAAAAAATGCATTAATGACTTCATTCTCTGATTTAATATAATTCATCCATCAAAGGAGCTCTTGACTACCTCTTCCTTCTTCAATAATTAATTATCAAAGCTGAGATCATAGTGATGTATTAATAAACATTATATATATATATATACTTCTAAAACATACTGCATATACCCAAGTAGGATAAGTAATAATAATAATAAGAAGAAGAAGAAGAAAAAAGAAACAATTAATTGACATTTGAATGACAGGTAAATTTTTTCCATGTAGCAAAAAAATATTTAGCATTTCGTAATGGTCAGTGAATTATTGTTAGAAAATAGCCATGAGAATTTGGCAAAAATAAAGATTAAAAAAATATTATCTGTGACAGTTCATGATAGAACAAAAAAAAAAAAAAAAAAAGTGGGGGGGGGGAGGAAGTATTTTCTCTTATGTATGTACAACTTATTTTATGCTATTTCCCACACTTGGGTTTTTTTAATAGTTTTTTTTAGTTTAAAAATGTCTCCTATAATAAAAATTTCAAAAAAAATTAAAACTCCATATAAATCAAATGATGAAATTAATACTTTGGGATCAAGCCAAGGCATCTTTTTTATCATATATATATATATTTATATAAAATATAATATAAAGTCACAACCATTGAGGATTTATACCTAAATATATGTATGTAAACTCTACAAAGTTTGTCAAGATAAACACTCAGGAAACGGAAAAAATGTTCATAAGAGCCAAATTCCTACTTATTTAAAGAAACGCTTTATTAATGATTCATAATGTATTTAGAGAACTTTTTATATAACTTAACTTAAAAAGTTACAAACTAGCAAACTAACTAACTTATAAGTCTTCATCACTTTATCATCAATACCTAATTACAACCAAATATGTATGTGTAAGTAGAACCAATATAGGTAGAAACATACTACATACATATATGGCAGTTCAAATAAAACGATGCATAAATTAGTCAAATTAGCATCTATCACTACAAGTATGATAATAATAATAATAATAATAAAAACAAAAATAATAAAAGGTAGGTAATATGAAGGTTGAACGTATGTATGTACGTATGTATATAAAAAGTTAATTTGTTAATTGATTTATGAAGAGGATTTGATTATTATTTTTTTTTCTTTAATTTGTCATAAGAGTGTTGCATTAAAAAAAAATATTTGAATTCAAGGTCATTTTTTTTTTTGGGGGGGGGGGAATAACTTCTTCCTTCATTCATTAAATAATGTTACAACATATATATGTATGTATATATATATATATTAGTATCTTTTTATGGCCCTATGCATATGTTTGTACATAGGCTAATCTTGGAGTGCGCACATATATGTATTCATAAATATATTTATTCTTTCTGCAATAGTACTAATAATAACTGAGTGCATTTGAAGAAATGAAATGAAGGAACGCACAACAAAAAATGTTCATACGAAATAAACAACAACAACAATAACAAAAAAAAAACAAGTTATGTAATCAATTTGGTAATTGAATTTATTGTAAATTGAACAAATTAAGATTATTCCTCACTTTGCCTCTCTCTCTAAGACCGGTGTATACATATGTAAGTGTGTAATTAATAGCCTTTAGATATACTTGTTCCAAATATATATATATATATATATATATATGTAGGCATATGCCTTATAAACAAGCCTACATGCCACTGTTAACAATGTTTCTAAGTACTTTACTACCTAGAGGAATTATTATGTAAGTAAAATGTTGAGTAAATTTACATCACTCATAATAAACGACTCTACAAAAGTACAGAGATCCAATTTCATTAAAAATACTTGGCATAAAAACGGAATTTCATTCAAAAAAAAAAAAAGGAAAAAAAAAACTGTCAGACTCAATGCATTAAGACTTTGCTGTGGTAGGCCCTTACAAACATACATTCAAAGGTGCTTTAAAACGACCTCTTATTTAAGATCATGTTACATCATCATCATGAATATAAACATTCAAAATCTGGCATTTATAAACATATTATGTGATTATGAAATATATATATGTATATATATATATATATATATATATATATTATGTAAATACCTTGCTCGCTTGCAACTTATGTTCCTGGAATGAGATACTCAGACTGTCTGGGCACATTTTGAAAAAGTCAAGTTTTTTTGATAAAATGAAATATACTATTAAAAAAATCCAAATTATCTTTTGAACTAAAATATCTTTTAAAAAAAAAAAAAATACTTTATTGCTAAATGTATTAATTAGATTACAACATTAGCCCCACCCCACACCAATGAAATCCCCAACACTGGTTTAAAATTCAAAATAGGCCCATCCTAGTTTGAATCATCTTGAAGGTAGTCATTTCAAATTATAACAATAATAATTGAACTTAAAGCTTGAGTGAACTCAAGGAGCTTTGTCAATGAATCCAACTGCTGGTAGTTTGACCTCATTTATACCAAAAAACAAAACAAAACCGTACTTTATGGTTAAGTGTATCCTATCAAAACTGAATTATTGTGTCATATGTTGTCCATCTAAAATCTTGTAAAAAATACAGAAAATCATGGACACTGAACACTTTTTTATAGCCTGTAGATATTTAGAACATTGCTTAGGTTTGACCACCGCATCTAAATAATGTAAGCCTACACAAAGTAAAGCTAAAATAGGCCCACCTTTAGGTAGATAGCTATTGGGATTGATAGTATCTCTTAAAAAATGGAGTTGCCCATATTAGAAATTTTAAATAGGGTAGCCCCTTTTTGATTTCAAGAGTGAAAGAATGATCCGATCAGTGTCGATTTTAAAGGGTGTTCATGAATATTGATTTATTCTGGTTTTTGTTTTTTTTATAAGGAAAATATTTTTTGAATGTAGTTAGTTTGTTTTTGGCAGAAAATAAAATAATTTTGATTCTTATTTAATTTGATTTTAACTTCATGTCGTTTCTTTTTTTAAGTGTTACTGAGCCAGCAGCATCTTGATCAGAATATTATAAACACTGATAAAGTATTGTCCCAAGGCTACTGAATGAAAATAAAGTTATTATAACATGAACTAATTACTTTACTACGTTCCTTAGTCTTTTGATTTTCATTTATTCTATTTTATGTAGTAAGGTAAAAGTACGTCAAATACTTCATGACGCAAGTTGTTTCTCCCTCATTCAAGTCAGGATTGTATAATAATACTTAGATATATGTTTCCATGCATAATTGCATGAATATATGGAACTTATTTCATCATTTCATACTGCCTCAATCCCCCCCCCCTCCTTCCTTCCACCCTGACTTGAATAATAAATGAAAAAAACAGCCTCCTTTTACCTTCATAGTAATATTTATATATAAACACACATAGAATCACATTTTGTTCAAATCAAAAAGAAGAAAAAGAGAAAATAATGATGTATATTTGTTTAATGATGATGTTTAATACACATACATAAATGACTTAACCAAACGATGATAAGCTACATATACATATATATATACAGCCATCATAAAATTGCAAAGGTTTCGTGACATGATATATTATAAGCAGAGTATACATACATACATAGTCAGAAAATAATTTTTATTCATCCAAACAATAGGTTAAGTGTAAAAATGAGAAGTCATGAACATACCATGAAAGGGAATAAATACATATATATATATATATATATATACCAATGGAATGACTCAGGTATTTATCGTATGTTTCATTATTAATATTATTAATATAAACTTTTTTTTTCCTCCTCTCCTGGTCGTCTCATGTTCTTCATCCATTAATCTTCATTTCTCTTATAAAATAATGTTAAATGACAAAAAAAAGAGAAAAGAAAAAATTATATTATTTTTGTGCCAATAGAACTTGAATAATTCATAAATATATATATATATATATATATTTACATATATCATAGCTCCACAAACTCACAATTTAATGACGTATATGTAGCTATTTTATAGCTCTAAAACATACTAATATATATATGTATATGTTTCATACATAAATTTGATTCATATACTCACCTTTAGATGACCCCCAATAAAACAATGTTCCTTGATAATGAAGTTAATTAATGACTTACTAAATTCCCTAATCCCATCGGTGATTCTCTGTTTCTTTATTAATGTCTACCTTTGTACATATGTACATATATTATAGGATTAAATTTAACCTCCAAGGAGGAGGAGGAGAAGAAGAAGAAGAAGAAGAAGTGGGATTCGGAGTCATTTACACGCTTAAATATCTGATGATTTATTTCCTAATTGCAAGAATGATTTATGGGACCTAACTCTACATGTATATATATGTACAATTGTTGTTGTTGTTGTTTTATTTAGTGTGCCATTGAGCCTTTGCCACTCGTCGTCATGTGTGTTCGTAATAGGCCGGCGTTGATATCCACCATTCCGTACTCCTTCTTCACTGGTGGACTTTAATTTGTATCCTATCAACTTGATCAGAGTACCCTTATGCTTCCTCTGAACGTTCAGGGATTGAGCTCAGCTACACTTTGTACAAGTTCCCGACAATGAATTGAAGAATAAATTCACTTTCTGGAGAGAACACTCTTGCTATCCTGCTCTGGATTCATGGATATTTTATCCAATTTACGAGTATGAGGAAGTCGCTATGAATATACATATATAATATATAGAACAATCTCTTAAGCTCATACCTTCCAATCTATAAAGTTTGCAAAGCGGGAGTCACTGAATTTAGTGTCAACCGTAGGTGAAAGGGCCTTCTACCAACGGAATAGGAGTGAACCGGGCACCATTGTACGCACAATGCAGTCAATTATGTACATCATAATTTTCTTATGTGGGTAAGTCGGGCACAAACAAAGAAGAATTCGTTCAAGTTTTATGTTATATAAAACAAATCCTAGAGAGTTTAGTTTTGTTTTAGTTAAAAGGAATTTTGATTTAATTACAAAGAGAAGAGACAGACAGACGGTGACCGTTTTGTGAATAATTAACTATCATATCATTACTGAAGAAGAGTCAATGACGTTAAGTTTTGATTTTGCTTTGGCACCATCGTTATTTATTACTTGTTTTTGTTATTGGGAAAGACAAATAATGAATGGGAAACATTAAGAAGGAAAATTCTAAGTTTCTCTATTATCATTTTTATAATGAGCGGGAGAAATCTAACTTCAACGGGAGAGGGGGAGACCTCATTCGAAACCGGGAGACTCCCGGTCATATCGGGAGATTTGGAACATATGCAAGCTTTTTCCAGGAGACCTGGGACATCGCTCCTCCTTCCTTTTCAGTCAAAATGACGTCACTCTGCGTCATCTCACTAATTTAAAAATGATGTACAGTTTATTTTGTGTAAAAAATGTCAATTTGTCCTCTTTCCCTGCCCAATTAAAACTCTTCTGAACGTTGATGGATTGTACGTACTCAAATGATCTGGATTTTGAGCTGTAAAGAAGTCAAAGTTTTTGTTAAAAAAATTGGCCAACATTACACACCAAACTGATTTATGCCCCTTTTTCCCCCCTCATTCTTTGAGGAGAAAAGGTTTAATGAGTCAATATACATATAGAGAGATAATGAATTCGTCATAGATGCTCAAAAGTTGTCATAAAATACATGTTTATAAGACCGCCGCTCGAGATGTATCTACCCTAGGTATGGTTATGTTTGTACATATTATAACTTATATATATATATAAGTGGTTATTATACTCTGTAAAATATGAGTTGTACTTGATTAGATTCCCTGATATCTATGTATGTACCTTTGTAAGTCGAGTGAGTCCCTCACTTTATTTCATGTAAATGATGCATAACTTATATATATATATATATATGTTTTCTTTAGAGAATCAAATCAAATCAAAAAAGAAGAAGGGGAAAAAAAATAAATATCATTTCATATCAGAATGCTCATAAATATTCTTCAAATGGAGTCTTGTCATGAAAAGTATTTGTTGTTTATTTATTTTTATTAAAGAATCTTTAGGAAGAAGCTATGTGCATAGGTATGTTGCCCAAAATGCATCCCTTTTTGTTCAGGGATGCATCTCTGATCAAACACCCTTTTTTTTATTTTAAATATATGAATTTATAAATATAAATATATACATATATAAATCGCCAAATTATTAATGAACCCGTCAGTCATCCCACACTCATTCTTTTATTGAAGAGCAATTCATTTATTTTATGAGACGTCATACATACATGATACATATACTAGCCCTATTAATCAGGGATCATAAATCCATATGTTCTAGACCCCTCAAAAATCCTTTACCAGGTCTCAACACGTTGACTCCTCTACCTGCGTTCGTTCTACGATTGAGACACACAATAACATTTCTATACATAGATGTATATATCTAAATTGAAACCCATTTACGCTCATGGATTTTAATTCCTGGGACCTTTTGTAGTCATTTCTTTATATATATATATATATATACATATGAAATTTCAATTACAGTTTTTCGTACTCCAAAAATGATATTTATGATTTAAATTAAAACAAAAAAAAAACAAAAAAATACTTTATGGATGCTTTGTTACAAATTAAATATATATATGCATCAAATGCTAAATTTATCGGAATAATTTGTGGTTTTTCTTTATTTTTTTATGTATATCAATTACTCAACAAAACCTCAACTACAAATATTAATAATAATAATAATAATACCCTAAAAATGGGCATTTTAATTAACAAACTATTATCATTATTTTGCTATGTTTATGCATTTCTTTAGGGCAGTATTTGAGGAGAAAAGAACATGGTCAATGAACATGTAGCAAGACAAACTAAACAAACAAACAAAACTTAGATTCATACATCTCAAAATTCTGTGAAGAAGAAGAAGAAAAAAAACCTTGGTTTTTTTTCATAGTATGAATAATAAAAATAATAATAACTCCTATTAATTCAATTTATTATTCGTAAAATAGTATTATATACATACACTGATAATAATAATAATAATTATTATTTTCTTTCTTTCTTCTTTTGAGTCCATTTTTGGTATTGAATACCATTAGTTTAACCTATTATATACTTAATATATGTATGTATACAATATTTTAAATGAGTCGTTTTATGTGTTTTATTACTTGGTTGGTTTGGTGTGTTCGAACCTCTCATGTTATGTAGAGAAAAAGAGAAAGAATGAAAACATTATCTGGTTTTGGTTACAAAACCATTTAATATTATTATTATTATTAATAATAATAATAGAATCTTATCTATTCTATTTGGGTATATATATATATATATATATATATACCATATAACTATACAGTACAATGGCTTTGTACATATATGCGGAAATACCCATATTGTTTCGTTGAGTCTGATGATATGAAGCTCTGATGACATTTAGACTCTTACCGGACGATAGGAAGCATAGATTTGTCTTCAGGAAGACATTATTCACTTTGATTCCTTCATCAGTTGTTCAAAAGATATTCTGGGCTCATATGAATGGGCCAACGCTCCTTGTTGTTCCTCTTCATTTCATCTATGTATAAGCCATGATGAATCACATAGACATCTACATACATACATAACTTCTACGCCAGGAATATCAAAACCCATTATACATAAATATTTATTATGTACATAATGAAAATATTGCATTGCCAAAATGGTGCCATATATAATTTCTTCTTCTAACTCAACATATGTATACATATACACACTTCCGTCATATTTGTATGTATGTAGATATTAATAGTGACGATATCATTGTATATGCATACATGCATCCCTTCGTACAATACAACAATACTTCAATTACACGGAGTCTAATTAAAGTATCGGACCTTGGAAGGAGGAACAGTGCATTATACTATATCCATCTCTCTATGTATGTATGAATATTGTACATCTAGAGCAATCACGGTAGATACAACATACTCCTTGTTCCTCCCATGGAGCCTTGATTCATATTGATTAGGACTATGCATCGAGGAACTGTCAAAGGCAGTTGTGCAGTTTTGAGCAATGGAGCAAATAGTTATAGTTATGGGCTCATTAAATGGCACAGATTGTTTATATACATACAATGTATTGGAGACTGCTGATGGTTGTAGCTACTCATTTGCTCCTTTGGTTTGTGGGTAAATGATGGACCGTAGTATCACTAATCATGGCCATGAGATGAAATACCCATATGTTAATATTGGACCCGCAACTAAGTTCCTGCCTTTTTTTTTTTTTTGCTACTGTATTGAGTTTAGAGAATGTATCTGTCATTTATTGCAATATTTTATTTTTGTGTTTCATTTCAAGATATTTCACTGTATGTATTTTCAGAATGTCAAGTTGAAAAAAAAGTGTACACATTCGACACCTTTTCCTTCTATTTGCGTTTAATGAAGGCTTTACTACTCCAAAAGCTGCTCGTGAAATTAGTGTTGTGTATGGGGGAAATACAATGGTAGAAGGAACTGCTCGTTACTGGTTTGCTAAGGCACTAGAGAAAATTTTTGATCTCAAAGACGCCCAACTGAACTTGGTGAAGGGCAGTTAAACCAACTTTTGCCTCAAGATTCACGCCAAACAACAAGGGAATTGGCAGAGAGGATGAATTCCTCTTGAACACACGTGTATAGAGAAGCATCATCTTAACCTAATGGGAAAAGTCCAAAAATATAATTAACCTATAGTTGTTAGCTCTTATTTTTCATTTTTTAAGATTTTAAAAAATAAATAAAATATTGCAATGATTATTTTTATAGGGTTTTTCAAACATTTTGTTGGATCTTAAATTTAAAACGATGGGTATATTCAGGCCTATGATGCCCATATGCCTGAATATACTATAAAACAACAGCTATAGTACATCCGTTTTATTAATTAATGGAAAAAAACAACCCATCTAATTTGATGGATAAAAAGAAGGAAGAAAATGGCTCAAAATATCATATTTAGTGTCATTTGAAGTAACATAGTCTTCAAACGCTTTTGAATTATTGAAATGAAAGTACGCCAAGGTTGTTGTTATTGTTTTTTTTTTTATTTTTTAAAAGGTAGATTAAAATTTTATAAAACAATCAAATTATAATAGTTGACCCAATATCCCTAAAATTGGAACGGCACAATTCGTGAGAAAGTAAACGAATTTAACCCTAAAAAGCATGATTTTTTCATTCTGTAAGTGTCCCTACGATAACAATAACGGCATTAGGGCTCTGATATTATTTAAAAGGTTGTGTTTTATTGATGCCCTCTAGTAAGACCATAGTACGGTAAAAAAAAAACCCATTTCTTCAAAAAACAGGTCACTCCATTCAAATTAGAATAATTATATTATTAAACATCATTTGTGAACAGTCCTTGAAAATACATAGTAGACTTATCCCATTTGTCAGTTGTTGAAGTCCATGGCTCATCTATAAATAGACACGATAAATAAAGTTTTATCATACATATGTATAATTTAATAAACTACAAGGATTTCTACTCTCTGAGAGTGAAAATAATGAACACACCCATTCTAGAGTCAAATATATATATATATATATACATATATTTTGTGGAGCGTGACAATTCATTAGCTTAGCTCATTTTGAGCTCAATTTGATAGAGATACATATAACTGAAAATGAGATTGTATGTAGAGTGCCTTTTGACAATCAGCTTCATTCCTTCGCTGTTATTATTACTATGTATGAATATTATTTTTGTAACAATTCAATTGACAAAAAAAAATTTTTTTTTTTTAAATATGGATTTTAGACTTTAGAATTTCTTTAGAGGGAAGTTATATATATATATATATATTTATTATTAAGATTTTTAAAAAGGCAGTTACCTACTATATATGTATGTTATAGACTTGGAATGTATAAAATATATGAATTTCTCAAGATACTTATATATATATATATATGTGCATACATATACTAGGGTCAAGAAAAATTTATTGCTTCTACACCATAAAAATGACGGCAATGAATACATATATATATATATATATATATTCAAATTATTACATTTATGGAGACAAACTATGTGTTGGCTGTATTTTGATGAGTGTATGTATGTACGTAAGAATTTCCGCACATTTTTTCGTCGTCTTAGGAATGACTGTAATATCATAATCCATTTTGACACTCCAAAGAGAAAATTCCCTTCCAAGAGACTCAGAGTAATAAATAATTTCTTTTTTACATACTTAATAAAAAGTTTGTAGGCTCTCATATTTTAGAGAAAATACTCTCAAGAATTTGTTTGTGTGTTTTTATTTTATTTCATTTTATTTTGCCGTCCTTGTTAAAATAATAATAATAATAATATTCAAATTCCTCAAGTACTTAATAATGATAATCAGAAAGAAAGAAAAAAAGAGATAAATTTTTTTGATACAATACAATAAATTTTTTGACGAATTAAAGTTTTGATTTTATTTATTATTATTTAATTAATCTCTAAATAACATCTTGATTAGAGATTTATTTAAATTTTTTTTTCTTCTTCCTTGTGAAGAGAGCATAAAGTAATAGCATTCAATGTACTTGTTAGTAATTGAGTCACACTGTTTTGTTTCATGAATAACTATTGTTATTATTATTATTATTACTATCAAGTTGCATTTGAGCATAATTTTTGTTTTGTTTTTTTACTTCCAAGAACTTTTTCTTTTTTTTTTCTTTCTTAGACACACGTTTAGAATATTAATTATTGTATTCTTTCTGGAGGGAGGAAGAAGGAGAAGAAGAAGAAGAAATTATGAACTCGTGTTTGGAATAACTAAATAATTTATAAAATTGAAATTTGAGAAAATAATTAGGTAACAAGATAATGTAGTCAAAAGGTTGCCAGGAGTTTTATGAAGGATGACGGGGGTGGTGCGCAAAGGTATTTGGTTGCTTGTTTGATGTAGGTACATATATATTAACTTTTTCCTTTCGGCTTTTGATGATGTGTGTCGATGGATGTAAGGGGCATACATAGAGGGGGTGAGTGAGTTAATCAAATTATACATATACCTTTACTGCTCTGGGAAGAAAAGTTGTAGGAAGATCCCTCCTTAGAGACGTTCCTCTCTCTCTCTCTCTCTCTCTCTACACCACCACCAACAACTATATAATATTTAAATCCCTTGGCCTCAGAGAGAGTTTTATTATTCCCACACTAATCTTCAGTGTCTGCAATTTCTTCAACTTCATCATTTAAGAGCCAGCGAATCCATTCAATCCTCAATCTCATGAATATATGTATTAAGTATGTACTTTCTACCTCCCATCCCTTCAAATGTGGAGAAAACAATACCTCACAGAACACCACATACATATATATATATATATATTATACCTCAACATAAAATCAATATTGAACAAGTTTATATATACATATATTTATAAACGACCCATTTTTATTCATTATGGCCTTTATATTTATAATAATTTCTGGAATGGGCTGAGATAACAAAAAAAAAAGAAAAAAATAATCTTCATCATTTGACTATTGAGATAAGGTTTTTTAAATTATAACGTAAGATATCTTTAATTATATTACGAGGAAGGAAGGAAGGATGATATCAAGCTTTAAGTGGACATTCAGGATTTTTATCAGAGTAATTTGTTAATAGAAGTAGAAGATGATAATTAATTAATTAATCAATTAGTTAAAAGAGAGTGCAAATACATACAAAATGTTGTTATTAGTTGTACATCAGGGCATCTACTACTATAGTCATAGAGGAAGGAGGTGCATGACTCAAATAGAAACCAAAACTATGGATATTTGAGTATGTACAACTCAAATATTTAATTTGATCAAAATAAAGAAGACATTAAAATTCCAGGTACTGCAAATGATTTGCCACCTGGAGTGCTGCCTGCCTCTACGGACATCAATTAAGATATATATTATTTTTAATGCATGTGTGGATATTTATATATCTATATGACTATCTCTATGGAACCAACCAAGCAACCAGGCAGAGGTGGATCATTAATCTCCCTGTCTCTTTTATATAATTTGCATATAATCTTACGTGACTATTATTGCAGTCATGGGTGGTGGTGATGATGATGATGCTGTTTGTTGTTGTTGTTGGCTCTACGACTCAATGAGTAAGGGGCTAGAGAGAATAATGACCTTTTGAATGTCAAAGCAATGCTAATAGTAATAATAATAATAATAATATAATTATGATTAAGATGTCATCCCTGGATAGTTTTCCTTTGCATTTGAGGGCAACAAAGTTAAATAACTATGGCTCATAGATTGCAAGTACCTGAATATGCAAATCCACGGCAAAGCAGACAACAACAACAACAACAACAAAAGCAATAAAGGAGACTCACTGTAATTGCAAATGTTGAAACACGTACTTCGTACTTAGGAGAGAAAGTTGATGGATGGTATTTGAATGCAATACGTTGTTGGTTGTTGTTGGGGGCTTTTATTTATTGTGTGTTTTTTATTCTTCTTCCTTTAAGCCTATATAAGTTTTTTTTTTTTTTTTTTGGTTAAAGAAAATCAAAATTGGAGTGAAACACAATGTGAATAAGACAGATGAACTCATTAGATTTGTGTGTGTCGTCGAAAGTTCCAACCCATCAGCCTTCATGGACTTTTCTTTTTTTTTCTTCTTCTTCTTCTTTTGATGAATATGTTTCTTGAATGTAATAATAAAAGGTTTTTTTGCAATCTTGCATGCAGATAGGATCATCATTAATCAATCAGGGATCATTGTTGTGTTGTTTAAGTTTTTTAAAGTTGCTAAAGATACCCACATTAGGAGGAGTAGGTGCAAAAAGAGACGAATGATGATGATTTAAAGCACAATAGGCAGATATGGTTCATGTGTATGAACCATTGTACAATGAGCCTTCATTATTAATAGGACTTGAGTGAAGATATTATTTTATTATTAAAGTTAATTAAGATGGGAGATACAGTAGAGAAAGTAGTTGGAAGGAAGGAGGGACAGATGACGTCATAATTATGTACATTAAAGCAATTGGCAGAGCCCCCTTGGAGAGAATGGTTTTATCATGGTTCTACATATGTACATAACATATAGCCATGTATGATCATAGCTAGTGATTGTTTATGGTAAATAAATAATGATAATAATAATA
Organism: Lepeophtheirus nordmannii; assembly: GCA_963680855.1. Taxonomy (NCBI): domain Eukaryota; kingdom Metazoa; phylum Arthropoda; class Copepoda; order Siphonostomatoida; family Caligidae; genus Lepeophtheirus; species Lepeophtheirus nordmannii. Next base: position 2,972,564 of record OY804520.1, on the reverse strand, counting down.
ATGAACAAATCGACAACTAACACCTACTATCCCCTTGTAAAATATCATGTACATACGTCTAAAAATACAAACCTTGTAATAATTCATTTAGTTCTATGAGCCAAAAAGTGTTTATATACGTATATATATATTGTAATGGATAATATTAATAAGTTGTTGTGGAACTACTATGGTGTTTAGAGATGTTGGAAGGTCTCTGACTATATGTGTCAAGTCAACAAGAAAGCAAGTTGTTTGTTTTCAAATATTGAAAAGAAGAAAATCATCCACTTTTAAGTAGTTTTTTTACTTCATAAATATGTATAACGGTCATTTTACGACCATTACCGCACAGTTTTTGCTAAAATGTCACTTTTAATCAAGAATTAATAAAAGATTGTTGTTTATCCAAGGGAGCAATCGGATAAATGTGTCGACTGCACATGGAGCCGAGTTGGTCCCTAAAGGAACGTCCATCTTTTTCGTAGCCCCAGAGCTTTATTTAGTAGCAATTGGCTAAAACCATCTGTTCATCTGTTTAAAAAGAACTATTAAGAATCAACTACATCCACTATTATACTCACCATGAATCATAGTAATAGTAACTACTACATAGTCAGAAATACGGATGTTGTTTGTTCTTAATTGTGACTGGGTTTTTTCCCCCTATAAATAAGTTGCAATTATTATTGGAGTCAGTATTTAATTTATCGAACTATACTACTATTAATACAAACGAAAGAGACTGTCTTTCAGAATAATATGAGTGCAGTTCTAACACATTTTTGAAATATTTCAGAACAACTTGGTTACTTGTTGACTTGACACATAATATATATATATATATGGAGGAAGCAGCAGGTTTATTTAGTTGAGGACGAAGGAGTAATGGGGCAGTTCATTAGGGTCATTAGAATAAACATTTCATTAGTCAATACTCTTCCTCCCTCCCTCCCTTCCAATCATCATTGTCTTTTTGTTCTACATAGAATAGAGAGTCAATTTGATTATTCCTAATAGTTTTATAAATATTATTATGTACAATTATTATTATCATTATGTATGATATAGCTACCTAAGTATGTATACGGACAATAGTATGTTATTGTGAGTAAAGAGAGAGAGAGAGAGAGAGATTCAAGGAATGAAAGGTGTATGTATATATATATATATATATGTAACATATACAGCCATACATACAATCTTATAGAGGTCTAATGGCCTCACCAAAAAAAGAAACAAAATATCTTTTGGTCACATTCCTTCACATTTCTCATTATTATTAAATTATTATTGTTATTATTATTTTACTTTCATTCGATTATGACGACTACTATTAGTTTTATTTCAAGTAACTAACTCGGAACATGAGTAAATGGCTTATTAAGAGCTACTTCATGTAACATATATATATATATATATATACATACATACATACATTTGGGCACTTACATATTGTTATTATTATTATTATTATTGTTACGTATATAGGTAGATGGTTTGGTATCTGGTATACCAACATGATTGTACATAACATATATATATATATATTGTGAGCAAAGTACGAGACAAACATAAATGGGCATGTCGTCGTCGTCGTCACCATTTGCAAGTTCTTTGATGTTGATAACCGTATTTAAATACAAATTATTTACACCCAATCCCATTAGACAATGTACACTTCACTATCATATACTCTCATAATAGCAATAGGCTCTTTTGGAAAGAAAAAAAGTGTTGTATAATATGTACAGCCCCATGACATTGAGTCATGATGACGAAGTCAGAAGAAAGTTATGTGCTTGCATGCACTCTGCTTAAGTATGTAGGTAGATTTACATACGTGGATTGAGTTGAGGAAACTTGAGACGTGGGAAGGGGATGATGACTTTGGAGAGGAGAAGCCTTTGAGGAGTTGATGTCGAGGGTGGATCAAAAGGCTTTAGAAATGTAGCGATCTCGAAAGTGGTGTAAGGGGAGCATCAACTAGGGGATTCCATGCTATATAGAGTCCCTAATAATAGAATGTCGATTGTATCTATTGGAATCAAGTGTTTGGATCTCACAGGGAACTGGGAGAGTAAAGGGCCTTGGACCCTTATATTTTAGTGAAATTAAAAATACAAAAATCAAAATTTCTCTTCTTTTCTTTTGGTTAATTAAAAGAAAATCTTTAATATCCTTATTTATAAACCCCCCAAAAAACACCAACAACCCGAATTGACATTCGTTTCCAGATTATCAAATAAATCAAATCCAATTCATTTCTAAAAGATAATTCCCATTACTATTTCTGCCTTTAAAGGCTTCAGGCAAAACTTTCTTTAACTGTCCCAGGCTATTCTAAAACTTGGATCATTTTATAAATATAATTACATTTTTTATCAGGGGCCTATAGAGCCACCGAATTTTTAGTGTTGACACCGTCTCGATATAAACTATATAAATAGACACATGACTGTAACACAGTGCTTGAAGTGTATTTCTATTAAATTAATTAATAAATGAAAAGGACCCATGTTCCAGAATTTTAGTCTGGAAATCCATGGATCTGACACCCTCTAAAACGTTGATAAAAGTATGAAAATTCTCCTTAACTTCAAAACTATTTTTGAAGAAGTTTAAAACACATTCAGACACTAATGACTATCTATGTATGTGGACATTATTAACTTATTCATGTGACAATGAGTAAATGAAATGCCGTTTACGAATGACTGTATGTAAATTTATATAATGTGTAGAATTGGTATGGAATCATAATTTTGATTATCCATGACGATGCCACAAGGTTATTATTATTATTTGAATTTGACGTAGACAAATCCTAT